>OZ012739.1:132366511-132515554 GCA_963859935.3 Lathyrus sativus
CTCTGATTTCTCGTTCCAGACGGGAATACGTAGGCATAAAGTGCGATACTTTTCCGAGTCATTTTATTTTCTTTTAACCCAGACCTTTAGAGTAGATAGATAAACATACCCTTAGATAGAAAACAAGCGTGGATCCCGTTGAGTACGACAGACGTGAGGGGTGCTAATACCTTCCCCTTGTGTAACCGACTTCCGAATCCAGGATTTGGTTGCGATGACCATTCCTTTCCCTCTTTGCGTTAGGTTTACTCTGAGCGTTTCCTTTCCCTTTTGTGGGATAAATAACGCACGGTGGCGACTCTTCTGTCATAGTCGGCGCCGATTTTTGCAATAGCGACACCTATCATCCTTTTTGCGGTAGTGGCCGGTGTGAGTTTTGCTCCGTCATCCTTTTGGTGGGGGGTCTGTCAACGTGATTAATGTCAGATTGTGCGATAGTGTTTGTCCTATCATCCTTTTGGTGGTAGTGGTCGGTGTGAAATTCGCTCCGTCATCCTTTTGGTGGGGGGTCTGTCATCTTGTTGGTGTCAGATTATGCGAGAGTGTTTCTCCTACCATCCTTTTGGTGGTAGTGCCCGGTTTGAGTTTCACTCTGTCATCCTTATTGTGGGGGGTTTGTCATCTGGATTGATGTCAAATTGGGCGATAGTGTTTGTCCTATCATCCTTTTGGTGGTAGTGGCCGGTGTGAGTTTCGCTTCGTCATCCTTTTGGCAGGGGGTCTGTCATCTTAGTGGTGTCATATTATGTGATAATGATTGTCCTATCATCCTTTTGGTGGTAGTGGCCGATGTGAGTTTCGCTCTGTCATCCTTTTGAGTGGGGGGGGGGGGGGGGTCTGTCATCTCGTTAGTGTCAAATTGTGCGATACTGTTTGTCCTATCATCCTTTTGGTGGTAGTGGATGTTGTAAGTTTTGCTCCGTCATCCTTTTGGTGGGGGGTCTGTCATCATGCTGGTGTCAGATTGTGCGATAGTGTTTCTCCTATCATCCTTTTGGTGGTAGTAGCCGGTTTGAGTTTCGCTCTGTCATCCTTTTTGTGGGGGGTCTGTCATCTGGATTGATGTCAGATTGTGACATAGTGTTTGTCCTATCATCCTTTTGGTGGTAGTGGCCGGTATGAGTTTTGCTCCGTCATCCTTTTGATGGGGGGTCTGTCATCTTGTTGGTGTCATATTGTGTGATAATGTTTATCCTATCATCCTTTTGGTGGTAGTGGCCGGTGTGATATGCTCCGTCATCCTTTTGGCGGGTGGTTTGTCACTTTGTTGGTGTCAGATTGTGCGATAGTGTTTGTCCTATCATCCTTTTAGTGGTAGTGGTCGGTTTGATTTTGCTCCGTCATCCTTTTGGTAGGGGGTCTGTCATCTTTTTGGAGTCAGATTGTGCGATAGTGTTTCTCCTATCATCCTTTTAGTGGTAGTGGACGGTGTGAGTTTTGCTCGTCATCCTTTTGGTGGGGGGTCTATCATCTGGATTGATGTCAGATTGTGCCGGTGTGAATTTTTGTTTTATCATCCTTTTGGTGTAGTAGTCGGTGTGAGTTTCGCTCCGTCATCCTTTTGGTGGGGGGTCTGTCATCTTGTTGGTGTCAGATAATGCGATAGTGTTTCTCCTATCATCCTTTTGGTGGTAGTGGCCGGTGTGAGTTTCGCTCCATCATCCTTATTGTGGGGGGTCTGTCATCTGGATTGATGTCAAATTGTGCGATAGTGTTTGTCCTATCATCCTTTTGGTGGTAGTGGTCGGTGTGAGTTTCGCTCCGTCATCCTTTTGGTGGGGGGTCTGTCATCTTGTTGGTGTCAGATTATGCGATAGTGTTTCTTCTATCATCCTTTTGGTGGTAGTGGCCGGTTTGAGTTTCAGTTTGTCATCCTGATTGTGGGGGGTCTGTCATCTGGATTGATGTCGAATTGGGCGATAGTGTTTGTCCTATCATCCTTTTGGTGGTAGTGGCCGGTGTGAGTTTCGCTCCGTCATCCTTTTGGTAGGGGGTCTGTCATCTTGTTGGTGTCAGATTGTGCGATAGTGATTGTCCTATCATCCTTTTGGTGGTAGTGGCCGGTGTGAGTTTCACTCCGTCATCCTTTTGGGGGGGGGGGTCTGTCATCTTGTTGGTGTCAGATTGTGCAATAGTGTTTGTCCTATCATCCTTTTGGTGGTAGTGGATGGTGTGAGTTTCGCTCCGTCATCCTTTTGGTGGGGGGGTCTGTCATCTGGATTGATGTCAGATTGTGCCATAGTGTTTGTCCTATCATCCTTTTGGTGGTAGTGGCCGGTGTGAGTTTCGCTCCGTCATCCTTTTTATGGGGGTATGTCATCTTGTTGGTGTCATATTGTGCGATAGTGTTTCTATTATCATCCTTTTGGTGGTAGTGGCCGGTGTGAGTTTCACTCCGTCATCCTTTTGATAGGGGGTCTGTCATCTTTTTGGTGTCAGATTGTGCAATAGTGTTTCTCCTATCATCCTTTTGGTGGTAGTGGACGGTGTGAGTTTCGCTCCGTCATCCTTTTGGTTGGGGGTCTGTCATCCTTTTGGTGGTAGTGGTCAGTGTGAGTTTTGCTCTGTCATCCTTTTTGTGGGGGGTATGTCATCTGGATTGATGTCAGATTGTGCCGTAGTGTTTGTCCTATCATCCTTTTGGTGGTAGTGGCCGGTGTGAGTTTTGCTCCCTCATCCTTTTGGTGGGGGGTCTATCATCTTCTTGGTGTTAGATTGTGCGATAGTGATTGTCCTATCATCCTTTTGGTGGTAGTGGCCGATGTGAGTTTCGCTCCGTCATCCTTTTTTGGGGGGGGGGGGGGGGGTCTGTCATCTTGTTGGCGTCAGATTGTGCGATAGTATTTGTCCTATCATCCTTTTGGTGGTACTGGATTGTGTGAGTTTCGCTCCGTCATACTTTTGGTGGGGGGGTCTGTCATCTTGTTGGTGTCAGATTGTGCGATAGTGTTTGTCCCATCATCCTTTTAGTGGTAGTGGTCGGTGTGATTTTCGCTCCGTCATCCTTTTGGTAGGGGGTCTGTCATCTTTTTGGTGTCAGATTGTGCGATAGTGTTTCTCCTATCATCCTTTTTGCGGTAGTGGCCGGTGTGAGTTTTGCTCCGTCATCCTTTTGGTGGGGGGTCTGTCATCGTGATTGATGTCAGATTGTGCGATAGTGTTTGTCCTATCATCCTTTTGGTGGTAGTGGTCGGTGTGAGTTTCGCTCCGTCATCCTTTTGATGGGGGGTCTTTCATCTTGTTGGTGTCAGATTATGCGAGAGTGTTTCTCCTACCATCCTTTTGGTGGTAGTGCCCGGTTTGAGTTTCACTCTGTCATCCTTATTGTGGGGGGTCTGTCATCTGGATTGATGTCAAATTGGGCGATAGTGTTTGTCCTATCATCCTTTTGGTGGTAGTGGCCGGTGTGAGTTTCACTTCGTCATCCTTTTGGTAGGGGGTCTGTCATCCTATTGGTGTCAGATTGTGTGATAATGATTTTCCTATCATCCTTTTGGTGGTTGTCGCCGGTGTGAGTTTCGCTCCGTCATCCTTTTGAGGGGGGGGGGGGGTCTGTCATCTCGTTGGTGTCAAATTGTGCGATAGTGTTTGTCCTATCATCCTTTTGGTGGTAGTGGATGTTGTAAGTTTTGCTCCGTCATCCTTTTGGTGGGGGGTCTGTCATCATGTTGGTGTCTGATTGTGCGATAGTGTTTCTCCTATCATCCTTTTGGTGGTAGTGGCCGGTTTGAGTTTCGCTCTGTCATCCTTTTTGTGGGGGGTCTGTCATCTGGATTGATGTCAGATTGTGCCATAGTGTTTGTCCTATCATCCTTTTGGTGGTAGTGGCCGGTATGAGTTTTGCTCTGTCATCCTTTTGATGGGGGGTCTGTCATCTTGTTGGTGTCATATTGTGCGATAGTGTTTATCCTATCATCCTTTTGGTGGTAGTGGCCGGTGTGATATGCTCCGTCATCCTTTTGGCGGGTGGTTTGTCATCTTGTTGGTGTCAGATTGTGCGATAGTGTTTGTCCTATCATCCTTTTAGTGGTAGTGGTCAGTGTGATTTTGCTCCGTCATCCTTTTGGTAGGGGGTCTGTCATCTTTTTGGTGTCAGATTGTGCGATAGTGTTTCTCCTATCATCCTTTTGGTGGTAGTGGCCGGTGTGAGTTTTGCTCCGTCATCCTTTTGGTGGGGGGTCTGTCATCGTGATTGATGTCAGATTGTGCGATAGTGTTTGTCCTATCATCCTTTTGGTGGTAGTGATCGGTGTGAGTTTCGCTCCGTCATCCTTTTGGTGGGGGGTCTGTCATCTTGTTGGTGTCAGATTATGCGAGAGTGTTTCTCCTACCATCCTTTTGGTGGTAGTGCCCGGTTTGAGTTTCACTCTGTCATCCTTATTGTGGGGGGTCTGTCATCTGGATTGAAGTCAAATTGGGCGATAGTGTTTGTCCTATCATCCTTTTGGTGGTAGTGGCCGGTGTGAGTTTCGCTTCGTCATCCTTTTGGTAGGGGGTCTGTCATCTTATTGGTGTCAGATTGTGTGATAATGATTGTCCTATCATCCTTTTGGTGGTAGTGGCCGGTGTGAGTTTCGCTCCGTCATCCTTTTGAGGGGGGGGGGGGGGGTGGGGGTCTGTCATCTCGTTGGTGTCAAATTGTGCGATAGTGTTTGTCCTATCATCCTTTTGGTGGTAGTGGACGTTGTAAGTTTTGCTCCGTCATCCTTTTGGTGGGGGGTCTGTCATCATGCTGGTGTCAGATTGTGCGATAGTGTTTCTCCTATCATCCTTTTGGTGGTAGTGGCCGGTTTGAGTTTCGCTCTGTCATCCTTTTTGTGGGGGTCTGTCATCTGGATTGATGTCAGATTGTGCCATAGTGTTTGTCCTATCATCCTTTTGGTGGTAGTGGCCGGTATGAGTTTTGCTCTGTCATCCTTTTGATGGGGGGTCTGTCATCTTGTTGGTGTCATATTGTGCGATAGTATTTATCCTATCATCCTTTTGGTGGTAGTGGCCGGTGTGATATGCTCCATCATACTTTTGGTGGGGGGTCTGTCATCTTGTTGGTGTCAGATTGCGCGATAGTGTTTGTCCTATCATCCTTTTAGTTGTAGTGGTCGGTGTGATTTTCGCTCCGTCATCCTTTTGGTAGGGGGTTTGTCATCTTTTTGGTGTCAGATTGTGCGATAGTGTTTCTCCTATCATCCTTTTAGTGGTAGTGGTCGGTGTGAGTTTCGCTCCGTCATCCTTTAGGTGGGGGGGTCTTTCATCTGGATTGATGTCAGATTGTGCCATAGTGTTTGTCCTATCATCCTTTTGGTGGTAGTGGCCGGTGTGAGTTTCGCTCCGTCATCCTTTTTGTGGGGGTCTGTCATCTTGTTGGTGTCATATTGTGCGATAGTGTTTCTCTTATCATCCTTTTGGTGGTAGTGGCCGGTGTGAGTTTCACTCCGTCATCCTTTTGATAGGGGGTCTGTCATCTTTTTGGTGTCAGATTGTGCAATAGTGTTTCTCCTATCATCCTTTTGGTGGTAGTTGTCGGTGTGAGTTTCGCTTCGTCATCCTTTTGGTGGGGGGTCTGTCATCCTTTTGGTGGTAGTGGCCAGTGTGAGTTTCGCTCTGTCATCCTTTTTGTGGGGGGTATGTCATCTGGATTGATGTCAGATTGTGCCGTAGTGTTTGTCCTATAATCCTTTTGGTGGTAGTGGCCGGTGTGAGTTTTGCTCCCTCATCCTTTTGGTGGGGGGTCTATCATCTTGTTGGTGTCAGATTGTGCGATAGTGATTGTCCTATCATCCTTTTGGTGGTAGTGGCCGATGTGAGTTTCGCTCCGTCATCCTTTTTTTTGGGGGGGGGGGGTCTGTCATCTTGTTGGCGTCAGATTGTGCGATAGTATTTGTCCTATCATCCTTTTGGTGGTACTGGATTGTGTGAGTTTCGCTCCGTCATCCTTTTTGTGGGGGTCTGTCATCTTGTTGGTGTCAGATTGTGCGATAGTGTTTGTCCCATATTCCTTTTAGTGGTAGTGGACGGTGTGATTTTCGCTCCGTCATCCTTTTGGTAGGGGGTCTGTCATCTTTTTGGTGTCAGATTGTGCGATAGTGTTTCTCCTATCATCCTTTTTGCGGTAGTGGCCGGTGTGAGTTTTGCTCCGTCATCCTTTTGGTGGGGGGTCTGTCATCGTGATTGATGTCAGATTGTGCGATAGTGTTTATCCTATCATCCTTTTGGTGGTAGTGGTCGGTGTGAGTTTATCTCCGTCATCCTTTTGGTGGGGGGTCTGTCATCTTGTTGGTGTCAGATTATGCGAGAGTGTTTCTCCTACCATCCTTTTGGTGGTAGTGCCCGGTTTGAGTTTCACTCTGTCATCCTTATTGTGGGGGGTCTGTCATCTGGATTGATGTCAAATTGGGCGATAGTGTTTGTCCTATCATCCTTTTGGTGGTAGTGGCCGGTGTGAGTTTCGCTTCGTCATCCTTTTGGTAGGGGGTCTGTCATCTTATTGGTGTCAGATTGTGTGATAATGATTGTCCTATCATCCTTTTGGTGGTAGTGGCCGGTGTGAGTTTCGCTCCGTCATCCTTTTGAGTAGGGGGGGGGGTCTGTCATCTCGTTGGTGTCAAATTGTGCGATAGTGTTTGTCCTATCATCCTTTTGGTGGTAGTGGATGTTGTAAGTTTTGCTCCGTCATCCTTTTGGTGGGGGGTCTGTCATCATGCTGGTGTCAGATTGTGCGATAGTGTTTCTCCTATCATCCTTTTGGTGGTAGTGGCCAGTTTGAGTTTCGCTCTGTCATCCTTTTTGTGGGGGGTCTGTCATCTGGATTGATGTCAGATTGTGCCATAGTGTTTGTCCTATCATCCTTTTGGTGGTAGTGGCCGGTATGAGTTTTGCTCCGTCATCATTTTAATGGGGGGTCTGTCATCTTGTTGGTGTCATATTGTGCGATAGTGTTTATCCTATCATCCTTTTGGTGGTAGTGGCCGGTGTGATATGCTCCGTCATCCTTTTGGCGGGTGGTTTGTCATCTTGTTGGTGTCAGATTGTGCGATAGTGTTTGTCCTATCATCCTTTTAGTGGTAGTGGTCGGTGTGATTTTGCTCCGTCATCCTTTTGGTAGGGGGTCTGTCATCTTTTTGGTGTCAGATTGTGCGATAGTGTTTCTACTATCATCCTTTTGGTGGTAGTGGCCGGTGTGAGTTTCGCTCCGTCATCCTTTTGGTGGGGGGTCTATCATCTGGATTGATGTCAGATTGTGCCGGTGTGAGTTTTTGTCCTATCATCCTTTTGGTGGTAGTAGTCGGTGTGAGTTTCGCTCCGTCATCCTTTTGGTGGGGGGTCTGTCATCTTGTTGGTGTCAGATAATGCGATAATGTTTCTCCTATCATCCTTTTGGTGGTAGTGGCCGGTGTGAGTTTCGCTCCATCATCCTTATTGTGGGGGGTCTGTCATCTGGATTGATGTCAAATTGTGCGATAGTGTTTGTCCTATCATCCTTTTGGTGGTAGTGGTCGGTGTGAGTTTCGCTCCGTCATTCTTTTGGTGGGGGGTCTGTCATCTTGTTGGTGTCAGATTATGCGATAGTGTTTCTTCTATCATCCTTTTGGTGGTAGTGGCCGGTTTGAGTTTCAGTCTGTCATCCTTATTGTGGAGGGTCTGTCATCTGGATTGATGTCAAATTGGGCGATAGTGTTTGTCCTATCATCCTTTTGGTGGTAGTGGCAGGTGTGAGTTTCGCTCCGTCATCCTTTGGGTAGGGGGTTTGTCATCTTGGTGGTGTCAGATTGTGCGATAGTGATTGTCCTATCATCCTTTTGGTGGTAGTGGCCGGTGTGAGTTTCGCTCCGTCATCCTTTTGGGGGGGGGGGGTCTGTCATCTCGTTGGTGTCAGATTGTGCGATAGTGTTTGTCCTATCATCCTTTTGGTGGTAGTGGATGGTGTGAGTTTCGCTTCGTCATCCTTTTGGTGGTAGTGGATGGTGTGATTTTCGCTTCGTCATCCTTTTGGTGGGGGGGTCTGTCATCTGGATTGATGTCAGATTTTGCCATAGTGTTTGTTCTATCATCATTTTGGTGGTAGTGGCCGGTGTGAGTTTCGCTCCGTCATCCTTTTTGCGGGGGTCTGTCATCATGTTGGTGTCATATTGTGCGATAGTGTTTCTCTTATCATCCTTTTGGTGGTAGTGGCCGGTGTGAGTTTCACTCCGTCATCCTTTTGATAGGGGGTCTGTCATCTTGTTGGCGTCAGAGTGTGCGATAGTATTTGTCCTATCATCCTTTTGGTGGTAGTGGATTGTGTGAGTTTCGCTCCGTCATACTTTTGGTGGGGGGGGGGGGGTCTGTCATCTTGTTGGTGTCAGATTGTGCGATAGTGTTTGTCCTATCATCCTTTTAGTGGTAGTGGTCAGTGTGATTTTCGCTTCGTCATCCTTTTGGTAGGGGGTCTGTCATCTTTTTGGTGTCAGATTGTGCGATAGTGTTTCTCCTATCATCCTTTTAGTGGTAGTGGTCGGTGTGAGTTTCGCTCCGTCATCCTTTTGGTAGGGGGTCTGTCATCTTTTTGGTGTCAGATTGTGCGGTAGTGTTTCTCCTATCATCCTTTTGGTGGTAGTGGCCGGTGTGAGTTTCGCTTCGTCATCCTTTTGGTGGTAGTGGCCGGTGTGAGTTTCACTCTGTCATCCTTTTTGTGGGGGGCCTGTCATCTGGATTGATGTCAGATTGTGTCACAGTGTTTGTCCTATCATCCTTTTGGTGGTAGTGGCCGGTTTGAGTTTTGCTCCCTAATCCTTTTGGTGGTGGGTCTATCATCTTGTTGGTGTCAGATTGTGCGATAGTGATTGTCCTATCATCCTTTTGGTGGTAGTGGCCGATGTGAGTTTCGCTCCGTCATCCTTTTTTTTTTGGGGGGGGGGGGGGGGTCTGTCATCTCGTTGGCGTCAGATTGTGCAATAGTATTTGTCCTATCATCGTTTTGGTGGTAGTGGATGGTGTGAGTTTCGCTCCGTCATACTTTTTGTGGGGAGGTCTGTCATCTTGCTGGTGTCAGATTGTGCGATAGTGTTTCGCCTATCATCCTTTTGGTGGTAGTGGTCGGTTTGAGTTTCGCTCTGTCATCCTTTTTGTGGGGGGTCTGTCATCTGGATTGATGTCATATTGTGCCATAGTGTTTTTCCTATCATCCTTTTGGTGGTAGTGGCCAATATGAGTTTCGCTCCGTCATCCTTTTGATGGGGGGTCTGTTATCTGGATTGATGTCAAATTGTGCCATAGTGTTTGTCCTATCATCCTTTTGATGGCAGTGGCCTGTATGAGTTTTTCTCCGTCATCCTTTTGATGGGGGGGTCTGTCATCTTGTTGGTGTCAGATTGTGCGATAGTGTTTATCCTATCATCCTTTTGGTGGTAGTGGCCGGTGTGAGTATGCTCCGTCATCCTTTTGGCGGGTGGTGTGTCATCTTGTTGGTGTCAGATTGTGCGATAATGTTTGTCCTATCATCCTTTTAGTGGTAGTGGTCGGTGTGAGTTTCGCTCCGTCATCTTTTTGGTAGGGGGTCTGTCATCTTTTTGGTGTCAGATTGTGCGATAGTGTTTCTCCTATCATCCTTTTGGTGGTAGTGGCCGGTGTGAGTTTCGCTCCGTCATCCTTTTGGTGGGGGGTCTGTCATCTATTTGGTGTCAGATTGTGCGGTAGTGTTTCTCCTATCATCCTTTTGGTGGTAGTGGTCGGTGTGAGTTTCGCTCCGTCATCCTTTTGGTGGGGGGTCTGTCATCTGGATTGATGTCAGATTGTGCCATAGTGTTTGTCCTATCATCCTTTTGGTGGTAGTGGCCGGTGTGAGTTTCGCTCCGTCATCCTTTTGGTGGGGGGTCTGTCATCTTGTTGGTGTCATATTGTGCAATAGTGTTTGTCCTATCATCCTTTTGATGGTAGTGGCCGGTGTGAGTTTCGCTCCATAATCCTTTTGGTGGATGGCCTGTCATCATAATTGATGTCAGATTGTGCGATAGTGTTTGTCCTATCATCTTTTTGCCGGTAGTGGCCGATGTGAGTTTCGCTCCATCATCCTTTTGGTGGGGGGTCTGTCATCGTGATTGATGTCAGATTGTGCGATAGTTTTTGTCCTATCATCCCTTTGGTGGTAGTGGTCGGTGTGAGTTTCGCTCCGTCATCCTTTTGGTGGGGGGTCTGTCATCTTGTTGGTGTCAGATAATGCGATAGTGTTTCTCCTATCATCCTTTTAGTGGTAGTGGCCGGTGTGAGTTTCGCTCCGTCATCCTTTTTTTTGGGGGGGGGGTTGTCATCTAGTTGGTGTCAGATTGTGCGAGAGTGTTTGTCCTATCATCCTTTTGGTGGTATTGGATGGTGTGAGTTTCGTTCCGTCATCCTTTTGGTGGGGGGGTCTGTCATCTTGCTGGTGTCAGATTGTGCAATAGTGTTTCTCCTATCATCCTTTTGGTGGTAGTGGCCGGTTTGAGTTTCGCTCTGCATTCTTTTTTGAGGGGTCTGTCATCTGGATTGATGTCAGATTGTGCCACAGTGTTTGTCCTATCATCCTTTTGGTGGTAGTGGCCGGTATGATTTTTGCTCTGTCATCCTTTTGATGGGGGGTCTGTCATCTTGTTGGTGTCAGATTGTGCGATAGTGTTTATCCTATCTTCTATTTGGTGGTAGTGGCCGGTGTGTTTATGATTCGTCATCCTTTTGGTGGGTGGTCTGTAATCTTGTTGGTGTCAGATTGTGCGATAGTGTTTGTCCTATCATCCTTTTAGTGGTAGTGGTCGGTGTGGGTTTCGCTCCGTCATCCTTTTGATAGGGGGTCTATCATCTTTTTGGTGTCAGATTGTGCGATAGGGTTTATCCTATCATCCTTTTTGTGGTAGTGGCCGGTGTGAGTTTCGCTCTGTCATCCTTTTGGTGGGGGGTCTGTCATCTTGTTAGTGTCATACTGTGAAATAATGTTTGTCCTATCATCCTTTTGGTGGTAGTGGCCAGTGTGAGTTTCGCTCCATCATCCTTTTGGTGGGGGGTCTGTCATCGTAATTGATGTCAAATTGTGCAATAGTGTTTGTCCTATCATCCTTTTTGCGGTAGTGGCCAGTGTGAGTTTCGCTCCGTCATCCTTTTGGTGGGGGGTCTATCATCGTGATTGATGTCAGATTGTGCGATAGTGTTCGTCTTATCATCCTTTTAGTGGTAGTGGTCGGTGTGAGTTTCGCTCCGTCATCATTTTGGTAGGGGGTCTGTCATCTTTTTGGTGTCAGATTGTGCGATAGTGTTTGTCCTATCATCCTTTTGGTGGTAGTGGCCGGTGTGAGTTTTGCTCCATCATCCTTTTGATGGGGGGTCTGTCATCTTGTTGGTGTCAGATTGTGCGATAGTGTTTATCCTATCATCCTTTTAGTGGTAGTGGCCGGTGTGAGTATGCTCTGTCATCCTTTTGGCGGGTGGTCTGTCATCTTGTTGGTGTCAGATTGTGCGATAGTGTTTGTCCTATCATCCTTTTAGTGTTAGTGGTCGGTGTGTGTTTTCCTCCGTCATCCTTTTGGTAAGGGGTCTGTCATCTTTTTGGTGTCAGATTGTGCGATAGTGTTTCTCCTATCATCCTTTTGGTGGTAGTGGCCGGTGTGAGTTTCGCTCCGTCATCCTTTTGGTGGGGGGTCTGTCATCTGGATTGATGTCAGATTGTGCCATAGTGTTTGTCCTATCATCCTTTTGGTGGTAGTGGCTGGTGTGAGTTTCGGTCCGTCATTCCTTTGGTGGGGGGTCTGTCATCTTGTTGGTGTCAGATTGTGTGATAGTGATTGTCCTATCATCCTTTTGGTGGTAGTGGTCGGTGTGAGTTTCGCTCCGTCATCCTTTTTTTTTTGGGGGGGGGGGGGGGGTCTGTCATGTCGCTGGTGTCAGATTGTGCGATAGTGTTTGTCCTATCATCCTTTTGGTGGTAGTGGATGGTGTGAGTTTCTCTCCGTCATCCTTTTGGTGGGGGGTCTGTCATCTTGCTGGTGTCAGATTGTGCAATAGTGTTTCTCCTATCATCCATTTGGTGGTAGTGGCCGGTTTGAGTTTTGCTCTGTCATTCTTTTTTGGGGGGTCTGTCATCTGGATTGATGTCAGATTGTGCTATAGTGTTTGTCCTATCATCCTTTTGGTGGTAGTGGCCGGTATGATTTTTGCTCTGTCATCCTTTTGATGGGGGTCTGTCATCTTGTTGGTGTCAGATTGTGCGATAGTGTTTATCCTATCATCTATTGGGTGGTAGTGGCCGGTGTGAGTATGCTCCGTCATCCTTTTGGCGGGTGGTCTGTCATCTTGTTGGTGTCAGATTGTACGATAGTGTTTGTCCTATCATCCTTTTAGTGGTAGTGGTCAGTGTGGGTATCGCTCCGTCATCCTTTTGATAGGGGGTCTATCATATTTTTGGTGTCAGATTGTGCGATAATGTTTCTCCTATCATCCTTTTGGTGGTAGCGGCCAGTGTAAGTTTCGCTCCGTCATCCTTTTGGTGGGGGATCTGTCATATGGATTGATATCAGATTGTGCCATAGTGTTTGTCCTATCATCCTTTTAGTGGTAGTGGCCGGTGTGAGTTTCGCTCCGTCATCCTTTTGGTGGGGGGTCTGTCATCTTGTTGGTGTCATATTGTGCGATAGTGTTTGTCCTATCATCCTTTTGGTGGTAGTGGCCGGTGTGAGTTTCGCTCCATCATCCTTTTGGTGGGGTGTTTGTCATTGTAATTGATGTCAAATTGTGCAATAGTGTTTGTCCTATCATCCTTTTTGCGGTAGTGGTCGGTGTGAGTTTCGCTCCGTCATCCTTTTGGTTGGGGGTCTATCATCGTGATTGATGTCAGATTGTGCGATAGTGTTTGTCTTATCATCCTTTTAGTGGTAGTGGTCGGTGTGAGTTTCGCTCCGTCATCATTTTGATAGGGGGTCTGTCATCTTTTTGGTCTCAGATTGTGCGATAGTGTTTGTCCTATCATCCTTTTGGTGGTAGTGGCCGGTGTGAGTTTTGCTCCATCATCCTTTTGATGGGGGGGGGGGGAGGGGGTGTGTCATCTTGGTGGTGTCAGATTGTACGATAGTGTTTATCCTATCATCCTTTTGGTGGTAGTGGCCGGTGTGAGTAAGCTCCGTCATCCTTTTAGCGGGTGGTCTGTCATCTTGTTGGTGTCAGATTGTGCAATAGTGTTTGTCCTATCATCCTTTTAGTGTTAGTGGTCGGTGTGTGTTTCGCTCCGTCATCCTTTTGGTAGGGGGTCTGTCATCTTTTTGGTGTTAGATTGTGCGATAGTGTTTCTCCTATCATCCTTTTGGTGGTAGTGGCCGGTGTGAGTTTCGTTCCGTCATCCTTTTGGTGGGGGGTCTGTCATCTGGATTGATGTCAGATTGTGCCATAGTGTTTGTCCTATCATCCTTTTGGTAGTAGTGGCCGGTGTGAGTTTCGCTCCGTCATCCTTTTGGTGGGTGACGCTTTCGCGAAAATAAGGTGCCGACAGAACAGAAGAGTCGCCACCTTTCGTTATTTATCCCTCGGAACGGGAAAGGAAACGATCGGAAAAACCTGACGAAAAGGAATAAGACAAGGTCGTCGCAACCATTGTCTGGGTTCGGGAGTCGGTTACGTAAGGGGAAGGTATTAGCACCCCTCACGTCCGTCGTACTCGACGGGATCCACGCTTGTTGTGTTTACTGGACGGGTTGGTTTTATCTATCTACCTATCAAGGCTGGTTTAAAACAGAAAAGAAAATGACTCGGCAAAGCGTCGCACTTTATGCCTACGTATTCTCATCAGAGAACGAGAAATCAGAGTCAACGTAGTTCGACCTACGACGGGTTATGGGGAAGGTAGCTCGCCAATACATCAGTATTGTGCCTACGTACTCTCAACAGATATGAGAGATCAAAGCTTATGTAGTTCGGGACACTATGCATTACTTTCTGTCTTTTACGGAAGAAATGTTTTTTATTGTGTTTGCAATTTCAATCGCACTAGAGACTATGACCTGAGAGTGAATGCGTTGCATGTCACCCAAAGGGTACCACACTAAACATCCAGACTGTGGAAAAGAAACTCTCCCACAATCCTTTCCCAGATAGCTTAAGGCTCGTAACGTGCGAAAGAAATCATTCATGATTACTGTATCTTAAGCTGTTTTGAGATGAGAAGAGAACGAACTCAACTATCGGGAGACTGTCAAGTCCTACTGTTGTCATGCCAAGGATTCATCCTATGGTTGAAGTTTGAACAGGGAACTCCTAGAAGTTATCATGCATAGGTTTCAACCTAAAGTTCTATCATCAATTCCTTATCAAAGGAAATGAGAGTCCTAAGGGATCATGTCAATGATACACAGAAACAGATAAAGCATCAGCTTAAACAGTAAACAGTAATACAGTAAGATGCATGCAATGCAAGTGAGGGAGGAAATGTGTGTGGGGCATCAGCCTCCACAAGCTCATCTCAACCTCAAGCCAGAATGAATAACAACAATCATACTGAAAGATAAACATGCTATCAAGCAAGATACAGTAAACTGCAATCATACAGAAGAAATAAAGTCATGCTATCAAGCAAAACAAACCACATGGGCAAGGGAGCTGGGCTCTACCGAATACCCGCAAGCAAAGCCACACAGTAACAGTACAAGCAGAGGGAGCAACTCAACCTCTAGTGCAATCATGCTCCTAGATTCTACCTAGTCTAGATATGAACTTATTCTAATGCATCAAGCAAGTCAAACAAGGCACATCAATACAGAAAACAGAAAAGAAAGCAGATCAACTCCTCTCTCAACTCCAAGCTTCAGCTCTTCCAACAGCAACTCAGTCTTCAGACCTCAATCACTCTTGACAAATATCAATTTGCTTCTCCAGGTTTCAACCCTTCCATATAAGTTTCAACTTATCTTCTCTTCTCCAAGCTTCAGCTCCTTAATCAATTCCACCTTCAGGCTTCACTATTAACCACAAGTACCAACTTGATTCCTTCAGGATCTCCAAGCATCAAAGTAAGTATCAACCTCCTTTGTTCTTCAAGCTTAAGCTCTTTTAGTCAGTCTCAATTGAATCCTCTTCCTAAGTATCAACTTAGTCTTCAAGATCTCAAGCTCTCTTACTTTACTAGTCTCAACTTGGTCTTCTCTTCCTGCAAGCTTCAGCTTCTCAGAGTAATCTTCAATCACTTAGAAGTATCAACTTCATCCTTCAATCTTTAAGCCTCAGCTGCAATGACAATGCTCAAGGAATCATCCTCTTCCACACTCTTCAATGAAGTCTTCATCTTCAAGCCCAACATCTCTCAAGATACTCAAACCATAGGAAATCACTTAACTGGATAAGCTAGGGTGTTAAACTGCTTATTGATCACCCAAGGTGACCTATAAGGGTTTAACATCAGGAGAATGGTTCCCTCAAAAGTTCTACTTCCTAGGTACCATCACTTATCCCTCCTAAGGAGAAAGGTGAATACCATGGAAGGACTTTGAATCATAGGGAGGAATGGAGGTGAAAGATACCATCCATATTTGAGAAAGAAGTTAACTAATTCTAAGCTCTTCTTAATCCCTAACCCTAAGACAACAACAAAACAAACAAGATCAAGCTCTCAAGCTCCTTCTTCAATCTCAAGTCTTCTACTATGCTCCTCAATGCTCCTCAAAGCAAGACCAAGCTCTCCAAGCCAAGCACAAACCCTCAAAGCAAGGCAAACAAAATACAAGCCCACAAGGGCAACACAAACAACAATCAACTACAAAAATCACTTAAAAATAGTATACTATTATATTAAAATCTAATATAATTTCTAGGGGATCCTATATACCTACCCTTAATACCCTATATTTCCCAATATCTATCTTGACCTAGAAACCCAAAATTCTAGTGTTATTGTGGACCTATGTTAAGGATTGACCTAAATCTACACAACCTAAAATCATCTAATCAAAACTAACCTAAAATTAATCACAAAATTATGGAATAAATCCAGAGGGGAGCTAAAGTCCTAATCTAACTATCCTAAAAAGAATGGCCTAAAAATATGAAGGGAACTAGCTAAACAAAATTCTACAAATCTATGCATCAACATAAAAGAATTAAAATGCTATTAAAAGAGAAAATACACAAAAATTATTAAAAATGCATGAAATGCAAATATTATGATTTCATAATTTTCTAGACATTAACATGAAATGGGAGAAAAAATCCCCATGCAAAAATCATCATTTTTCTATTTATTATGATTTTTCAAAGATTAACATAAAATGGAGAAAAAGAAATTAAAATATGAAATGCTTGGTGCAGATAGCAACTATATTCAGTTCAATTCATGAATGGGCTCAAAATGGGGGTGCAATTAGTAAGGCGCGCTAGGCCCAGTTGTCATCAGAAAATCATTTCAGAAAACATAAAGAAAATGTAAAAGCCACGGTGCATAAAGTAACAAAATTCAGTCTAAAATCCAAGTGGGCCATGAATGGGGGTGGGGATATCAATCAAGCCCAATCTCCCTTTTAATGAAACGACGCGTTTTGGTATCTTCAGATTTCCCTCTCCAAATGAAATTAAATCTCAGCCGTGAGATCTCCACCCAGTCAACGAGTCTTGCCTCATCCAATGGCTACGTCTTCATCTTCTTCCTCCAGCTAGGGTTCCAAGGAGGAAGCCATGGAAACAGAGCTCCATAGCTCAATCTTCACCAATTCGTATCACCTCAATTCTCCATGAAAAACTAAAATTCAAAACCCTAATCTGTCCAGAATTTCACCCTGAATCTAACATGGTATCAAAATCCATTGAAACTTCCTCAAACCTAAAACACGAATCAAACCTCCAAATATGCTCAGGAATCAAAGTTCACCATTCTTGAAATTGATTACCTCAGAATGATCACCACCTCACACTGGTTAATTCTTGATATCAAACTCATGCTATAGCTCACTATACCTCGTGTTCTTGGTCAAAACCAAAATGGTGTCACGAACTGAAACCTCACCAATTGATCCCAAACTTCCCAGAATCCATCACCTAATGGTCTCTAACCGTTCTAACCTAACAATTCTTGCTAATCATGCTTAAATCATGGTGTAGAAGAAAAGTTACTAACCTGTCGAATCTTGATTAACAGATGGGGTAAACCTTCACTTCAAGCTCTCAAACTCTTCAGAATCAATCCTTGAATGATGATCTTGCTACTGTTTGCAAAAGATTGGACCAAGAAAGCCTGAATCTCCAAAATCGATTATGACTTGCAACCTTCAAAATCCAAAAGCTATCTCTTGAATTCTCCATGGTTTCGCCTTCAATTTGGTCTGCACAACTTCAGTGTGATCAAGGGAATGTGTTTGGATAGAAAGAAGAAATGGAAATGGATCAGAATGTGGAACTTGATTTCAACTTGCAATGGAAGCAAATGAAATGGCTATCTCTCTCTTCTCCCAAATCTCTCACCAACCTTGCATCTGAGCAAGTTCTATACACTATATAGGATGGTTTAGACTCATCTAGAACCATCTGGAATCATCCAATGAGAAATTGGAATTCTCATGTCATGAGTTTATGGATTCATCTCATCTCATGCCTCATCTCATGCCAAGCCTCTTGCAGCAACTTGCCTTGACCTGAAAATCTCCTTAGATGAGATATATGACATGTTAAGACACTTAGCTAGCTTGTACATTGCCTTTCCTTGAGTTTTGCATTTGTACCTTATTATGCAAGCAAGCATTTTCCAAAGCAACCCTATGATCTAGGCCTAAATTCAAAAAAGTGGCTGAACCATTGTTTCTAAAATGATTTTTAGAGTCAAAATGACCTACTATATGCCATGGTTTGGATGTGTGACTTGGAATTTTCAATTTCCAACTTGAACTTATTTAACTTATGCCTCCATTTTAGGTCATTTTTATCACTTTTTTCTACAAGCCTTTTCAACATCTCATGACCTCCCTACTAGCCTTAAAACATCATTTTAAGCAAGTTTTATGTTGAAGATTTTTCCATTTGAAGCTTGTAAATAGGAGATATGGCCTTATGCTTGAAATGACCTGTAATATCCAAATGACCAAAATGCCCTTGACTTGTCAAAGCCATAACTTGAGTTCTACAAATCCTATCAAGGACTTATAGTACTCTCTAGAAAGATAAGAAGATTAGGAACAACATTCATGTTGACCAAAAGTTCATAGGAATCTTCCTTCTTGGGCAAAAGTTGGATGCGAGTTGGGTGACTTTCAAGGCCCCAGATTCACATGCCTCAGATGACCTGTAACTTGTCAAAGTCATAACTTGAGCTCTAAAAATCCTATCAAGGACTTATAGTACTCAAATTAAATCTAAGAAAAATCTCTACAACATTCATGTTGGGGGTAAGATGAGATGACAATCACATCTTGAGCTAAACTGCCTTGAAGATAGGGATCAAACTAGGGGATTTTACACTGTCAAGCCTTAGAAACCCTAGCTTAAAACTTCTCAAACTCCTCAATCATGATGAGTTGGTCTAGGAATCATCCTTATAGCATCTCAATGCATCCATCCATGATCACATGGCTCCTTGGATTAGGTCTCAACCCTCTCCAAATCATCAGTTGACCTAGGGTTGACCCAGTCAAACCCTAATTACACCACTCATGGCTAAGTCTTCTGAATCCTGTACAATGACCTCTATAGGCCTCATGATGGCTTTCAAGACATCTCATAAGCTCTCTCAAATCTTCAATTCCTTCCTCATAGCCTCAGAATCATCTGAGGAGCCCCTACAACTCTCAAGTTATGAGGCACACAACCTTGATTTCAACCAATCTTTCTGAGGATCTCTTAACTTCTCTGACAAAGATATCAACCTTTGAACATTTGAATAACCTTATTGGCTAGCTTCAAAGTCTTGTATAGCTCTTGATTGGTAATCATACCTCTTGATCTAATGCACACATATCAATGAAAAGCAGATGATAATGCTAGTGAACACAAGCTAGGTAAATAAATGTTGGTCAAATTTTGGGGTGCAACAGCTGCCCCTATTCAAACGGCTTGAACCTGACTGGGTGAGAAGCGAACGACTCTCAACCAATCAAGGTGCGAGACGGTTGAATACCGACAAACCCGGAAATTTGCCAACTGCACAAGTACACGGTACTCCGATGGGAACAAATCTTCAAAAACTGACATAATAGCTGCACGGCAACTAGCATGAGAATTGGTCACACAGTAACCGACCATACATGGTCGATCATGCCATCAGGCATCAAGATTCCTCGGGGCTCATCAGGTCAACAATCATGTTGATCATGCCGTCGGGCATTCGGAGAAAACTTTCGGGCATCAGCCGGACTTCATCAGTAAGTCGGGAATAGAATTCTCGGTCAATCATGAACCAATTGGGGATACCCAAACTTCTGCCATCAGGCACTCCGCATCAGCTGAGAGAACTGCTTCATTAACACGGTCGGACTTCAATCATGAAGTCTTCGAGGGGAAGTTTCAACTTCGCCGGTCAGATACCTGCTGGGGATGACGCATCTCCGCTGGGGATTCTGGAGAACTATCAAGTAAATCTGCTTCGGGGATCCAGAAATCATTCTGGATGAATCAACTCTGCTGAGGACTTCAAGAATCATCTTGGACAAATACTCCGCCGGGGCTTCAAGAATCATCTTGAACCGATAACTGTGCTGGAGATTTCAGGAATCATCCTGAGCAAACACTTTGCCGGGGACTCTAAGTATCAACTTAAGCAACCACTCTGGCGACTGTACTGGGGTCTTAAGAATCATCTTAAGCAAGCGACTTCGCTGGGGACTTCAAGAATCATCTTGAGCAAGCGGCTCCGCCGGGGACTTCAAGAATCATCTTGAGCAATCAATTCTGCGGCGGAACACCTGCAAAACAAGAACGGTAACAACCTGTATCATGCTTATTATGCCTATGCTTCGGCAATGGCGCAATGCTCCACACGGTGGAAATGCTATGCGTTTATGATAAATGCTATGCAGTCATGCACAATGATGCGATCCCGTCAGCAAAATAAATGCTGAAGGGAGAATCTTCCGGTCAAGGAGAAAGAACTACTCAGATAGAGGAATCATCCTGCTGAGGAGAAAAAGTCACGCCAATCTCAATCGGACTCCGCCTGGGGAAATGAACATCAGTCGACTGCTGCGGGGGAACGAAGCTCCACGAGAACCTGGACCTGCTGCGGGACAACGATGTCAATCGCGGGAATAAACTGCACGGCCTTCACGGCTACTTCCCTGGAGATAACGACTCTGGCGGGGAAACACAGCATCAGCTATTCAACACTCCACTGGGGAAAACCAATCATGGCCTGAGCAGCTTCCAAGGATTCGGCTCTCTTGGGGGTCTGCAAACTCGGCTGAGGAAGAAGAAATCATTCTGCTTGCTGGGGAGAGTACGACTCTGTGGGGAATCTCAATTCCGCTGGGGAAGAAGGAATCATCCGGCTTCGGGGGAGAGAACAACTCTGTGGGGAATCTCAATTCCGCTGGAGACTTCAGTCTGGCACCATCAGTTGCTGCACACTTCGGTGTGACTCAGCTGATGAGATGACGTTCCTTCAGGATGCGTCTGATTGGGGAGAGAATCTTCTCGTCCTGGGGAGACATATCAATGCTCACGATCTCGCGTTCAAACTCTGCAGGGAGAGGCGGCTGAACTTTGCTGGAGAAGAAGGAATCATCCTGCTTGGAGATACGCACAACGCACTGCCTGGGATAGGCTACCTGTAACAACACAAACAAACAGACAAGATACCCATCTCAAAGGGACCTATCAAGGTTATTATCTCGTGACAACGGTCAAGTAATTTATTGTTTCAACAATCAGTGGCCTAGGCCAGTAAGTTTATGTATGCGTATTTTATCAAAAACATCGGCGTTCTTTTTCGCAAACAAAGCAGATAAATACTAAACAGACAAACAGAATTGCTGAATACTATGCATTTTATTGATAACGAACCCCTGAATGGGTAAAAATGTTTTACAACAGATGCAAGCTCCTGGAATGAGGAAGCCGCGCAAAAATAAAACATAAATATACATCAGTATATACAAATGTCGGCAACGAGGCATAGACGAACACCATGAGTTGATCCCTCTATGACCCACTCGGCTTCGATACTTCTCCGACGCTTCAGCTTCAGAAGAGATTGATTCAGATAAACGGCCCTCAGGTCTTCCAAACCACCAAACAATGAAAGTCCACACGCGGAACGCAGTCATTTGCTTTTTCAAATCCCTAACTTTTGTGTGAACCGCCCTTTGCGGGTTTTCAGTTCACCGGGATACCCTTTTTTGCCAAAGTCGCCCATCCGGGTTTTCGACTTTGCGGGTGTACATTTTTTTCAATTTATATCCCTAATTTTTGCCCGAACCTTTTTCCTTTTTTATGGTTCGCCGGGATGCCCCATTTTTGCCTGGACTCTCTTTTTATTGTCCAGCGGGTCGCTTTCAAGCAAAGTATTTTTTAACTGCGTCCGCGCTCACTGGGGATGCAAAATCTTCACCATCCATCGTGGATAACAACGAAGCTCCTCCCGAGAAGACCTTGCTGACGACGTACGGACCTTCGTAATTCAGAGTCCACTTGCCCCGGTGATCGGAGTGTGGAGGAAGAATCTTCTTCAGGACGAGGTCACCCGTCTGAAAGCTTCTAGGACGCACCTTCTTATCATCAGCTTTCTTCATTCGGCTTTGGTACAGACGACCAAACGCAATCGAAGGTAACCTCTTCTCGTCAATCAGGCTGAGTTGGTTCAGTCGGTTTGTAATCCATTCTGCCTCGTCGAGTTTCACATCAACCAAAACTCGTAAAGAAGGGATCTCCACTTCTAATGGTAGGACTGCTTCCATACCGTACACCAAGGAGAAAGGAGTTGCCCCGGTTGATGTACGTACCATTGTACGATAACCGTGCAGTGCAAATGGCAGCATCTCGTGCCAATCTTTGTAGGTCACAACCATCTTCTGAACAATCTTCTTTATGTTCTTATTGGCCGCTTCAACGGCGCCATTCATCTTCGGCCGGTAAGGAGATGAGTTGTGGTGTTCAATCTTGAAACTCTAGCACAGCTCCTTCATCATCTTGTTATTCAGATTCGAACCATTATCAGTAATGATCCGCTCGGGAATTCCGTAACGAAAGATGATATCCCTCTTTATGAATTTAGCCACCACCTGCTTGGTCACATTAGCATATGAGGCTGCCTCCACCCACTTGGTGAAGTAGTCGATAGCTACTAGAATGAAGCGATGACCATTAGATGCAGTGGACTCGATCTTGCCTATCATGTCGATGCCCCACATGGAGAACGGCCACGGGGAGGACATGACATTCAACGGGCACGGCGGTACATGAATCTTATCAGCATAAATCTGGCATTTATGACATCTCTTCGCGAATTTAAAGCAATCCGACTCCATCGTCAGCCAGTAATATCCTGCTCTCAGGATCTTTCTTGTCATAGCATGCCCGCCGGCGTGCGTACCAAATGTGCCATCATGAACTTCTTCCATGAGCATACTCGCCTCTTTCTCATCTACACATCTGAGTAGCACGAGATCGTGGTTTCTCTTATACAAAACTCCATCAGGATTGAGATAAAAATTTCCAGACAGCCTCCTCAGAGTCTTCTTATCCTGGGTTGACGCACCCGCGGGATACTCCTTAGTCATAAGGAAAGTCTGGATGTCATGGAACCATGGCTTGCCGTCGGCGGCTTCCTCGATTGCAAAGACGAACGCAGGTCTATCAAGACGAGAAAGGACAATTCTTGGAGCTTCATTCCAAAAATTGACTTTATACATTGAAGCCAATGTGGCTAAGGCATCAGCCATCTGATTTTCTGCTCTGGGCACATGATGGAGTTCCACTCGGTCAAAGAACGGAAGTAGACTTCTAGCATAGTTCATGTACGACACCAAATTCGATTGACGAGTCTCCCACTCCCCTTTAATTTGGTTGATCACGAGCTCCGAGTCACCATATACGTCTAGGTTCTTGATTCTCAAATCAATTGCTTATTCTAGACCCATGATGCATGCTTCGTACTCCGCTTCATTATTGGTGACTGGAAACGTCAGTCTCTCGGTAAACGGGATGTGGGATCCGTGGGGAGTCGTGATGGCCGCCCTTATGCCACTTCCGTAAGAATTAATCGCCCCGTCAAATATCAATTTCCACTGGAATTTCCTATCTGGCCCCTCGTCGGGCAACGGTTCATCGCAATCCTTCGCTTTGAGAAACATGATATCCTCATCAGGGAATTCAAATTTCATCGGCTGATAATCCTCGATCGGCTGTTCGGCCAGGTATTCAGACAGTACGCTGCCCTTAATGGCCTTCTGGGAAACGTACTGAATATCATATTCCGTCAACACCATTTGCCATCTGGCAATCCTGCCCGAAAGCGCTTGCTTCTCGAAGACGTACTTGATCGGATCCATCTTTGAAATTAGCATGGTGGTGTGATTGAGCATGTACTGTCGTAAACGTTTGGCAGCCCAGGCTAGTGCGCAACACGTTTTCTCCAGCATCGAGTAACGAGATTCACAGTCAGTGAACTTTTTACTCAAGTAGTAAATGGCATGCTCCTTTCTACCTGTCTCGTCATGCTGACCGAGAACACGCCCCATACTATTCTCAAGAACTGTCAAGTACATGATTAGAGGCCGTCCAGCCACTGGGGGTATCAAGATTGGAGGTTCCTGCAGATACTGCTTTATCTTATCGAATGCCTTCTGGCAATCCTCATTCCAGGTAATCGCCTGATCTTTCTTTAAAAGCTTGAACATCGGTTCACACGTGGCCGTGAGCTGAGAGATAAACCTTGCAATGTAGTTTATTCTGCCCAGGAAACCATGAACTTCTTTTTCTATTTTTGGCACTGGCATTTCTTGTATGGCTTTTATCTTCGCAGGATCAACCTCGATGCCTCTTTCGCTCACGATAAACCCCAGTAACTTTCCGGACCGTACTCCGAAAGTACATTTGTTAGGATTCAGCCTCAACCTGAACTTCCTAAGCCTCTCAAAAAGCTTCAGCAAATTGACCAGATGTCCCTCCTCCGTTTGGGACTTCGCAATCATGTCATCAACATAGACTTCAATCTCATGATGAATCATGTCATGAAACAAAGTTACCATTGCTCGTTGGTAAGTGGCCCCTGTGTTCTTCAGACCGAAAGGCATTACCTTGTAGCAAAATGTTCCCCAGAGAGTGATAAACGTCGTTTTCTCCATGTCCTCCGGCGCCATCTTGATCTGGTTATAACCGGAGAAGCCATCCATGAACGAAAGCACGGAGAACTGGGCTGTGTTGTCGACCAACACATCGATATGAGGAAGCGGGAAATCATACTTAGGGATCGCCCTATTTAAATCTCGATAATCGACGCACATGCGTACCTTACCGTCCTTCTTCGGTACGGGCACTATGTTGGCGACCCACGGAGGGTAAGTAGTGACCGCTAAGAAGCCAGCATCAAGCTGTTTCTGCACTTCTTCTTTGATCTTAACGGCCATATCTGGTCTCGTCCTCCTAAGCTTCTGCTTAACGGGAGGGCAATCTTCTCGCAGCGGCAAGTGGTGGACCACGATGTCCGTGTCAAGTCCGGGCATATCTTCGTATGACCAAGCAAAGACGTCACTATACTCTCTCAGCATCTCGACTAATCTATGCTTGACATCACTCTGCAGTGCAGCCCCTATCCTAACATTCCTGACGAGTTCTTCAGAACCCAGATTCACGATCTCGATCTCCTCTTCATGAGGCAGAATAACTTTCTCTTCTTGTTTCAACAAGCGGGCCAACTCTTCAGGAAGGTCTTCGTCTTCATCAATCTCTTCTTCGGCTCGGTAGATCGGGCAATCGAAGTCGAAGTGAGCCGTAGAAGGTCCAGAGTCGATGTCATCTGTTATGTGGATCCTGCAATAACAAGGGTTAAGCTTAAAACAAGGATATACAGGTTAGCACAAACCCCATTGCCATTTTATTGTTTTTCAAAACAAGTATAAAACAGGAATAACAGAGATTGCAATATTTGAATACGAAGAAAACGCCTTTGATTTATTAACAAAATGCATGTACATAATCCAACAAGGCTCTGACAATAAAACCACTATGCCCCGGGTAAGACATAGGGTTGTACAATGATTGGAAAAAGTAAATCATTACTCTTCGCTTGTCATCTGGATGATATCCTTGACGAACCAATTTTTGAGGCACTCGCCTTGCTTGCTTGGCTGGATCCAAGAGTCGAGGTCACAGTCGCTATCTCCGCTGTCTTCAGACACCGTGTTGACGCTTTCAAATATCACTCCGCCACTGGTAAACTGGATCGGTCATTTACCTCGCGACGCACTGCTAGAAGAAGAGGAAGCTTCAGCTCCAGGAGAATATCCCAACCCAAACTTATCTTGCTTGTTAGGTATCTCCAAAATTCTCCCCCAGCCTGGGGTAGATCCGGCTTGGACAACGGCCCGAGCTTTCTTGAACGAGGAGAGAGTCATCTCTTGCTTTTCGGTGACTACAGGAGCTACGTCCTTCACTTTGACAGCTTCGAACGCTTGGCATAGAGTTTCATGGATTTCGCCATCCATCTCCACATACTTGAAGGGCGACAAATGGCTCACCATTATGTCTTCCTCGCCGCAAACGGTTACGATGCTACCTCCGACAGCGTATTTGAGCTTTTGGTGCAACGTGGAGGTCACGACACCAGCAACATGGATCCATGGTCGGCCCAAGAGACAACTGTAGGCAGGCATGATGTCCATAATATAAAAGACCGCGTCGAACTTTTCCGGACCAACTTGGATCGGCAGGGTCACCTCCCCGAAAACGTGGCGTTTAGTCCCATCGAACGCCTTCACAACCAGATCACTGGGTGTGCAGATCACTCCACGAGTATCCAACTTCATTAATGCCTTCTTCGGAAGAACATTAAGTGACGAACCCGTGTCCACCAACACGTGCGACATGATCGTGCCTCTACACTCTATCGAGATGTGCAGAGCGCTATTGTGATTCCTACCTTTTGGCGTTAGCTCCAAGTCTGTGAAACCTAGCCCATTTCCAACATTAACATGGGCTACAACCTCTTCTAGATGATTTACCGATATTTCTTGCGGTACATATGCGGCGTTCAACACCTTCAGCAGCGCATTGCGGTGTGCTTCAGAACACAGCAATAAGTTCAGAATGGAAATCTTCGAGGGCGTCTGATGGAGATGATCTACAATCTTGTAGTCACTCTTTTTAATCAACCGCATAAACTCCTCGGCGTCTTTAACAAGCAAGTCTTTTTCTGCCCCACACGGGATCTCTTCAACGACTTTACTTTTACCTTTGTCGGCCGCCTCAGCTCTGACCGCTTTATCCGCCACGACCTCTGGTGGTGCAAACACTCTTCCGCTGCGAGTAATACCACTAATTCCCGCAAGATTCTCCACAGTAAACCCAAACGGTTCCAGCTCCAACTTCTGCCCGTTGCAATAGACTTCAGCTCCATAATGCCACGGGACGGCGTTAGTGCTCTCAAAGGGTATTGGCCCAGCTTTGGTGATAGTAATTGTGGGCGGTCTGGGCACAGAAATGGTTATCGGCCGGCGAGGGATGGTGATGGTGGCGACTTCATCGGCTTGCTTCAGCACTACCTCTCCTGATCCACTTTCAGCCCTCCGGCTAAACTGCAGAATCCCTTCAGTCATCAGACTTTGAATTCCTTCTACCAACTGCTCACATCCATCAGAACGTGTGGCACAGTCCATACATAGCTCTCCGCAACCTGGAAAGAACCCTCTCTTCAGCAACTTAGCTTTAACGAAGCTAAGCGGCGTCTTCAGATCTCTGACGTCAGTCAACAAATCTACACTCTCTTCTTCGATAATGGCGTTCACTCCGCCTCCCCTATGATTCAGCATAGGATTCTTCGTGACATTGGGCACATTATCGGAGAAGTTGATGATCTTGGCATCCACCATGTCCTGCACCTTATGCTTGAAGGCTTTGCAGTTCTCGATTGTGTGGCCTGGTGCCCCTGAGTGGAACTCACAAGTTGCATTCGCGTCGTACCCTGGCGGAGGTGCCCCTGTCAAGGGAGCCATCGTCCTCTTCTGGATCAACTGTAGCTGAAGCAAAGTCTGCAATAGTTGCGCATACGACATGGGCGATGTCTCGAAGTGACGGTTCGCCAAAGGTGTCCGATTCTGGTACTTTCTGTATCCCTGTTGATTCGGTTGCTGCTGCTGCGGAGCTGCCGGGATATTTATACTGGCCACCTGCTGGTGAAGACCTTTACCCTTCCTTCGAGCGTTGGTCACAGCGCTCGCTTCTCCTTCTCGCCTTTTGCCAGCATAAGGTTTCTTTCCGCCTCCCCCAGCTGAGGATGACTCACCTTGAATTTTCCCGATCTTGATCCCATTTTCGACGTGCTCACCCGTGATAATGAGATCTGAGAACGTCCCAGACATACCGCTGACTAACTTCTCATAGTAAACCCCTGGGAGGGTGGCGAGAAACATCTGCACGAGCTCACGTTCAACCATCGGCGGCTGAACCCTGGCTGCCAACTCACGCCACCGCTGGGCGTATTCCTTAAACCCTTCATTGTTCCTCTGCGACAAATTCTGCAGCTGAACTCGGTTTGGAGCCAAGTCGCTATTGTATTGGTAGTGGTGCACAAATGCTTCAGCAAGATCCTTCCATGTGCGCACACTTGTGGGCTCCAGACCCATGTACCACTCAAGGGACGACCCGGAAAGACTGTCTTGGAAGAAGTGCATCAGCAACTTCTCGTCTTCGGAATGAGCAGACATCTTCCTGTAATACGATCTCAGGTGGACACGAGGGCAAGTGGTGCCCTTATACTTTTCAAAGTCAGGTACCTTGAACTTAGGAGGCACCTTGAAATCAGCAATTAATCCCAATTTGGACATATCAACACCCAAAGTATTCTGATTCTCGATATCTCTCATCTTATCTTCAAGTGCCTTGAATCTAAGCCGTGCTTCAGCATTCAGCTCCCCTTCAGCACCTTTCTGAGAGAACACATCATCCTGACGATCCTCTAGCCATGGCTGAGGAACAAACAGATTCCCGACGCCTGCATTGCTGTTGCCCGGCCCGATATTGATATTAGCTCCCAGACTCCCATTACCGACGCCCGTCGTATTGAGTCCGATGTTGGCCATCACATTTCCGTTAGCACTGCCGTTGCCCCCGGTCACGGGAATACCATTCTGTGGAGTTTCAACTGGTGGAGGAGTAGGCACAGTCCCACCATGGAGTACGTCGTTGCTATCAACCCTCGAAATCAAAGGCTGAACCAAAGTTCTGAGCTGATCCTGGCCATTGGCGACCGCTTGCATGAGCTCCATGAAGCGATCCATCCTTTCGCGGAGTTCCTGAACATCAGTTTGCACTTGCTCCATGATTCTGGTCTGATTAGCTCTAGTCGGATAACGGTGAATAGGTCTCTGATCAATCCTGGAACCACCGGAAGCAACCTGAAACAACCCGAAAAACCGGCGACAACCTGTCAAACACAAAAGGGTTAGGAAAAACAACAAAGTGCTCGTCATGCAAATGCTTCATGCAAATGCATGCGTGTGTCTGTGTGTTAGGGATATTTCCCCCGATCCTAGTGCCTGAGTGCCAGTGTTGATAATAAGAAGAAGTCCGAGTCCAATCATGGAAATAACAATCTCATATATAAAGAAAGCCCATCAAGGTGGTACACAACATCAGCGAGTACAAGATGAATCAATAGTGTGACCTCAGCCAACAAGCCTGGTGATGGTCAGCATACAACAATGATCAAAACAAAAGGAATACAAATAGTCAAGTATGACCACGGGCGCGATACTCTTCTAACAACTCCTTCGTTTCTGGATGATCTAGCAGAGTGAGTAACCCCTCGACGAGTAACTCCCTTTGCACAATGGTGTACTGAAGTCCTTCGACCGAACTTTCCCATGCTCCTTCGCCGAAGCAATCTTCTAACTTCCGCTTCTTGGACTCAAACGTCAGTTTGCGCTCCTTCAGGTTAGCGAGAGCTTTGTTGAGCTGGCCTTCGGCGGCGTATCTACGAGCGGTTTCTTTATCAAACCTCTTCTCACTATCCTTCACCTAGGCTTCTAGCTTGGAGATCTGTAGCATCAGCTTATCCTCCCGCTCTTTTCTGGTGGCCAGGGAAGCCTTCCAGTGCTGGTTGAACTTGGATATCCTTCGATACGCTTCGTCCAAGTGCTGCTTCTTCGTAGCCAGTACGTCGTTGACAGCTTTGAAGTCTTGACCCATGCGTTCAGGCTCGGCTATCTGCTTAGTCAGGTCTGTCCCCAGCCGGTTCACCAGCTCTGTCTGCCTTTTGAAAGAATGAACGACTTCGTTCCTTTCGCTTCGGAGCTGAGCCAATTCTTTCTCCAGTTCCTCATTTGCCCGCTTCAATTCATCTCGCTCAGCTAACACCTGATTATGCTGCTGAATGGGCACAGAAGTAGGCTCTTCAATCACCAGAGGGCTTTCCGGTTTGGCACGAGGAAACGGCATCCCTATAGCATCTACCCTGGCTCTGATACAGGTCGCATACGGAGGGTAGGCTTGATTGTTGCTTCTTCCCAGCAATGGTTTTCCTCGCTTACTGATACCATTCCACGCGCGCTGAAGCTTGGATAACAGATCCCCCTCTAGAAGACCAGTGAGGTACAGAGATTCCTGTACCTCTTCATCCTTCGGCGGAGCTCTCAAAGCATACGCGAACTGTCGGACCAACAACGACGGATTGTAGTTTATACAACCTTTCCTGCCTATCAAAGGCACGTTTGGAAACCCGCTGCAGCTGAAGATCAGCTCAGTACCCAACCTATCTCTGCCGAACCAATCAATATCCTCTGCAGATAAGCTCATCAGACGCTCAGACCACTCAGCTGTGGCTGCAGACGAGACAAAAGGACCCCTCTTGGGCAAATGACTATCAAGCCACTTATAAAGCAAGGGTACACAGCACGAGACATTCTTTCCCCTCCTGTTCTCATTTTTGTAGTGGATAGAATGGTAGACATCTCCTATCAAGGTAGGGACTGGATTCCCTGATGCGAAGATGTGAAATGCATCCAAGTCTACAAAATCGGGCATATTAGGGAACAAAATGATGCCATATATGCACAGAGCAAGGATGGCGTTGAATGCGACCCAGCATCCGTCTTTGGCGCACTGCTGAGCCTTTCCCACTAAAAACTGCAAGGAGAACCCGGGAACCTTGTTCCAACTAGACAATACCAACTCAGAGGCATCCAGATGAAGTGAAGGAGCTAAACCAGCCAGATCAGGCTCAGCATCCATATGAACAAAAGGCATCTGCCTCTTGATAGGCACACCTAGCAAATCAGCATACTCTTCCAGCGTGGGCGCGAGAACAAAATCCTGGAAAGTGAAACATCTCAACGGAGGGTAGTAGAACTGCAGCAGAGCGTGCAACCCATTCACCTCGAACGCATAAGGTTTACGAACCAAACTGAGCAATTTGCCGTAAGATTTTCTGAACTCTTCCCTCACAGAATCATCTGCTAAAGCTATCAAACCAGTTAGCTTAACCACATCAGGGGCAGGGAACTTGTAAGCCACGATCTTCCTCATAGAACCCATAACAATATAATAGGAGGCAAGAAATCCTGGATCGGGGAAAACAATACCTGCAACACAGACACACGTTAATGAAATGCAAATGAATATGCAAAATAATGTAAAATGCGATCATGCAGCAGGAGATCAAGGCAATTGTGCTGTGGAGATTCTGTATCAACAAAACCATAATCCTTCTCTATCAAGAACAACCATTGCATCTGATAGTAAGAGAACCCTGGTATCGGACCACAAATCTGCTCTGTCAAGAACAACCATCTGATAGGGCCATATACATAGGATCATAATTCTGCTCTGTCAAGAACAAACGTCTGATAATAAAGACCTCTGATACAGGACCAAGAAAACTGCTCTGTCAAGAACACACATACATCCGCTGATGAGTTCTTCAGACCCCAATCATAAATCAGCTCTGTCAAGAACAAACATACATCTGCTGATGAGATCTTCAGACCCCAATCATAAATCTGCTCTGTCAAGAACAAACATACATCTGTTGATGAGATCTTCAGACCCCAATCATAAATCTGCTCTATCAAGAACAAACATACATCTGCTGATGAGATCTTTAGACCCCAATCATAAATCTGCTCTATCAAGAACAAACATACATCTGCTGATGAGATCTTCAGACCCCAATCATAAATCTGCTCTATCAAGAACAAACATCTGATGATAAGATCCTCTGATCAAAACCTGTTCTATCAAGAACAAATACATATCCGATGATAAGATCCTCTGATCAAAACCTGCTCTATCAAGAACAAATACATATCTGCAGATGAGAACCTCAGATCCCAACAAAACTGATCCACTATCAAGGAAACCAGGTGGTCTGAAGGTCAAAGTTTCCTGCAATAAACCCAACCCTGCTCACAGGTATGGACCTAAACTGACTCAAGTTCGGCATCCTATGCGTTCATCAGCGTCACATACATTCAAGAGGGGTGATACGATACCCAGAAGGTGTGGCATCACCAGCTCATGAAGCGGCCTCACTCGGCTGAATCACAAATGATCGGTCCCCAGAGTCGACAATCCACCAAACCAGCAACCGTCTCAACCCAAAGGGTTGAAAGAGAAGCCAACCGGGAGAACCTCGTCTGAGCGTGGATTTCATGAGACACTAGTGCCTGTAAAGCAAGCACGCGTCCACTAATTTCCACAACTAATGCTATGTTCACTCAAGCCTGGGTCTGGCTTCTCACTCATCAGAATGCCCCTTCCCACAACAGCACAGATAATCATATCATACTGAAAATAAAATGCGGGAAATAAAATGTGATAAATAAACACAACCCAACAAGTAATCATACAAGCGCTAAGATTGACTCTCGCAGGGGAACCGGAGAACCAGAGATTCTGGGTTCGGTCCCCAGCAGAGTCGCCAACTGTCGCTTTCATGAAAATAAGGTGCCGGCAGAACAGAAGAGTCGCCACCTTTCGTTATTTATCCCTCAGAACGGGAAAGGAAACGATCGGAAAAACCTGACGAAAAGGAATAAGACAAGGTCGTCGCAACCATTGTCTGGGTTCGGGAGTCGGTTACGCAAGGGGAAGGTATTAGCACCCCTCACGTCCGTCGTACTCGACGGGATCCACGCTTGTTGTGTTTACTGGACGGGTTGGTTTTATCTATCTACCTATCAAGGCTGGTTTAAAACAGAAAAGAAAATGACTCGGCAAAGCGTCGCACTTTATGCCTACGTATTCTCATCAGAGAACGAGAAATCAGAGTCAACGTAGTTCGACCTACGACGGGTTATGGGGAAGGTAGCTCGCCAATACATCAGTATTGTGCCTACGTACTCTCAACAGATATGAGAGACCAGAGCTTACGTAGTTCGGGACACTACGCATTACTTTCTGTCTTTTACGAAAGAAGTGTTTTTTATTGTGTTTGCAATTTCAATCGCACTAGAGACTATGACCTGAGAGTGAATGCGTCGCATGTCACCCAAAGGGTACCATACTAAACATCCAGACTGTGGAAAAGAAACTCTCCCACAATCCTTTCCCAGATAGCTTAAGGCTCGTAACGTGCGAAAGAAATCATTCATGATTACTGTATCTTAAGTTGTTTTGAGATGAGAAGAGAACGGGCTCAACTATCGGGAGACTATCAAGTCCTACTGTTGTCATGCCAAGGATTCATCCTATGGTTGAAGTTTGAACAGGGAACTCCTAGAAGTTATCATGCATAGGTTTCAACCTAAAGTTCTATCATCAATTCCTTATCAAAGGAAATGAGAGTCCTAAGGGATCATGTCAATGATACACAGAAACAGATAAAGCATCAGCTTAAACAGTAAACAGTAATACAGTAAGATGCATGCAATGCAAGTGAGGGAGGAAATGTGTGTGGGGCATCAGCCTTCACAAGCTCATCTCAACCTCAAGCCAGAATGAATAACAACAATCATACTGAAAGATAAACATGCTATCAAGCAAGATACAGTAAACTGCAATCATACAGAAGAAATAAAGTCATGCTATCAAGCAAAACAAACCACATGGGCAAGGGAGCTGGGCTCTACCGAATACCCGCAAGCAAAGCCACACAGTAACAGTACAAGCAGAGGGAGCAACTCAACCTCTAGTGCAATAATGCTCCTAGATTCTACCTAGTCTAGATATGAACTTATTCTAATGCATCAAGCAAGTCAAACAAGGCACATCAATACAGAAAATAGAAAAGAAAGCAGATCAACTCCTCTCTCAACTCCAAGCTTCAGCTCTTCCAACAGCAACTCAGTCTTCAGACCTCAATCACTCTTGACAAATATCAATTTGCTTCTCTAGGTTTCAACCCTTCCACATAAGTTTCAACTTATCTTCTCTTCTCCAAGCTTCAGCTCCTTAATCAATTCCACCTTCAGGCTTCACTATTAACCACAAGTATCAACTTGATTCCTTCAGGATCTCCAAGCTTCAAAGTAAGTATCAACCTCCTTTATTCTTCAAGCTTTAGCTCTTTTAGTCAGTCTCAATTGAATCCTCTTCCTAAGTATCAACTTAGTCTTCAAGATCTCAAGCTCTCTTACTTTACCAGTCTTAACTTGGTCTTCTCTTCCTGCAAGCTTCAGCTTCTCAGAGTAATCTTCAATCACTTAGAAGTATCAACTTCATCCTTCAATCTTTAAGCCTCAGCTGCAATGGCAATGCTCAAGGAATCATCCTCTTCCACACTCTTCAATGAAGTCTTCATCTTCAAGCCCAACATCTCTCAAGATACTCAAACCAGAGGAAATCACTTAACTGGATAAGCTAGGGTGTTAAACTGCTTATTGATCACCCAAGGTGACCTATAAGGGTTTAACATCAGGAGAATGGTTCCCTCAAAAGTTCTACTTCCTAGGTACCATCACTTATCCCTCCTAAGGAGAAAGGTGAATACCATGGAAGGACTTTGAATCATAGGGAGGAATGGAGGTGAAAGATACCATCCATATTTGAGAAAGAAGTTAACTAATTCTAAGCTCTTCTTAATCCCTAACCCTAAGACAACAACAAAACAAACAAGATCAAGCTCTCAAGCTCCTTCTTCAATCTCAAGTCTTCTACTATGCTCCTCAATGCTCCTCAAAGCAAGACCAAGCTCTCCAAGCCAAGCACAAACCCTCAAAGCAAGGCAAACAAAATACAAGCCCACAAGGGCAACACAAACAACAATCAACTACAAAAATCACTTAAAAATAGTATACTATTATATTAAAATCTAATATAATTTCTAGGGGATCCTATATACCTACCCTTAATACCCTATATTTCCCAATATCTATCTTGACCTAGAAACCCAAAATTCTAGTGTTATTGTGGACCTATGTTAAGGATTGACCTAAATCTACACAACCTAAAATCATCTAATCAAAACTAACCTAAAATTAATCACAAAATTATGGAATAAATCCAGAGGGGAGCTAAAGTCCTAATCTAACTATCCTAAAAAGAATGGCCTAAAAATATGAAGGGAACTAGCTAAACAAAATTCTACAAATCTATGCATCAACATAAAAGAATTAAAATGCTATTAAAAGAGAAAATACACAAAAAATATTAAAAATGCATGAAATGCAAATATTATGATTTCACAATTTTCTAGACATTAACATGAAATGGGAGAAAAAATCTCCATGCAAAAATCATCATTTTTCTATTTATTATGATTTTTCAAAGATTAACATAAAATGGAGAAAAAGAAATTAAAATATGAAATGCTTGGTGCAGATAGCAACTATATTCAGTTAAATTCATGAATGGGCTCAAAATGGGGGTGCAATTAGTAAGGCGCACTAGGCCCAGTTTTCATCAGAAAATCATTTCAGAAAACATAAAGAAAATGTAAAAGCCACGGTGCATAAAGTAACAAAATTCAGTCTAAAATCCAAGTGGGCCATGAATGGGGGTGGGGATATCAATCAAGCCCAATCTCCCTTTTAATGAAACGACGCGTTTTGGTATCTTCAGATTTCCCTCTCCAAATGAAATTAAATCTCAGCCGTGAGATCTCCACCCAGTCAACGAGTCTTGCCTCATCCAATTGCTACGTCTTCATCTTCTTCCTCCAGCTAGGGTTCCAAGGAGGAAGCCATGGAAACAGAGCTCCATAGCTCAATCTTCACCAATTCGTATCACCTCAATTCTCCATGAAAAACTAAAATTCAAAACCCTAATCTGTCCAGAATTTCACCCTGAATCTAACCATGGTATCAAAATCCATTGAAACTTCCTCAAACCTAAAACACGAATCAAACCTCCAAATATGCTCAGGAATCAAAGTTCACCATTCTTGAAATTGATTACCTCAGAATGATCACCACCTCACACTGGTTAATTCTTGATATCAAACTCATGCTATAGCTCACTATACCTCGTGTTCTTGGTCAAAACAAAAATGGTGTCACCAACTGAAACCTCACCAATTGATCCCAAACTTCCCAGAATCCATCACCTAATGGTCTCTAACCGTTCTAACCTAACAATTCTTGCTAATCATGCTTAAATCATGGTGTAGAAGAAAAGTTACTAACCTGTCAAATCTTGATTAACAGATGGGGTAAACCTTCACTTCAAGCTCTCAAACTCTTCAGAATCAATCCTTGAATGATGATCTTGCTACTGTTTGCAAAAGATTGGACCAAGAAAGTCTGAATCTCCAAAACCGATTATGACTTGCAACCTTCAAAATCCAAAAGCTATCTCTTGAATTCTCCATGGTTTTGCCTTCAATTTGGTCTGCACAGCTTCAGTGTGATCAAGGGAATATGTTGGATAGAAAGAAGAAATGGAAATGGATCAGAATGTGGAACTTGATTTCAACTTGCAATGGAAGCAAGTGAAATGGCTATCTCTCTCTTCTCCCAAATCTCTCACCAACCTTGCATCTGAGCAAGTTCTATACACTATATAGGATGGTTTAGACTCATCTAGAACCATCTGGAATCATCCAATGAGAAATTGGAATTCTCATGTCATGAGTTTATGGATTCATCTCATCTCATGCCTCATCTCATGCCAAGCCTCTTGCAGCAACTTGCCTTGACCTGAAAATCTCCTTAGATGAGATATATGACATGTTAAGACACTTAGCTAGCTTGTACATTGCCTTTCCTTGAGTTTTGCATTTGTACCTTATTATGCAAGCAAGCATTTTCCAAAGCAACCCTATGATCTAGGCCTAAATTCAAAAAAGTGGCTGAACCATTGTTTCTAAAATGATTTTTAGAGTCAAAATGACCTATTATATGCCATGGTTTGGATGTGTGACTTGGAATTTTCAATTTCCAACTTGAACTTATTTAACTTATGCCTCCATTTTAGGTCATTTTTATTACTTTTTTCTACAAGCCTTTTCAACATCTCATGACCTCCCTACTAGCCTTAAAACATCATTTTAAGCAAGTTTGATGTTGAAGATTTTTCCATTTGAAGCTTGTAAATAGGAGATATGGCCTTATGCTTGAAATGACCTGTAATATCCAAATGACCAAAATGCCCTTGACTTGTCAAAGCCATAACTTGAGTTCTACAAATCCTATCAAGGACTTATAGTACTCTCTAGAAAGATAAGAAGATTAGGAACAACATTCATGTTGACCAAAAGTTCATAGGAATCTTCCTTCTTGGGCAAAAGTTGGATGCGAGTTGGGTGACTTTCAAGGCCCCAGATTCACATGCCTCAGATGACCTGTAACTTGTCAAAGTCATAACTTGAGCTCTAAAAATCCTATCAAGGACTTATGGTACTCAAATTAAAGCTAAGAAAAAGCTCTACAACATTCATGTTGGGGGTAAGATGAGATGACAATCACATCTTTAGCTAAACTTCCTTGAAGATAGGGATCAAACTAGGGGATTTTACACTGTCAAGCCTTAGAAACCCTAGCTTAAAACTTCTCAAACTCCTCAATCATGATGAGTTGGTCTAGGAATCATCCTTATAGCATCTCAATTCATCCATCCATGATCACATGGCTCCTTGGATTAGGTCTCAACCCTCTCCAAATCATCAGTTGACCTAGGGTTGACCCAGTCAAACCCTAATTACACCACTCATGGCTAAGTCTTCTGAATCCTGTACAATGACCTCTCTAGGCCTCATGATGGCTTTCAAGACATCTCATAAACTCTCTCAAAGCTTCAAGTCCTTCCTCATAGCCTCAGAATCATCTGAGGAGCCCCTACAACTCTCAAGTTATGAGGCACACAACCTTGGTTTCAACCAATCTTTCTGAGGATCTCTTAACTTCTCTGACAAAGATATCAACCTTTGAACATTTGAATAACCTTCTTGGCTAGCTTCAAAGTCTTGTATAGCTCTTGATTGGTAATCATACCTCTTGATCTAATGCACACATATCAATGAAAATCAGATGATGATGCTAGTGAACACAAGCTAGGTAAATAAATGTTGGTCAAATTTTGGGGTGCAACAGTGGGGGCCTGTCATCTCGTTGGTGTCATATTGTGCGATAGTGTTTGTCCTATCATCCTTTTGGTGGTAGTGACCGGTGTGAGTTTCGCTCCATCATCCTTTTGGTAGGGGGTCTGTCATCGTAATTGATGTCAAATTGTGCAATAGTGTTTGTCCTATCATCCTTTTTGCGGTAGTGGCCGGTGTGAGTTTCGCTCTGTCATCCTTTTGGTGGGGGGTCTGTCATCGTGAATGATGTCAGATTGTGCGATAGTGTTTGTCCTATCATCCTTTTGGTGGTAGTGGTCGGTGTGAGTTTTGCTCCGTCATCCTTTTGGTGGGGGGTCTGTTATCTTGTTGGTGTCAGATTATGCGCTAGTGTTTCTCCTACCATTCTTTTAGTGGTAGTGGCCGGTTTGAGTTTCACTTTGCCATCCTTATTGTGGGGGGTCTGTCATCTGGATTAATGTCAAATTGGGCGATAGTGTTTGTCCTATCATCCTTTTGGTGGTAGTGGCCGGTGTGAGTTTCGCTCCGTCATCCTTTTGGAGGGGGGTCTGTCATCTTGCTGGTGTCAGATTGTGCGATAGTGTTTCTCCTATCATCCTTTTGGTGGTAGTGGCTGGTTTGAGTTTCGCTCTGTCATCCTTTTTGTGGGGGGTCTGTCATCTGGATTGATGTCAAATTATGCCATAGTGTTTGTCCTATCATCCTTTTGGTGGTAGTGGCCAGTATGAGTTTCGCTCTGTTATCCTTTTGATGGGGGGTCTGTCATCTTGTTGGTGTCAGATTGTGCGATAGTGTTTATCCTATCATCCTTTTGGTGGTAGCGGCCGGTGTGAGTATGCTCCGTCATCCTTTTGGCGGGGGGTCTGTCATCTTGTTGGTGTCAGATTGTGTGATAGTGTTTGTCCTATCATCCTTTTAGTGGTAGTGGTCGGTGTGAGTTTCGCTCCGTCATCCTTTTGGTAGGGGGTCTGTCATCGTTTTGGTGTCAGATTGTGCGATAGTGTTTCTCCTATCATCCTTTTGGTGGTAGTGGCCGGTGTGAGTTTCGCTCCGTCGTCCTTTTGGTGGGGGGTATGTCATTTGGATTAATGTCAGATTGTGCCATAGGGTTTGTCCTATCATCCTTTTGGTGGTAGTGGCCGGTGTGAGTTTCGCTCCGTCATCCTTTTGGTGGGGGGTCTGTCATCTTGTTGGTGTCATATTGTGCGATAGTGTTTGTCCTATCATCCTTTTGATGGTAGTGGCCGGTTTGAGTTTCGCTCCATCATCCTTTTGGTGGGGGTATGTCATCGTAATTGATATCAGATTGTGTGATAGTATTTGTCCTATCATCCTTTTGGCGGTAGTGGCCGGTGTGAGTCTCTCTTCGTCATCCTTTTGGTGGGGGGTCTGTCTTTGTGATTGATGTCAGACTGTGCAATAGTATTTGTCCTATCATCCTTTTGGTGGTAGTGGTCGGTGTGAGTTTCGCTCCGTCATCCTTTTGGTGGGGGGTCTGTCATCTTGTTGGTGTCAGATTATGCGATAGTGTTTCTCCTATCATCCTTTTGGTGGTAGTGGCCGGTTTGAGTTTCACTCTGTCATCCTTATTATGGGGGGTCTGTCATCTGGATTGATGTCAGAGTGTGCGATAATGTTTGTCCTATCATCCTTTTGGTCGTCGTGGCCGTTGTGAGTTTCCCTCCGTCATCCTTTTGGTGTCTGTCATCTTGTTAGTGTCAGCTTGTGCGATAGTATTTGTCCTATCATCCTTTTGGTGGTAGTGGCCGGTGTGAGTTTCGTTCTGTCATCCTTTTGGGGGGGGGGGTCTGTCATCTTGTTGGTGTCAGATTGTGCGATAATGTTTGTCCTACCATCCTTTTGGATGTAGTGGCTGGTGTGAGTTTCGCTCCATCATCCTTTTGGTGGGGGGGGGGGATCTGTCATCTTGCTGGTGTCAGATTGTGCGATAGTGTTTCTCCTATCATCCTTTTGGCGGTAGTGGCCGGTGTGAGTTTCTTTCAGTCATCCTCTTGGTGGAGGGTCTGTCAACTGGATTGATGTCAGATTGTGCCATAGTGGCCGGTGTGAGTTTCTTTCAGTCATCCTTTTGGTGGTTGTGGCCGGTATGAGTTTCGCTCCGTCATCCTTTTGGTGGGGGGTCTGTCATCTTGTTGGTGTCAAATTGTGTGATAGTGTTTGTCCTATCATCCTTTTGGTGGTAGTGGCCAGTGTGTGTACGCTCCGTCATCCTTTTGATGGGGGGTCTGTGTTGCACCCCAAAATTTGCCCAACACTTCTTTACCTAGCTTGTGTTTCATTTCATTCACATTAGCACTATCATTTGCATTTCATTGACATGTATGCATGATATCAAGAGGTATGATCACCAATCAAGAGCTATACAATACTATGAAGCTAACTAAGAAGGTTATTCAAGTGTTCAAGGGTTGATATCCTTGTCAGAGAAGTTAAAAGAGCCTCAGAGAGAGTGGTTGAAACCAAGAGTGTTTGTCTCCTAACTTGAGAGTTGTGGAAAGCCATCAGATGATTCTAAAGCCATGAAGTTGGACTAGAGGTCTTGAGAGAGCTCATGAGAAATGTTGAAGTTCATGTGGGAGCTCAGACAAGTCCTTATGCAAGATTAAGAAGCCTCATCCATGATTGGTACAACTTGGGTTTGACTGGGTCAACCCTAAGTCAACTGAGGATTTGAAGAAGGTTGAGACTTAATTCAAGATCCATGTGATCATGGATGGATACATTGAGATGTTCTAAGGATGATTCCAAGGTTAACTCATCATGATTGGAGAGTTTGAGAAGTTTCAGGCTAGGGTTTCTAAGACTTGACAGTGTAAAATCCCCTAGCTTGACCCCTGACTTCCAGGCCATTTAACTCAAGATATGATCTTTATCTCATCTTGTCCCCAACATGATTGTTGTAGGGCATGATCTTAGCTTTAATTTTAGTACTAGAAGTCCTTGGTAGGGTTTATAGAACTCAACTTATGAGCCAGACAAGTTACAGGTCATCTGAGGCATGTGAATTTGGAGCTTGAAAGTTACCCAAATTGGATGACACTTTTTCCCAAGAATGATGATTCCTATGAACATTTGGTCAACATGAATGTTGTTCCTTATCCTCTTAGCTTTCCATAGAGTACTAGAAGTCCATGATTGGATTTGTAGAACTCAAGTTATGGCTTTGACAAGTCAAGGGTATTTTGGGTATTTGCACATTACAGGTCATTTTGAATTATAGGTCAATTTCACTATCTTGCAAGTTTCAAATGGAGTTTTGTTCAACATGAAAGTTGCCAAATCATGCACATCATCATTGAAATTTTGGAGGAAAATTGAAAATGGTAAATCACAAATTGGGCTTTGTTTGGGCCTCCAAAGGTGTTAAACTGAATATAAATTGGATTTAGATCATTCTCAGAAGGTTCTAGTGGCAAATTCTGTTGAGAATCCATTGGAGCAAGTTTGTGAAGGAGCTTGGAACTTGATTTTCGGATTTGGAGATTTGGAGAATTTCAGCAGAAATTGGATTGCAAGAAGTGTTCATCATCATTCACTAAAGTGATCTGCACTCTTTGGATAGGAATTGAGGCCTGAAACCTACCTAGGCTCGAAGCTCAAACTCAGGTTCTTACTTCTCAAATTTACTCTTCATTTACATGCGTTTAGCATCTTAGATTCATGTGGTTAAGTTAGGATTAAGACATAGATGGATTTTGTATAGTTTTTAGGTTGAATCGTGGAAGTTTAGGTTATGGTGATCCAAGTTGTGATTCGTGTATCTCTTTGAATCTTGGTTAAAAGTGAAAACTTAACTGAAGATGAGATAATACTTAGAAGGGGAGGTTGAATAAGTATGAAAGATTAAGACTTTAAAAATAATGACACAATTATTTTTATCCTGGTTCGTTTAAAACAACTACTCCAGTCCACCCTTCCTAGAGTGATTTGCCTTTCTCAACAAGGACTTAATCCACTATTTAATCAAACTGATTACAATAGTAACACCTAAGAACAACTGTTCTTAGTCTTCTCAAGAGCTACTGATTCCAACTGAATCCTCTTAAGGAAAAACCTTTACAATCAATGTAAATCAAATACAAGAGTATTAATGCTTCTAAAAAGCTTTTATCACAACAGTGATTTTTCTCTTAAGTTTAAGTACAAGAAATTCTAAGAAGAATATGAAAGAATGAGAGCTTTGAATAATATGATTTCTTTTCAGAAAATTGTGTAACTGAAGAATTTGGTGGAGTCTTCCTTTTATAGGCAACTGACCCAAGGAAGCTGAGCATTGAAAAGAGAGTCCCAAAAAGGTCTGAGCCTTTTTGTCTTCACATCAAGTGACCTTTCCTAGAAGTAGATAGCACAGAAAAATCCTTTTTGTCTGTGTTATTGTGTCTAGCACAAATGAGGAAAGAGACGTTTGATTTACTTCAACGGATATAATCTTTGAATATTTCTTCTTCAGTTTTCAGCAAGTTCTTCAGAGTTTGATTGAGTCAGAGTCTTCTAATGATGTTCAGAACTTTGTTGTATCAGAGTCTTCTGCAGCATGTGTGCTTTCAGCGTGTTGATCATTAGAGCATATTTGACACAGATCTTCAGTACTTGGCAGCGTTAGTACTTTCAGAAACTTCTGTAGAAATTATGCTTTGAGAAACTCTTCATACAATATTCTTCTAAGCTTCAGATGCTTCTGACTAACTTCAGATGCTTCTACTTCAGAATCTTCTAGAGCTTCTTGCTTCAGATCCTTCTGGAGACTACGCTCAGGATCTTCTGTAAACAGCAATCAGAATCTTCTACAGGATGCATCTGGCGCTTCAGAGTCAAGATAACTTCTTGTATACAATACATATTTGCTTCTAGAGAGTTAATTTCATTTCAATCTGCAGTAAAACTCTCAAACAAATTTTAGAGTATATAATTCTTAAATATAAAATTTCCTAACAGTTTTCATCAAAACAAAGAGTTATTATTAAGAACCAATCTGTGTTCTAACAATCTCCCCCTTTTTGATGATGACAAAAAGTATCAGAAATTTTGTTTAACTGAACATATTAGAATTATAACTCCCCCTGAGATGATGAATCTCCCCCTGAGTTAAATATGAATAAGGAATAGAAACTTCCCTTTTGTCTTGAGTAATCTTCAGAGTTAGATCTTGTTTGTTCTTATAACATTTGAAGGTCAGAATGTCTTGCAGATTTAAGATTCAGAGTTTGATAAGAGACAAATGATCTGAGAGACTCAGAGTTTCTTTTATTGAATGTACTTATCAAATGTTCTGAAATAGTCAGATTAAATGTTAGATAGAATAGATATGTCTGAAGATTCATTCTGGTGAAGTTATATTAAACAGTTCAGATCTATATTTTCTCCCCCTTTTTTGTCATAAGCAAAAAGTAAAAACTTTTAAAAAGACAAATAAAAGGAAACAATAAATAAGATAATTCAATGGAGAAAACTTTGATTCATTCAAAAGATCAGATCAAGAGTACATAGGCAAACATTAGAAGATATAGCAATAAGATACAGATGCAAACAACAGATGCAAAAACATTAGAATGAAAACAAATATCTAAGAGTGTTTGGACAAAAGCATCTTCAATAGATCTGTAATCTCAGAGGATGATTGCTCTTGCTTGGACATCCACTTAGTCATAGTTTCATTCTTTTCATCTTGCTTTGACATCCATTTTGTCATATCCTCAGACTTCTTATCCTGCTTAGCCATCCAGGATTTTATCTCTGACTGTCCAGCTTCCAGAGCAGCAATCTTATCTTCAAAGTCTGGATGTTCTTTCTTTATCTCAAATGAAGAATTATGATGAGGTTCTGTAGCCTGAACAGAGTCAATTTCCATTGGTTCTGTAGATTCTGAGGAGGGGTCTACTAGAGTCATAGCCAATGCATTATCAGTAGATTTTGTTGATGGTGGAGGAGCATCTAAACGAAGCAGAGGTTCAGTTTTGTTGATAGTCCAGAATAGAGTCCTTTCAGCTCTAAGCTTTGCATCACCAGAACAGACGTTCTTCAGATTTGAAGCTACAATGTTGAATCTGTTGATGAATCCGTTCCAGATGATGTCAGATTCTTTGGCATCCATTGTTTCTGAGCATTTCTTCTGAACAGTACCTAAATACATCTGTATTTCTTGCAAAAATGTTTGAAATAAATGATCAATATTAAGTCTAGGCTGTGGTCGTAACAAGGTTTCCAGAGTTATAGGTTTAGGTTGGGGAGTTGGTGGAAAAAGTGATTTTGGAATGGAAATCAGAGGAGGAGGATAATATGGAATGAAGGGTATCTCAGGAGCTTTTTCTTTAGATCTGACTAAAGCATTAAGCAAATGAGGTTTTGGTCTTCTGTGAGGGGTAACAACATCAAAAGGTTCATTTGAGTAGGGTTTGAAAGCAGATTTTGGTGGTTCAACAGATGCAACAATGTTATCAGATGCAATTTGCAGAGCTGAAACAACAGCTTTATCAGATTTTGCAGAGTGTGATATGGTTGCTAAAGGTTCTACATCTGTCATAGATTTTAAGTAATCAAGAATCACAGATGGAAGGATCATTGTGGTTTTTGGTTTCAGAGGGTTGATGGGTTCAGAAGGTTCAACTTTGTCATAAAAATCTTTTAGTTTAAGACCATAAGACAGATTATGAAAAAGAGAAGAAACTTGGGCACAAGATATAGAAGATGTTGGATTGGAATTGGGGATTAATATCTCAGATGATGGTGCAGGTGGAGGAATAGGATCTGGAATGGGAGTTTTTGAAGGTATGGTAGTTTCAGGTTGGTTTATCTCAGAGTATTTTTCAGATGGAGAGATTAGAAAATCTGGGTGGATTTCTGATTCTGATGAGTTAGAGGATGTAGTTGGTTTACAAGAGGTAGAAGATACTTGAAACACCGTTTTTAGTGGAGTGACATCAAGAACTTCTGTCTCAGGGATGTGAGGTTCAGAAGTATTGGTAGGTTCTGAAGGAATGTCAGATGGTTTGGATGGTTGTTCTGAGATGGGTGAATCAGAAGGAATAGATATTGGTTCTGATGAAACTGGAGCAGAAGTTACTTTTGTAGGTTTAGAAGTAACAAGTGCAATAGGTTCAGAAGGTGGATTATTTGATGGTGGATTGTCAGAGGCTTTTTCTGGTTGAGAGTCTTTTGGTTGGTTCTCTGGATGTTCAGATGATTGTTGTTGAACAGATGTTTGTTGTTCTGATGGTTGTTGTTTTGATGGTTGTTGTTCTGATGGTTGAGGTCGTGGAACAAAGTGTTTGATATGAATTTTGGATTGAGATGGTTTTGGTACAGAAACTATTGGTGTTGTGGTTTGTGTTGTTGTTTGTTTTTGGAGATATGGAACTGGGAGCAGTGACAGAAGTGGTTTGTGTTGAAGGTGGTTCTGGAACAGACTTAACATTAGAATCATTAATAACAAGTTTTGCAGAAGATACAGAAGATTTAGTACCTTTTACTTTGATCCTCTTGGCAGGTACAAAAGCAGCTTCTTCAGAATCTTTTCTCTTCAAGAGCTTCTTGGGCTTCTCAGCAATCTTGACCTTCTTCTGAACAGGTGCAGATTCTTCTACAGGCTGAGTCCTTTGCCTCTGGAGTTGTGCTTCTTCTTCTCCTGCATCTGGTAGTGGTTGTCTAGCTAGCTGAATCACATTAGTAGGAACAGGTTTTCCTTCCTTCTTGCATTCATCAATATACATAACCACTATATGTCTGGGTTCTTCAGCAAAGAATAAAGGAAAGTCATCTACAGGAACCCTCTTATTCAATTCTGACATATTCAGCTTCTTGGGAGCTGTTGTGAGTTCATCAACAATTTTGAGTCTCAGAAGACTTTTAGCATTCAAAGGCTTTCCCATTATAAATTCTAATTCCTCTGTAACTCCAGCAGCGTACAGAGCAGTTACCAAACCATTCTCAGTAAGAATATCTGAGATCAACCTTCCAAAGGGGATCCAAGTTCTGATCTTCTGTCCTTTCTCTTTTACATATTCTCTAGATGCATTGATATGGTTCCACAGATGCATAAACAGAATGTATGGAAGATCTACCTTGGTGCTCTGACTAAGGAAATACATGAAATACATCTGTTCATTATTTACATAGTCTGGAGAATTGGTTGACTTCCTGTGGTGGATGCATCCCATGAAGATCTTGGCCCAGATCTTGTAATCAGGGTTCAGATCTTTGAATTTGTTAAAAGCTTGACCAGCAGTCATTACTTCTTCATAAACCTCATCCATGTCCACACGCCCAGCTGGCAAGTGGGAAACACCATCTGTTTCTTCATAACCTATTAATTTTCTTATCAAATCTTCTGTGATAATAATTTCTTTTCCCAGCATATAAGATAAGATGAACTTGGGGTAAACTGATGCATGAATCCAGAATTCTTTCACAAGGAGAGGGTAAACTGGTCCAAAGAGCCTATCAAAATACTTAACCCATCCTTGAGCTCCAATTATGGAACGAAACTCAAACCCATTTTCTGCCAGAGAATCAAACTCAACCATAGATTCACATAGAACTTCCAGTTTATCAACAGGCGTTAGAAGTGTTCTTTTGGGAGGAGAATAGGGAGCAACACCCAAGTTTTCTGAAGTTACAGCAGCCATAGAAGATTGGAATTGAGCAGCTGTTGATGATGAAGATGCCATTGAAGAATGCTTTGTCAAACGCTTAGGTATAGGGTTTTTATGCAGAGAAAAGAGGAGATGAAAACGCATGTAATTTCTGAGAATGTGAAAAGTGTGAAGGTGAATACAAGACATGTATTTATACTAAAACACTTAGGCAAATCAACAGTCAGAAAAATGCACGTTTTAACAAGCATTAAATGAAGAGAATAATAATCATATCAAAACATTAATTGCTTCTGACAATTTGGGGGGAAAACCAAGATTCTCACTATTCAAACTTCACCTCAAACGTCTCTTCAGTTGTGTACACACCACCTCTTCAGATTTGGTGTGACACGTGGTTGCTTGCATGTTGTTCTAAATTCTCTTAAGAAATGAAACATTAGCCAACATTCAGATCTTCTAAAGATTGTTAGTTCAGAGTTTCACAAAGGAAATATTGATCAGAATAAAATAAGCAAACAGAAGAAATACTTCAGAGTATTAAACATTTTTGCATCTGTAAACATTTGCTTCTGATAAATATCATTCTGGACAAAAATCCATACCAATATTTTTCAGAATAAAATTGAATCTATCTACAACAAGGGGTTTTGTAAAAATATCTGCCCATTGATGATCTGTATCAACAAAGGCTAAATTTATGATTCCCTTCTGAACATAGTCTCTGATGAAATGATGCTTAATTTCTATATGTTTTGCCTTAGAATGTAAAATGGGATTCTTGGACAAACATATAGCAGAAGTATTATCACAAAAGATAGAAATGTTACTTTCAAAAATTTGATAATCTTCTAGTTGATTCTTCATCCAGAGCATCTGCGTGCTACATCCAGCAGCAGCAATGTATTCAGCCTCTGTGGTTGAAAGTGCAATTGTGGGTTGCTTCTTGCTGTACCAGGAGATTAGATTTCTTCCTAGAAATTGACAACTTCCAGAAGTACTTTTTCTTTCCACTCTGTCTCCAGCGTAGTCAGCATCACAGAATCCAACTAATTTGAAACCATCATATTTTCTGTAACACAAACCCACATTAGAAGTACCTTTCAGATACCTTAGAATCCTCTTGACAACTGTCAAGTGTGATTCTCTAGGATCTGATTGGAATCTAGCACACAGACAAACACTGAACAATATGTCAGGTCTAGAAGCAGTAAGATAAAGAAGAGAGCCAATCATACCTCTGTAGAGCTTCTGGTCTACTTTCTTACTTACCTCTTCCTTGCCAAGTGAGCTAGTAGGATGCATTGGAGTCTTTGCCAGCTTACTGTCAGACATGTTGAATTTCTTCAGAAGTTCTTTAACATACTTTGTCTGATGTATGTAGGTGCACTCTGGAGTTTGATTAACTTGGATTCCTAGAAAGAATCTGAGTTCTCCCATCATGCTCATTTCAAATTCTGCCTGCATACATGTAGCAAACTCCTCTCCAAGCATAATATTTGCTGATCCAAAAATAATATCATCTACATAAATTTGGCAAATTAGAAGATCTTTCTTAATTGTTTTACAGAATAGTGTTGTATCCACTTTGCCACTGATGAAATTCTTCTCCAGAAGAAAATTGCTCAATCTCTCATACCAAGCTCTGGGAGCTTGTTTTAAACCATATAGAGATTTCTTTAATTTGAAAACATGATCTGGAAAATTTTCATTTTCAAAACCAGGAGGTTGGTGGACATAAACTTCTTCTTCTATAATACCATTAAGAAAGGCACTTTTAACATCCATCTGATACAGAGTGATGTTATTTTGTGCAGCAAAGGAAATAAGAAGGCGTATAGATTCTAACCTTGCCACTGGAGCATATGTCTTAGTGTAATCAATACCTTCTTGCTGACTGTACCCTTGAGCAACCAGCCTTGCCTTATTCCTCTCAACTTCTCCTTTCTCATTTAGCTTATTTCTGAAGACCCATTTTGTACCAATTATATTGAATCCTTGAGGTCTCTGAACTAGATCCCATACATCATTTCTGCTGAATTGATTTAGCTCTTCTTGCATGGCAATAATCCAATCATTGTCTTGCAGAGCTTCATCTACAGAAGATGGTTCAATTTCTGACACTAGTCCAAATAGTGATGCTTCAGATGATCTTAGAAAGGATCTTGTTCTGATGGGATCATCCTTCTTTCCAATAATGACATCCTCTGGATGAGAAGCTTTAATTCTGGATGATGATCCTCTAATAGTTGACTCTTCAGAAATGTTTAGATTATTCATCTGAGAAGTTAAAGGAGTAGCATCTGGAGTTGCTTCTGGTTCCTTCACTTGAGTTTTGTCTGCTTCTGGAACTTCAGAGTCAATAAAGACTACTTCCCTATCTGCAGAGTTATCAAACTGCTTTGGCTTTTCAGAGCCAAGCTTATCATCAAATCTGACATGAATGGATTCTTCCACAATCTGTGTCTCAGTGTTGTATACTCTGTAGCCTTTAGAGCGTTCAAAATATCCAAGCATGAAACACTTCTGTGCTTTGGAATCAAACTTGCTCAGATTTTCCTTAGTGTTTAACATATAGCATATACATCCAAAAGGATGAAAATAAGAAATGTTGGGCTTTTTGTTCTTCCACAGTTCATAAGGAGTCTTCTTCAGAAGAGGTCTAACAGACACTCTGTTCTGAATGTAACAAGCTGTGTTGATTGCTTCTGCCCAAAAATGTTTTACCAGATTTGTCTCATTGATCATGGTTCTGGACATTTCTTGCAAAGTTCTGTTTTTCCTCTCTACAACCCTATTCTGTTGTGGAGTTCTAGGACAGGAAAAATCATGAGCAATGCCATTTTCAGAAAAATATTTTTCAAAATATTTATTTTCAAATTCACCACCATGATCACTTCTGACTTTTATAATTTTGAAATTCTTTTCATTCTGGACTTGCTTGCAGAAGTCAAAGAACACAGAATGTGACTCATCCTTGTGTTTTAAGAACTTTACCCATGTCCATCTACTAAAGTCATCAACAATGACTAATCCATACTTCTTGCCTCTGATGGATGCAATTTTCACTGGTCCAAACAGATCAATATGAAGTAATTCTAGTGGTTTAGAAGTAGAAACAACATTTTTTGATTTGAAAGATGTTTTTGAAAACTTCCCTTTCTGGCATGCTTCACAAAGAGCATCTGAAGTGAACTTCAGATTAGGGAGTCCTCTGACAAGATTAAGTTTATTAATCTGAGATATACGTCTCATATTAATATGGCCCAATCTTCTATGCCAGACCCATTTTTCTTCATTAACAGACAAGAGGCATTTAACATTTTGAACTTTAAGTTCTGAAAGATTTATTTTATAAATGTTGTTTTTCCTTTTACCACTAAATAGGATAGAGCCATCCTTTTGACTAATAGCTTTACAACATTTTTGATTAAAGGTAATATCATAACCATTGTCACTTAATTGACTTATGGACAATAAGTTATGCTTTAACCCTTCAACAAGTAAAACATTAGTAATATAGGGAAGTTTACCATTTCCAATAGTGCCAGATCCAATGATCTTGCCCTTCTGGTTCCCTCCAAACTTCACGTCACCTCCAGATCTAAGTTCCAGGCTTTGGAACATAGACTTTTCTCCTGTCATGTGTCGTGAGCATCCAGAGTCCAGGTACCATGATTGGCGTCCTGACCTTGCTGCTAAGAACATCTGCAACAGGAATTATTTTGTTTTTAGGTACCCAGATCTTCTTGGGTCCTTTAGGGTTAGTTGGGTTGTAGGTTTGTCTAAACTTCTGTTTTTCAACATAATGTTTATTCTGACTTGCCTTGGGTTTAAACACATAAGTATTCTTCTCAGAGCTTGTGTGTTTAATGTCATTTAAGTGACCAAATTTAAATTGAGAATACATAGGTGTCTTCTTGATGAAAAGTTTGTCAACAGGTTTTGGATTGCTTCCATATGAAGATTCATATCCAATACCTCTTCTGTTGTTTCCACTAACACCATAGATCATAGAAGCCATCTTGCTTCTGTCTATGCTCTTAGTAAGAAATCTCTGAAAGCTAGAGTCATATTTTTCTAAAATGTTTTCACATGAATTAGTCTCAGATTCAGATTCTTGTTGAGTTATTTCAAAGTCATTTTTGATTTTCAGATTTATTTCTTTTTGCTCAACAAGTTCTGTTTTCAGAAGATCAATCTCAGATTCAAGATTGCTTTTCAGCTTCTTGTATTTGAGTTTGATATTGTTATAACTTTTAAGAACTTCTGTTAAAACTTTTGTAAGTTCTTCTTTGGTAAGTTTAGCCATTACCTCTTCTGCGTCATCATCAGATTCAGAATCTGATTCATTTCCTGAGGTACCTTCCTCTTGATCCTCTGTGCTGGCCATCAATGCAACATTAGCACATTCTTCTTCTGATTCAGAAGATGATTCAGATTCATCTGAGTCATCCCATGTTGCCATCAGAAACTTCTTCTTTTTGTTAAACTTCTTCTTGGGTTTTTCTTTCTGAAGTTTGGGGCAATCATTCTTGTAGTGCCCAGGTTCTTTGCACTCATAGCACACAACTTCTTTCTTGGCAGATCTTCTGTGTCCAGAAGATTCCTTTCTATTATCAGATCTTCTGAAGTTGTTGAACTTCTTTCTTTTGTGCTTCCAGAGTCTGTTGATCCTTCTGGACAACATGGATAACTCATTTTCTTCTTCAGAAGAAGATTCTTTAGAGCTTTCTTGAATGACCTGCAAAGCTTTAGCAGTTTTGTTAGATTTTAATGCAACAGATTTACCTTTTTCTTTCTTCTGAGGTCCATCTTCCTCAAGCTCAATCTCATGGCTCCTCAGTGAGCTGATGAGTTCTTCTAGAGAGATCTTGTTCAGATCTTTAGCCATCTTCAAGGCAGTCACCATTGGTCTCCATCTGGTAGGCAGACTTCTGATGATTTTCTTTACGTGATCTGATGTAGAGTATCCCTTGTCCAGAACTTTCAGCCCAGCAGTGAGTATCTGAAATCTGGAGAACATGGCTTCAACAGATTCAGAGTCTTCCATTTTGAAGGCCTCGTACTTGTGGATCAGAGCCAGAGCTTTTGTCTCCTTAACTTGAGAATTTCCCTCATGAGTCATTTTTAGGGATTCAAACATATCAAAAGCAGTTTCCCTGTTTGTAATTTTTTCATACTCAGTATGTGAAATTGCATTCAATAATATAGTCCTGGCTTTGTGATGATTTCTAAAATCTTTCTTCTGAGCATCTGTCATAGATTTTCTGTCAATCTTCTTGCCATTCCCATCTGTGGGATGGACATATCCATCTATGACTAGATCCCATAGATCAGCATCATATCCTAGGAAAAAACTCTCAATTCTGTCTTTCCAATAGTCAAATTTCTCCCCATCAAACATAGGGGGTTTGGTGCTGATCCTGTCCCTTTCTTCATACTTATTGTTAATATTGGATATTGAATTATCAGCCATTGTAACAAATAAATATATATCAAAGTATTTCTCTCTGGATCTTTACTGACACTGTTAAGTGGTAGCACACACAGAACCAGAGCTCTGATGCCAACTGAAGGTGAGATAATACTTAGAAGGGGGGTTGAATAAGTATGAAAGATTAAGACTTTAAAAATAATGACACAATTATTTTTATCCTGGTTCGTTTAAAACAACTACTCCAATCCACCCTTCCTAGAGTGATTTGCCTTTCTCAACAAGGACTTAATCCACTATTTAATCAAACTGATTACAATAGTAACACCTAAGAACAACTGTTCTTAGTCTTCTCAAGAGCTACTGATTCCAACTGAATCCTCTTAAGGAAAAACATTTACAATCAATGTAAATCAAATACAAGAGTATTAATGCTTCTAAAAAGCTTTTATCACAACAGTGATTTTTCTCTTAAGTTTAAGTACAAGAAATTCTAAGAAGAATATGAAAGTATGAGAGCTTTGAATAATATGATTTCTTTTCAGCAAATTGTGTAACTGGAGAATTTGGCGGAGTCTTCCTTTTATAGGCAGCTGACCCAAGGAAGCTGAGTGTTGAAAAGAGAGTTCCAAAAAGGTCTGAGCCTTTTTGTCTTCACATCAAGTGACCTTTCCTAGAAGTAGATAGCACAAAAAAATACTTTTTGTCTGTGTTATTGTGTCTAGCACAAATGAGGAAAGAGACGTTTGATTTACTCCAACGGATATAATCTTTGAATATTTCTTCTTCAGTTTTCAGCAAGTTTTTTAGAGTCTGATTGAGTCTGAGTCTTCTAATGATGTTCAGAACTTTGCTGTATCAGAGTCTTCTGCAGCATGTGTGCTTTCAGCGTGTTGATCATTAGAGCATATTTGACACAGATCTTCAGTACTTGGCAGCGTTAGTACTTTCAGAAACTTCTGTAGAAATTATGCTTTGAGAAACTCTTCATACAATATTCTTCTAAGCTTCAGATGCTTCTGACTAACTTCAGATGCTTCTGCTTCAGAATCTTCTGGAGCTTCTTGCTTCAGATCCTTCTGGAGACTACGCTCAGGATCTTCTGTAAACAGCAATCAGAATCTTCTGCAGGATGCATCTGGCGCTTCAGAGTCAAGATAACTTCTTGTATACAATACAGATTTGCTTCTAGAGAGTTAATTTCATTTCAATCTGCAGTAAAACTCTCAAACAAATTTTAGAGTATATAATTCTTAAATATAAAATTTCCTAATAGTTATCATCAAAACAAAGAGTTATTATTAAGAACCAATCTGTGTTCTAACAAACGAAGGTTAGATTAAGAACCTAGGGAGAGAGATGAGTGGATTGACATAAAGAATTTGAGTTTTCATCAAGGTTGGATGTCTGGTATTCTTCCCGTCGTGAGGTAGAAGATGACTGGTGTAACACCCATTTTAATTATTTAGTCATTTTATTATTATTTTAAATATTTTATGTTGGTGTGCCCTTAGGTGGGGTGTGTTGGTATATGATTGGTGAGTACCCTTGATATGTAAGGATCATTGGTGGTGTGGAGATAATAATATAATAGATAATAGTAATATTGGTGGTATTATTATTATTATTATTATTATTATTATTATTATTATTATTATGATGATGATGATGATTATTATCATTAGTATGAATATTATTATTGGTGGGTGTCCCTGATATGAGAGAATTATTGTGGTGAATTGGTGTAGATATAATAATATAATAACTAATGGTAATATTGGTGGTGCTTTGGTGTGAATATGATAATATAATGAATAATAGTAATATTGGTGGGGGTATTACTATTATTATTATATTTATTATATTTATTATTATTATATTTATTATATTTATTATTATTATATTTATTATATTTATATTTATTATATTTATTATTATTATATTATTCATATTAATATTATTATTATTATAGGTGTGATAATATTATTATTATTATAATTATAATTATTGTTGGGTGTATTACTATTATTATTATTATAATGATTATTATAATTATTATATTAGAATTATTATTGGGAATATTAGTGGTTGGAATAAGTAAAATAAGAGGTGGAAGGGTTATTGGGAAGTTAGAATGGAAATATGAAAAGTCATGATAGAAACCGTGAGGAAGGAAATATGAAGGGGTAGCAAGGAGATATTAGAAAAGTCGGAATAGAGAGAAAAGGGATTACCATAGATAGTGGAAAATTGGTGTGATAATAATAATAATAATAATAATAATAATAATATTATTATTATTATTATTACTATTATTATTATTATTATTATGTTATTTTTATTAGTTATTATTATTATTGGGATAGGAAATAAAAAGGAAAATAGAATATGAAGGGGGTGGGGGAAGTATTAGAGAAAATAACACGATAGAAAGAGGGAAGAGAGAAAGAGCGATAGAAAGAGAGAAGAGGAAAGAATGAGAGAAGTGAGAAGAACGAAGGAAAAAGGAACGAAGAACGGAAAGAAAAGAGGAGGCCAAGAGACCAAATCCAGGAAGAATTTTATCGATCAACCGATTAACAAGGTAAGGGGGGAGAAACTTGATTGGGAATGGTATATACATGTATAGGGTAGTGGGGATTCCTTAACCCCGTAGGAATGTTTCGTTGATGAAGTTTTATATTGACATGCTATTGATTGTTGAGTTATGTTGATGTTGATGGATTGAAATATGTTGATGGTTGGTGAATTGTTGTTTTTGGTTAATTTGGCGTATAGGTTGGGTTTACGGTTTTAGGGAAGTTCTGTGTGACCTTTTTGATGTGTCGATAGATTGTTTAAGTGATGACTTTGGAATAATATGTATATGATGATGTACGGATGTTTGATGTTGCCATTGTTGATTGGCTGTTGGTGTTGGTTTGGTTTGAGTAAGGTTCAGAGTAACTCTAAAGTGTCGGTAGTGTGGCGTAATGTTGATCTGGAGTAGAATTATAGGAAGATTGATAAGCCTAATATGCATTGGTCGTAATACGGATAGTATAGGAAGTGGATGTTATAGAATAGGCTTGAATCGGAGAAGAGTGAGAATTCTGAACTGTGAGAACTTGAGAAGTCGCAGGCAACTCGCTAGCACTTCGCTTAGCGAGAAGGTAGCGAGTGTAGCAGAATGTGGTTTTTCTATGCTGTTATGCTGTGTGCGCTAAGAGTGTAGTGCCCTTGGACTTTGTTGATTATAGGGGAGATGATTGAGTGTTATAGAGTGAGTACTCGGTGATAGTATGTGATTTCCGTTACTAATTATTTAAATGGATAATTAGTTGGTGTATGAATCATGCGGAGCATGGTGTAGTGATCAGTAGGATCGTGTATTCCCGAGTGGTGGGACGTGTTTATATCTTGGTGATAAAGTATGAACTTGTTTACTTGGTGATGGTACTCGTTTTCCTTGATATTGTTGGTGAACAATTAGTTAATGTAGATATATGTAGTGATCAGTAGGATCGTGCGTTCCCGAGTGTTGGGATGTGGTTATATATGGTGTTATAGTATGAAGTTGTTTACTATCTGATTGATCTATACGGTGTTGGTGTATGTTATATCTGTACATATATGCATTGATGTATGATGATATGATCAGGAGGATCGTGTGCACTTTGAGTGCCTAATTATGATAGTTATGCATTGGTGTGTGCATATCATGGTGTTTTGGTGGGATGAATCATGTCTCAGGAGGAGCGTAAGTGATTCATCCGTACTCCTTTGTGGAGAATGGTGAGGGATAGATCATGTCTCAGGAGGAGCGTAAGTGATCTATCCAGGTTCGATTGAATGAACCAATGAGTCGGTACCGCATGCATGGTGTTGTGTTGCATAATTGCATTATAATATGTTATATTGTAATTTGAACAGTAGGTTCGTTATATGGTGTTGTTGGGGTGAATAGTTGATGTGTTGGTGTGTTTTACTTCCTTATTTACATGTATTACATTACCATTATATTTTGATCATGATTTCTCACCCCTTTGCTGTTGTTGTGTCTGTGCTTCTCTGGAAGTACAGATAATCCAGGTACTTAGATAGCTTGGATGGTGGTGTGCCAGTCGAGTCTAGGATGCTCTGATACGTAGCACGGGACTTGGGTGTTTTGTTTTGTCTATGTTGAACTTATTTCTTTTTCCTGTGTCGTATCATGAATTTGATGTATTTTACTTTATGAAACAAATTCCGCTCTATTATTTTGAAAAGAATGAATAAAGTATTTTTATAAAATTTGGAGATGTGATATCCCACTTTTTGGTGAAAACTCTGATTATTATTTTAATATTCATATTTTATTTAATTTGGGAAAGTGGGGTGTTACAATTGGTATCAGAGCAGGTCGGTCCGTCCGGCCAATGTTGTCTAGTGTTATTGTTTCCTGGTATGCGACATGTGTGTAAAAACACTGTCGGTACATGTTGTTGGTTAACTTCATTGGTAGAAGTGGAATGATTCCAGTGGGGGAGAAGTTGTATTTCTCCGAAAAGCTACAGTGTGATGGCTTAGTGTGTTGAGGAGTGATATCATAGTTTGGTAAAGATGGTTTGTACCCCATCATGATTTCGGCTGTCTATTAACAAATTGAGGAACTGATCACCCTTAATCTCTTGTTAATAGTGGATGGGAATGTGTTGGATGGGATAGACGTATCTTGCAAGCTTGGGTGGCGTGAGCAGTGAATAGTCTTGAGTTAAGCTAAGTGCTTAAGGGATTATTTTGAGGAATCAGCGCAAGACGGTGTCGAGGTGTTTATTTGGACGGAAAGTTTGAATGAGAAGGAAAGTGAAAAATTGGGAGTTGTCAGCTATTTGTGGTTGTCTGGAGTTTTCCTACAAAGATAAGTGATTTACTATCGGGAATGTGAAGTGGAGCTTACAATCGAGTTAGTTTTGGAACTAGTCCGATATTGGTGACTTCGTATTGTGTGTTGCGTTGGGATTGGAAGAGTTGAAGAGTCAACTTGAAGATCTGCCGGAAGAGAGGTTCTTTTGTTTGAGTCTGTTACCGTAAGGTGCACCAATTTTGTTGGTTAGACAGACAGAAGGTTTTGTGAAGTTTTGGGTGAACTATAGATAAGTGAACAAGGTGACTATCAAGGATCGGTATTCTCTTCTAAGAGTTAAGGATTTGATGAAACAATTGATCGAGGAATGTGAGTTCCTTGGTCGTGTGACCTCGAGTAGAGTTGTTGTGGTTGTGGTATCAAAGATCGATGGTTGTATCGCAACGGGAGGCCCCAAGACCTGCTGTTGAGATTAGAAGTAATCTGGCTTTAAAATATGTTGTTGTACGTCGAATTCCAAGATCGCAGCTTTTTACGGAATCGAAATCGGACACTCGGAAGTCAGGTGACGATCGAAAATAAGATTTTGGACTGTCATGTTCGCCAGGTCCTCGCCTAGCGAGTACGCTAGCGAATGGCTCCTCGTTCGCCACGGTGTTCGCCCAGCAAAGACGTCATGGGCAGGCAAAATTGGTTTTCGTATTTTTGCCGTAACGGGAGAACCGTAAATCAGAATGACGCGTGGTTCGAAGCGTTGGAAATATATTGAAATTATCTATGAGATGGTGAAGTATTGACATGGAATTAATCTATTTATTGATGAAGTGTGTTTGAATGTTGTGGTAAGGACGGGCGGTACGGTACGTGTTCCCGCCATAACTCACAACTTGTGTGTCCATTTGGCATGGGATCTTCTCTAATTATTTATATAAGGTGATGGTTGTGTTAATAAATGATATTTTGAGGTATTCGAAGAGTATAGAGGATTATGTTGAGCATAAGGAACTGGAGTTATCAGTGTTGGAAAAAGAGCGGTGATATACTTCCGTAAGGAAAGTTCTGCCGAATCCGATAGAACTAATTGTGGTGTTTGTGATGTTTGTTGATATAATTAGGGGATTTACTAAAGACAACTTCAACGAGTTTCAATTATGCAAAAGGCAACTTGGAGTATATAAGAGAAATCATCCGACCAGTGATTTAGAGTTGGTTACTATTGTTGTTGTACCAGAATCGGAGGCTTCGAAAGTTCAGACTGAGATCGGAGATGTTTGGTGATCTTAAGAGTTTAAGGTGTTTGTTTAATTTGAATCAGACGAATATGAGGCATAGGAAATAATTGAGACTTCGGAAGGAGTACGGCTTCGAGTTGAATTACCATTCGGGTGAAGTGCATGTGGTAGATGATGCGGTGAGTTGGAAATGTCTGCGTATACCGAAGATGACGGTGAGAAGAGTTAGAACTGATTGAGAAATTTCATAATATGCGTTTTGTGAGTAAGGATACTTCTTATGGAGTTAAGCTTTTATTATTAAGATCTGACTAGTGATATCCTTGAGAAGAATCGAGAAAGTCAGAAATCTGGGTTGAATAGTGAATTAGTTGAAATTGATAAATTAGAGTCGGAGAGTGGATTGTCGGGTTTGTGGAAATAATACCACGAGGTGTTATGATAGAGTATGTATATCAGATGTTGTTGAAGGGAGTAGGAGTACTCGTGAAGAAATACATTGAGGTAGATGGAATATCCATCTCGGTGCTATGAAGAAGTAACCGAACTTGAGTAGATTGTTTTTGAGACCATGGATAAGGAGAGGTGGAATATGCTAGTTAGAATTGTCGGAATTCGAAGAGTGAACATCAGAGACTGTTGAGTCTGATGCAGTCGTTAAATATTCTAGAGTGGAAATCAGGTAGTATTTTCACGAAATTGGTGTTGAGATTGCTAAAGAATTTGTAAAGACATAATTTTAATTTGGATTGTTAGGAGCAGATTAACTATTCCGTGTTGAGGATATACGAGATGCATATTGAGAAAGTGGTGAAGTTGGATGAGATACTGACGAATATTGTGTCAGATGGAAATTTGAGGTTTATAGTGAGATTTTGGAGGGGATTACATGAAGCTTCGGGTACTAAGTTGAAGTTGAGTTCGACTTACCATCCGCAAACTGATGGTCAGTCAGAGAGGACTATTGAGTCTGTAGAGAATTGGTGAGAGCTTGGGTGTTGGATCAAGGTGGATCATGAGATGATTAATTACCATTGATTGAGTTACCTATAATAACGGTTACCATCCTAGTGTCGGAATGACACTATATGTGGCTTTGTGAGGTAGGGAGTATAGGAATCTACTGTGTTGGAATGGGTCGAGTGAGAGTGTTGTGCTCAGACCTGAAAATTATGTTTGAGATGGCTGAGAAGATCAAGAGGATCCAAAAAAAATGTGTTTTGAGAGTCACGCCAGTGACTGATGTTGGTCGAACTTCGAAGTCTTAAAAGTTCGCACCGTGTTCTGTGGTTTGTATCAGAGTGGTGCAGCGGAGGCATGGGAGGAGTAACATGTTAGACTGTTTTTTCGTTGCCGTCGTGAATTGGCATGACGTGTTCCATGTGTCTGGTTGAGAAAGTACATTGAATCAGGTGGATGATGTACTAGTGAAAAATAATTTGAGTGCTGAAGCATTGCTGGTTCGTTTTGACGAACGGAAGTCAACTCCGAGGGGAGGAGACATCTTTGGTGAAAGTGGCTTGGAGAGGTGCTGCAGAAGGCAGTGTGACCTGGAAATTGGAATGAAGGATGCGGGAAGCGTATTCGGATTGGTTTCCATCAGGTAATTTTCGAGGACGAAAATAATTAAAGTGGGGGAGAGTTGTAACACCCATTTTAATTATTTAGTCATTTTATTATTATTTTAAATATTTTATGTTGGTGTGCCCTTAGGTGGGGTGTGTTGGTATATGATTGGTGAGTACCCTTGATATGTAAGGATCATTGGTGGTGTGGAGATAATAATATAATAGATAATAGTAATATTGGTGGTATTATTATTATTATTATTATTATTATTATTATTATTATTATTATTATTATTATTATTATTATTATTATGATGATGATGATTATTATCATTAGTATGAATATTATTATTGGTGGGTGTCCCTGATATGAGAGAATTATTGTGGTGAATTGGTGTAGATATAATAATATAATAACTAATGGTAATATTGGTGGTGCTTTGGTGTGAATATGATAATATAATGAATAATAGTAATATTGGTGGGGGTATTACTATTATTATTATATTTATTATATTTATTATTATTATATTTATTATATTTATTATTATTATATTTATTATATTTATATTTATTATATTTATTATTATTATATTATTCATATTAATATTATTATTATTATAGGTGTGATAATATTATTATTATTATAATTATAATTATTGTTGGGTGTATTACTATTATTATTATTATAATGATTATTATAATTATTATATTAGAATTATTATTGGGAATATTAGTGGTTGGAATAAGTAAAATAAGAGGTGGAAGGGTTATTGGGAAGTTAGAATGGAAATATGAAAAGTCATGATAGAAACCGTGAGGAAGGAAATATGAAGGGGTAGCAAGGAGATATTAGAAAAGTCGGAATAGAGAGAAAAGGGATTACCATAGATAGTGGAAAATTGGTGTGATAATAATAATAATAATAATAATAATAATAATATTATTATTATTATTATTATTATTATTATTATTATTATTATTATTATTATTATTATTATGTTATTTTTATTAGTTATTATTATTATTGGGATAGGAAATAAAAAGGAAAATAGAATATGAAGGGGGTGGGGGAAGTATTAGAGAAAATAACACGATAGAAAGAGGGAAGAGAGAAAGAGCGATAGAAAGAGAGAAGAGGAAAGAACGAGAGAAGTGAGAAGAACGAAGGAAAAAGGAACGAAGAACGGAAAGAAAAGAGGAGGCCAAGAGACCAAATCCAGGAAGAATTTTATCGATCAACCGATTAACAAGGTAAGGGGGGAGAAACTTGATTGGGAATGGTATATACATGTATAGGGTAGTGGGGATTCCTTAACCCCGTAGGAATGTATCCTTGATGAAGTTTTATATTGACATGCTATTGATTGTTGAGTTATGTTGATGTTGATGGATTGAAATATGTTGATGGTTGGTGAATTGTTGTTTTTGGTTAATTTGGCGTATAGGTTGGGTTTACGGTTTTAGGGAAGTTCTGTGTGACCTTTTTGATGTGTCGATAGATTGTTTAAGTGATGACTTTGGAATAATATGTATATGATGATGTACGGATGTTTGATGTTGCCATTGTTGATTGGTTGTTGGTGTTGGTTTGGTTTGAGTAAGGTTCAGAGTAACTCTAAAGTGTCGGTAGTGTGGCGTAATGTTGATCTGGAGTAGAATTATAGGAAGATTGATAAGCCTAATATGCATTGGTCGTAATACGGATAGTATAGGAAGTGGATGTTATAGAATAGGCTTGAATCGGAGAAGAGTGAGAATTCTGAACTGTGAGAACTTGAGAAGTCGCAGGCAACTCGCTAGCACTTCGCTTAGCGAGAAGGTAGCGAGTGTAGCAGAATGTGGTTTTTCTATGCTGTTATGCTGTGTGCGCTAAGAGTGTAGTGCCCTTGGACTTTGTTGATTATAGGGGAGATGATTGAGTGTTATAGAGTGAGTACTCGGTGATAGTATGTGATTTCCGTTACTAATTATTTAAATGGATAATTAGTTGGTGTATGAATCATGCGGAGCATGGTGTAGTGATCAGTAGGATCGTGTATTCCCGAGTGGTGGGACGTGTTTATATCTTGGTGATAAAGTATGAACTTGTTTACTTGGTGATGGTACTCGTTTTCCTTGATATTGTTGGTGAACAATTAGTTAATGTAGATATATGTAGTGATCAGTAGGATCGTGCGTTCCCGAGTGTTGGGATGTGGTTATATATGGTGTTATAGTATGAAGTTGTTTACTATCTGATTGATCTATACGGTGTTGGTGTATGTTATATCTGTACATATATGCATTGATGTATGATGATATGATCAGGAGGATCGTGTGCACTTTGAGTGCCTAATTATGATAGTTATGCATTGGTGTGTGCATATCATGGTGTTTTGGTGGGATGAATCATGTCTCAGGAGGAGCGTAAGTGATTCATCCGTACTCCTTTGTGGAGAATGGTGAGGGATAGATCATGTCTCAGGAGGAGCGTAAGTGATCTATCCAGGTTCGATTGAATGAACCAATGAGTCGGTACCGCATGCATGGTGTTGTGTTGCATAATTGCATTATAATATGTTATATTGTAATTTGAACAGTAGGTTCGTTATATGGTGTTGTTGGGGTGAATAGTTGATGTGTTGGTGTGTTTTACTTCCTTATTTACATGTATTACATTACCATTATATTTTGATCATGATTTCTCACCCCTTTGCTGTTGTTGTGTCTGTGCTTCTCTGGAAGTACAGATAATCCAGGTACTTAGATAGCTTGGATGGTGGTGTGCCAGTCGAGTCTAGGATGCTCTGATACGTAGCACGGGACTTGGGTGTTTTGTTTTGTCTATGTTGAACTTATTTCTTTTTCCTGTGTCGTATCATGAATTTGATGTATTTTACTTTATGAAACAAATTCCGCTCTATTATTTTGAAAAGAATGAATAAAGTATTTTTATAAAATTTGGAGATGTGATATCCCACTTTTTGGTGAAAACTCTGATTATTATTTTAATATTCATATTTTATTTAATTTGGGAAAGTGGGGTGTTACAACTGGCGCTAGGCCGGCCACCGTGAGAGATTTGCAGAGCCGCCATGTTCATGTTCCCTCCGTTTTGAGTTTGAATTCTCAGGTTATATCACAACCATTAGATCTTGCGTAGGAGTTGAATTGGTATGCTGATCTGATGATCCTAAACATGGCCACATGTGTCTCCAAGACGTTTTAATGAAATGCAGAGTTTCATGGAAGAAACTCTGGGCTTTGGATTCTTAATGCTATCCACGCCCCCTCTATTAGGCCCAACTGAAATAACACATAGAAACCCTACTTAGTGCACCCCCTGGCTTGTTTCAATGAGAAATAATTTGCTGAATTGATTTTCCACTGGGCCCATTCCCACGCGCTCTTCGCACCCCCACCTTATTGGGCCTAGGCGTAGTTACACTAGGATGGCCTGTTGGTTACACCCCTCCCCTTATTCCTTTTATTTCTTTTTCTTTATTTTTCGTTTTAATTGATTGTTAGATTTAATTCATAAAAAATAATGAATGTTGGTAATAAATCCTGAAAAAAATTGTGGATATAGATTGGGATGTCTAAAATTTCGCCATGTTTTTTATTTTAATTTCCCATTTCTTTTGCAATTAACTTCATATTTTCTAGTGTAATATGTTTTTAATAATGGAATAATTGTGTAATTAATTTGTTCATTTTATTTCTCATTCATACTTTTGAGTTTGATCTTGAAATTTTGTGCGCTGACTATATACACGTTGATGATGTTGTGTAATTTTTGTTATGATTTTTAGATGATTTTAAATAGGGTTTTAGGGTAGTTGTTTAGGAGTGGTCATGGATAGATCCCTTTAGTGTATCCTTGAAGTTTTAGAATTAGTGTGAACCTTTTGACTTAGGTTTAGCCCTTGATTTTTCTACCATAGAATCTTGATACATGTAGGATAGTGTAGTATTTTTCTTGGAATTGTTAGAAGTAGTTTTCTATTAAGTTCCAATTTTACAAATTGAACTTAGTATAGGTGATCCTAACTAGGTTAAGTGTATAGATTAGGCTTGTAAATGACCTCTAGATGACTCTAGGTCCCATTTCCTCTCTTGATAGATTGGTATTAGATAGAAATCTCTTTTAGAACCCTTGTATCTTTAGGATAGATATCCTTAGAAGGTATCATTTGTGGTTTCTTTAGAAGCTTAAATAGGTGGTTGATTCTTCCTATAGGGGTAGTTTCCTCTTCAATTTTTCCTTGCTTGATTGGAATCTCCCTTGTGAGTAATGTTTTCTCCAGTGGAGGAATACATTGCACTATCATAAAGGGGTTGAGTCCATGAAAGCTCCCTCTCTCTAAAGGAAATGGAATTGATTGAGTGTCTGTGGTAAATTCCTGTGGAACTTACCTTGCTTCTCATCTCCATTCTCCTAAATTTCTCTCATTCATTTCTTTCTCTTTAGGAATCTTCTTGAGATAGCATAGTCTCTCCTGTGGGGGGAATGTTGCACATCTCTTGAAGGAGCTAAACCCCTAGGATTTCCCAAAATCTCTTAGTTGGTTGAGTGCCTGGGATAAGTTCCTGTGGACCTTACCCTGGCCTCCCAACACCCAATTTCTTTCCTTAGGATAGATGCTTGTGTGATTACTTGTGGGATGATTCCCTTATTTGTCATAAGTCCTTTTCCTCATTCATTGATTGAATTGCTTGTTGCATTAGGATAATGCATGTTTAGATTACTTTAAGCTAAGAGCATGACTGCTTAGAGGTTGAGTGAGTCTCCCTCTGCTTGTTTGCATTAAGGGTTGAGGTGATCCTCCCCTTGCTTGTGTGTTGTTTTTCTTTTTCTAATTGACGTATTTGTATAATAGAGGTTGAGTGAGCTCCCTCTGCTTGTCTGTTTTGTCTGTTTTTCTTTGCTTGATTGCTTAGAGGTTGAGTGAGTCTCCCTCTGCTTGTATTGTTGCATTGCATGTGCATCTTTACTATTTACTGTTTATCTGTTTAAGCTGATGCTTTATCTGTTTCTGTATACCTTTGACATGATCCCCTAGGGATCTCACTTCCTTTGATAAGGAAGTGATGATTAGAAATTTAGGTTGAAACCTATGCATGATAATTCTAGGAGTTCCCTGTTTCAAACCACAACCATAGGATGAATCCTTGGCATGACAACATTAGGACTTAACAGTCTCCCCATAGAATTCGTTCTCTTCTCATCATGAAACAACAGTAAAGAACGTAATGAAGGCAAATTAGTAACGAGCCTTAAGCTACTTGGGAAATGATAATTGAGCGGTCTCCTCTCAATCATCTAGGATGTTTAGTATATGTCCTTTAGAAGCTATACGACGCATTCGCTCCTAAGTCATAGTCTCTAATTTCGTACAAACTACAGACAACCATAAAAAAACAGTTCTTTCGTAAAAGACAGAAAACAAACTTCAAACCTTTTTACCCCCGTGGGCCCATAATTCAAAGGAAGCTTTTTTGAAGAAAAGAGTGTCGTTAACTCCCAGTTCTACCGCAAACGGTAACGCATAAGTCTCCAAGGGTCGAGCTGTGTACACCAAACTGCTGGAACTGTCTGTTAACCCTTCTCGAAAAATAGATGAATCTGAATTCCCGTAATCCGTATTTTCCCGAACTACGTAAGCTCTGATCTCTCATATCTGTTGAGAGTATGTAGGCACAATACTGACGTATTGGCGAGCCCCCTTTCCCGTAACCCGTAGTTAGCCGAACTACGTTGACTCTGATTTCTCATTCTCTGATGAGAATACGTAGGCATAAAGTGCGACGCTTTTCCGAGTCATATTCTTTTCCTTTCGAGACAGCCTTGATAGGTAGATAGATAAACCAACTCGTCAGATAAACACAACAAGCATGGATCCAATCGAGTACGATGGACGTGATGAAGGTGAGAAAAATACTTAGAAGGGGGGGGGGGGGGGTTGAATAAGTATGACAAATAATCAAAGATTCAAACACAGTTATTTTTATCCTGGTTCGTTGAACTCAACTACTCCAGTCCACCCTCTCAAGAGTGATTTTCCTTTCTCAGTCAAGGACTTAATCCACTATTTAATCAAACAGATTACAATAGTAACACCTAAGAACAACAGTTCTTAGTCTTCTCAAGAGCTACTGATCCCAACTGGATCCTCTTAAGGAAACCTTTTACAATCAATGTAAAACTATTACAAGAGTAAGAATACTTCTAAAAAGCTATTATCACAACTGTGATATTTCTCTTAAGTTTAAGAACAATGTTACAGCAAATAGAATATAATAGCTTTTGAGAGATTAGCTTTGATAAGTGATTTTTTGCAAAAGATTCGTCCTATGAAGAAGATGGAGTGGACTTCTTTATATAGGCACTTAGATCCATGAAGTCTTCTCAACGTTGGAGGTTGTGCTGAAAAAGCCTGGTGCCTTTTGTCTTTACGTTGGAGGCTGTGCTGAAAAAGCCTGGTGCCTTTTGTCTTCACATTGCAGAAACTTTCCTTAGAATGGAATGCACAGATAAAACCTTTTTGTCTGTGTTCTTGTGTCTAACATAAAAGAGGAAAGAGCTGTTGAGATATGCCAACAGACATATTCAAATCTTCTTCACTAAGTAAGTTCAGCTATCAACATCAGAGTCTGGATCTTCAGAATCTCAAGATTAGAGATCTTCTGGATCTTCAGAGTCTTGGGATGTTCTTCAGATTATGCTGAACCAGAGTATATGCAGCTTGTGTGCTTGAGCGTGTAGTTCTGTCAGAGCAGAGTCTTCTATATCAGATCCTCAATACTATGCAGCGCAGTATCTTCAGAGTCTTCTGATGACTAAGCTTCTGAACTCTCAGAGTCTTCTATTCTTTAGAGGCTTCTACTTCCGAATCTTCAGTAGACAGCACTCAGATTCTTCTGGAGACAGCGTTCAGATCTTCATTTAAGATGCTCTTGAACCTTTGAAGCCTTTCATAATATCATTGTTCAGATCCAAATTTCCTCTTTAAGAATATTTTCTTTAGTACCTGTAGCAAACAGTCTAGAACAAATTTAGAGTATATAATTCTTGAATACAAAATTCATAAGTGTTATCATCAAAACATAGAGATATTACTAAGAAACAATATGTGTTCTTACAATCTCCCCCTTTTTGATGATGACAAAACATGAGAAATTTTGTTCAATAAAAAGTATGAATTATAACTCCCCCTGAGATTAACAATCTCCCCCTGAAATGAATACTCTAATAGAAGAAAACACTTCCCTTTTTGATTAAGTATATTTCAGATTCTGAGCCTGATGCAAGAGGTTTGACTTTCAAAATCAAATCTTGATGCCAGATAATTATGACTTCCTTCAGTCAGAGCGCCTGGTTATTATCTTGCTTGAATTATATTTCAGAGTAAAGGTATCAGAGTAAGATATCAGAGTTGATTGAATACTCAGATTTGCTTTGGAAGATCAGGTTCTGGTTGGAAAAGTCTCAGGGTAACTTCAATGAATTATGTCAGATATATCAATGTAATCTGAAAGACTTAAATTCAAAGTAAGTTAATAAAATGTCTGAATTTCAGTTTTTGTAATTGCTTATAGATTGAACAATCAGATTCTCTTTTTCTCCCCCTTTTTGTCATAATCAAAAATATTTTTAAAGACATAAAAATACAGAAGAAAAGAAGCATATAGAAGCAAAAACATCAACTTTCATTTAAACAGATCAGAGTTCACAATCAAACAGAGTCACAAAAGAACAGATAGATGTCAAAAAGCATAACAAAACAATAAGAAAACAACAGAAGCAATAACATGTGCAAAAACATCAAATAAAACTAAGTCTGGTGTGAGGCAATAAGGGTCAGAAGCTCTGTCATTTTGGCTGTTGACTCTTCTTGCTTAGACATCCAGGTCTTGATCTCATAAGTTGTCTTCTCTTGCTTTACCATCCAATCTTTTATTTCCTTGACATCATTCACAAGCTCTGTGACCATGGATGAAGAAGAAGCAGATGCAGTAGCAGCAGTGTTCTTGTCAGACTGGTTCTCTTTAGAAGCTTGTTCAACCAATTCAGATGCAGGAACCTCTGGAGGAGCAGCTTCCAGAAGCAACACAGGAGGAGGAGAAGGAATGTTTATCAGAGTTATCTTGATTAACTCTGCAAATTGAGTCTTTGCAAGCTTAGAACATTTAGCTCTAACTTTTAAAGCATCTTTGTTGAACATCCAGATGAAACGTTTCCAAGAAGCATTTGAAACAGCCGGATCCAAACTTGACAAGCACACTTCCTTAACACGAGCATAATCAGAATCTATCTCCTTCTTGAATATTTCAAACATAGTATTAACACATGATCCTAGATCTGACTGTTTAGAGGATTTAGGATTAGGAGTGTTAACAGGAGTAGGTTCAGATGGATGTTGTTGAGGTGGTGTTGGTTGAGATGTTTGGGTTTCAGACTGAGGGAGTTCAGTTGGTTGAGGAATGGTTTGTGTTTCAGATAGATGGGTTTCAGATGGTTGAGGGATGGTTTGGGTTTCAGATAGATGCGTTTCAGATGGTTGAGGGATGGTTTGGGTTTCAGATAGATGAGTTTCAGATGATTGAGGGATGGTTATCTGAGGTGGGGAGTTGAGTGGAGTATGAAACATAGAAATGTTAACGTGTTCCTTCATAGCAATGTCAGAACGAGCTTGTTTGAGAGACTCTGGTTTCAAATCAGATGATTCAAAATCAGATGATTCACAATCAGAAGATTCTTCTGAGTGAACAGATGTTGAAAAAATGGTAATGGATTGATTCAGGGGTTGGATATCCAGAATATCTTCAAAAATATTTGAATCTTCTGGTGGAGCTGGTTGTTTAGAGTGTTCAGATTGAACAGTCTCTGGTTGGTTTGGTTCTGAGATGATTATATCTGGTTGGGGAATGTTTGGTTGTGGAATTTCTGGTTGTGGAATTTCTGGTGAAGTAGGTTGAGGGGGTTCAGATGTAGTATGAGGTTGGGTGTCAGAGGTTGTTGGTACAGAAGATGGTTGTGAATGTACTGGGGGAGATGAAGGTGGTTCAGATGAAAGGTTTGCAGATGGTTGGGGTTTAGAAGTTCTATGTCTAAGGGTTGGAGATGGAAGGGGTGAATGAACAGCAGGGGTAGGATCAGATGTTAATACCTGATGAATAGTGTCTCTTATCTCTTCCAGAGTAGCATCTCTAGAATTGATTCTGACATTCTTTACTCCTTTCTTCTTCTTCCTTGAAACTTCAGATTCTTTCCTTTTCTTCTGAGCAGAGCCTTCTTCAGCTTTTCTCTTACTACGCCTTTCCTTCATCAGATTGGGCAATTCTTCTCCTTGTTTCTGAACAAGGTTAGCAGGTAGAGGAATTCCATTCTTCAGACAATCTGCAATGTAAGCCCAGACAATACCTTTTGGTTCATCTGCGCTGAACATTGGAAAATCTTCTATTGGTATCCTTCTGCCATTGACCTCCTCAGAGTTTATCTTCCTTAGTTTACCATTCAGCTCTGAAATGATCTTCATTCTTTTTATAGTAAGTCCGTTGATCTCAGATCCAATGATGTAGGACAGATCCTCTGTTATATTTGCATCTGTCAGATGCTTCACCAACTTGTTCTCTGTAAGGATGTATGAAATAAGTCTTCCCAGAGGTATCCAAGTTCTAACTTTCCCAGCTTTAGCTTTGACCTCTTCTCTAGTCTCTTTGACATGAGTCAGAAGATGACTGAAAATCAGATAGGGCAGATCCACCTTAATATTCTTGCTGATGCAGTACATGAAGTACAGATGCTCTGTACTCACATAGTCTGGTGAGTTGGTTGACTTTCTGTGAAAGATTGTACTCATAAATATCTTCGCCCAGATCCTATAGATAGGTTTCAGATCTTTAACCTTGCTTGTTGGTGTTCCAGATACAGTAATCTCTTCATACACCTTAGCCATATCAATACGTGAAGAGGCTAGGTTTGTAACACCATCAGATTCTTTATAACTAAACAGTTTCCTGATCAGTTTCTCAGTGATCACTATCTCCTTCCCAAGGACAGATGAGTGAATGAACTTAGGACCAGCATGAGCGTGAATCCAGAATTCCTTCACAAGAGTTGGGTACACAGGACCCATCAGTCTATCAAAATACTTCTCCCAGCCTTGAGCTTTAATGGCTGTTGTTAGGTCAAACCCATTTTCTTCTATTGATTCAAGATCAATGAAACTCTCGCACAGAACCTCAAGATCCACAACTGGAGTAAATAGAGTGCGTACTGGTTTCTTATACATTATATTTTTGTTGGAGATTTCAGCAGCTTTTGATGAAGAAGCCATTGATGAAGATGAATATTTTGATTTGGGTTTAGGGTTTTGGTAGAGGTTGAAGAGTAAGCAAAAACGCATAAGTGTAGTGAGTGTGAAAAGTGTGAAAACAGTGTGATAGGTGGTATTTATAGAAAACCAAAAAATCAACCATTGGGCACATCAATAGACACATACGCACGTTTACACATAACATTTAATGAAAATAATCATTTCAATTTAAAGATATGACAAATGGGGGAAATCCAAGAAAAATGAGATTTTCAAAGCAGTACCTCAAACGTCAATTCAGTAGAGAACTCCATCTTTTCAGATTCTGAGTGACACGTGTTTGCTTTGTATGTGCATCTGATGTCTCTCAAGAAATGAAACGTTTCCAACGTTCAGATCTTCTGAGTTTGTTAGTTCAGAGTTTCACACAAATAAATCAATCAAAGATAAATGAATAAATAATCAGATGAAATACTTCAGATCTTTAAACATTTTGCATTTGATAAGTTGCCTCTGATAAATATTACTCTAGACAAAAATCCATACAAATATTTTTCAGAATGAACTTAAACCTATCTTCAGCAAGGGGTTTTGTGAAAATATCAGCCCATTGATGATCTGTATCAACAAAAGCTAGATTTATTACACCCTTCTGAACATAGTCTCTGATAAAGTGATGTTTAATTTCTATATGTTTAGCCTTAGAGTGTAAGATTGGATTTTTTGACAAACATATAGCAGAAGTATTATAACAGAAGATAGAAAGATTACTCTCATAGATCTGATAGTCTTCTAGCTGACTTTTCATCCAGAGCATCTGCGTACAACATCCAGCAGCAGCAATGTATTCTGCCTCTGTAGTTGATAGTGCAATAGTGGGTTGCTTCTTGCTGTACCATGAGATCACATGACTTCCAAGAAACTGACAGCTTCCAGAAGTGCTTTTACGTTCAACTCTGTCTCCAGCATAATCAGCATCACAGAATCCAACTAATGAAAATTCATCAGATCTTCTGTAACACAGACCCATGTTAGTAGTACCTTTCAGATACCTTAGAATCCTCTTAACAACTGTTAAGTGTGATTCTCTAGGATCTGATTGGAATCTTGCACATAAGCAGACACTAAACAGAATATCAGGTCTAGAAGCAGTCAAGTATAGAAGAGATCCTATCATACCTCTGTAGAGTTTCTGATCTACCTTCTTACTTACCTCTTCCTTACCAAGAGTGCTTGTAGGGTGCATTGGAGTCTTTTCCATCTTACTATCAACCATGTTGAACTTCTTCAGAAGCTCTTTAACATATTTGGTCTGATGTATGTAGGTGCACTCTGGAGTCTGGTTGACTTGGATTCCCAAAAAGAATCTCAATTCTCCCATCATGCTCATCTCAAACTCTGCCTGCATACATTTAGCAAACTCCTTTCCAAGCATAATATTTGTTGATCCAAAAATAATATCATCTACATATATTTGACAAATCAACAGATCTTTCTTAAGAGTTTTACAGAATAAAGTTGTATCCACTTTTCCTCTGATAAAATTTTTCTCCAGAAGGAAATTGCTCAACCTTTCATACCAAGCTCTGGGAGCTTGTTTTAAACCATAAAGAGATTTCTTTAGTTTAAAAACATGATCTGGAAAGTTTTCATTTTCAAAACCAGGAGGTTGGTGGACATATATTTCCTCTTCTATAATACCATTAAGAAAGGCACTTTTAACATCCATCTGATATTGAGTGATGGTATTCTGTGCAGCAAAAGAAATGAGTAAACGTATAGACTATAACCTGGCAACAGGAGCATAAGTCTCTGTATATTCAATTCCTTCTTGCTGACTGTAACCTTGAGCAACCAGCTTTGCCTTATTCCTTTCAACTTCTCCCTTTTCATTCAACTTATTCCTGAAGACCCATTTTGTTCCAATAATGTTGAATCCTTTAGGTCTAGGAACCAGATCCCAAACTTCATTTCTGGTGAATTGATTTAGCTCTTCTTGCATGAAAATAATCCATTCATTATCTTTCAGAGCCTCATCCACAGATGTTGGTTCAATTATTGACACTAAGCCAAACAATCAAGATTCAGATGTTCTGAGATAGGATCTTGTCCTGATTGGATCATCTTTCTTTCTAATAATCACATCTTCTGGGTGAGATGCCTTGATTCTGGAAGAAGATCCTCTGACATTTGATCTTTCAGAAATGTGTAAGTTGTCCAATTGAGAAGATAAGGGAATAGCATCTGGAGTTGCTTCAGATTCCTTCTCTTTAGCCTTTTCTGCCTCTGAGCCTTCAGAGTCTGTGAGAATCACTTCTCTATCTGCAGAATTTTGAAACTGCTTTGGCTTTTCAGAGCCAAGCTTATCATCAAATCTTACATGAATAGATTCTTCCACAATCTGTGTTTCAGTATTGAATACTTTGTAGCCTTTAGAGCGTTCAGAATAACCAAGCATGAAACACTTCTGTGCTTTGGAATCAAACTTGTTAAGATTCTCTTTAGTGTTAAGTATATAACAAGTACATCCAAAAGGATGAAAATAAGCAATGTTGGGCTTTCTGTCCCTCCACAATTCATAGGGAGTCTTTTTCAGAAGAGGTCTTACAGACACTCTGTTCTGAATGTAACAAGCTGTGTTAATTGCTTCTGCCCAAAAGTGTTTTGCCAGATTTGTCTCATTGATCATGGTTCTGGCCATTTCTTGCAGAGTTCTGTTTTTCCTCTCTACAACCCCATTTTGTTGTGGAGTTCTAGGACCGGGAAAATCATGAGCAATGCCATTTTCAAAAAAATATTTTTCAAAATGTTTATTTTCAAATTCGCCACCATGATCACTTCTGACTTTTATAATTTTGAAATCTTTTTTATTCTGGACTTGCTTGCAGAAGTCAAAGAACACAGAATGTGACTCATCCTTGTGTTTTAAGAACTTTACCCATGTCCATCTACTATAGTCATCAACAATGACTAATCCATACTTCTTGCCTCTGATGGATGCAGTTTTCACTGGTCCAAACAGATCAATATGAAGTAATTCTAGTGGTCTGGAAGTAGAAACAACATTTTTTGATTTAAAAGATGATTTTGAAAACTTCCCTTTTTGGCATGCTTCACAAAGAGCATCTGAGGTGAACTTCAGATTAGGAAGTCCTCTGACAAGATTAAGTTTATTTATCTGAGATATACGTCTCATATTAATATGGCCCAATCTTCTGTGCCAGACCCATTGCTCTTCATTAACAGACAAGAGGCATTTAACATTCTGAACTTTAAGTTCTGAAAGATTTATTTTATAAATGTTGTTTTTCCTCTTATCACTAAATAGGCATTTAACATTCAGAAGATCAATCTCAGATTCAAGACTGCTTTTCAGCTTCTTGTATTTGAGCTTAATATTGTTATAGCTTTTCAGAACTTCTGATAACACTTTGAGAAGTTCTTCTTTAGTAAGTTTAGCCATTACCTCTTCAGCGTCAGAGTCAGATTCAGATCCTGAAGTTCCTTCATCCTGATCTTCTATGTCTGCCATCAAAGCTACATTGGCACATTCTTCTTCTGACTCAGAAGATGATTCAGATTCATCTGAGTCATCCCATGTTGCCCTCAGAACCTTCTTCTTTTTGTCAAACTTCTTCTTGGGTTTTTCTCTTTGAAGTTTGGGGCAATCATTCTTGTAATGCCCAGGTTCTTTGCACTCATAGCATACAACTTCTTTCTTGCCAGATCTTCTGTGCCCAGAAGATTCCTTTCTTTGATCAGATTTTCTGAAGTTGTTGAACTTCTTTCCCTTATGCTTCCAGAGTTTGTTTATCCTTCTGGACGGCATGGATAATTCATCTTCTTCTTCAGAAGAAGATCCTTCAGAGCTTTCTTCAATAACCTGTAAAGCTTTAGCAGATTTATTAGATTTTAAAGTAATAGATTTACCTTTCTCTTTCTTTTGAGGTTCATCTTCCTCAAGCTCAATTTCATGGCTCCTCAATGAGCTGATGAGTTCTTCTAAAGAGATCTTGTTCAGATCTTTAGCCATCTTCAAGGCAGTCACCATTGGTCTCCATCTGGTAGGTAGACTTCTGATGATTTTCTTCACATGATCTGATGTGGAGTATCCCTTGTCCAGAACTTTTAGACCAGTTGTGAGGATCTGAAATCTAGAAAACATAGTTTCTATATTTTCATATTCTTCCATTTTGAACGCTTCATACTTCTGTATAAGCGCCAGAGCCTTGGTCTCATTCACTTGAGAATTTCCCTCATGAGTCATTTTAAGTGACTCAAACATTCCATGAGCTGTTTCTCTGTTAGTAATCTTTTCATACTCAGTATGAGAGATTACATTAAGCAATATTGTCCTAGCCTTATGGTGATTTTTGAAATCCTTCTTCTGGGCTTCTGTCATTGATTTTCTATCAATTTTCTTGCCATCCTCATTTGTAGGATGTTCATAGCCATCAATGACCAAGTCCCACAAATCAGCATCGTAACCAAGGAAGAAACTTTCTACCATGTCCTTCCAGTAATCAAATTTCTCTCCATCAAACATAGGAGGCTTTGTGCTGATTCTATCCCCTTCATATTTGTTAAAGTTGGATGTAGAAGCATCACCCATAATCACAAATAGATATATATCAAAGTAACTTTTCTCACTGGATCTTTACTGACACGGTTAAGTGGTAGCACACGCAGAACTGGAGCTCTGATGCCAACTGAAGGTGAGAAAAATACTTAGAAGGGGGGGGGGGGGTTGAATAAGTATGACAAATAATCAAAGATTCAAACACAGTTATTTTTATCCTGGTTCGTTGAACTCAACTACTCCAGTCCACCCTCTCAAGAGTGATTTGCCTTTCTCAGTCAAGGACTTAATCCACTATTTAATCAAACAGATTACAATAGTAACACCTAAGAACAACAGTTCTTAGTCTTCTCAAGAGCTACTGATCCCAACTGGATCCTCTTAAGGAAACCTTTTACAATCAATGTAAAACTCTTACAAGAGTAAGAATGCTTCTAAAAAGCTATTATCACAACTGTGATATTTCTCTTAAGTTTAATAACAATGTTACAGCAAATAGAATATAATAGCTTTTGAGAGATTAGCTTTGATAAGTGATTTTTTGCAAAAGATTAGTCCTATGAAGAAGATGGAGTGAACTTCTTTATATAGGCACTTAGATCCATGAAGTCTTCTCAACGTTGGAGGTTGTGCTGAAAAAGCCTGGTGCCTTTTGTCTTTACGTTGGAGGTTGTGCTGAAAAAGCCTGGTGCCTTTTGTCTTCACATTGCAGAAACTTTCCTTAGAATGGAATGCACAGATAAAACCTTTTTGTCTGTGTTCTTGTGTCTAACATAAAAGAGGAAAGAGCTGTTGAGATATGCCAACGAACATATTCAAATCTTCTTCACTAAGTAAGTTCAGATATCAACATCAGAGTCTGGATCTTCAGAATCTCCAGAGTAGAGATCTTATGGATCTTCAGAGTCTTGGGATGTTCTTTAGATTATGCTGAATCAGAGTATATGCAGCTTGTGTGCTTGAGCGTGTAGTTCTGTCAGAGCAGAGTCTTCTATATCAGATCCTCAATACTATGCAGCGCAGTATCTTCAGAGTCTTCTGATGACTAAGCTTCTGAACTCTCAGAGTCTTCTATTCTTTAGAGGCTTCTGCTTCAGAATCTTCAATAGACAACACTCAGATTCTTCTGGAGACAGCGTTCAGATCTTCATTTAAGATGCTCTTGGACCTTTGAAGCCTTTCATAATATCATTGTTCAGATCCAAATTTGCTCTTTAAGAATATTTTCTTTAGTACCTGTAGCAAACAGTCTAGAACAAATTTAGAGTATATAATTCTTGAATACAAAATTCATAAGTGTTATCATCAAAACATAGAGATATTACTAAGAAACAATCTGTGTTCTTACACATGAGGGGTGCTAATACCTTCCCCTTGCGTAACAGACTCCCGAACCCAGACAATGGTCGCGATGACCTTGTCTTATACCTTTTCGTCAGGTTTTTCCGATCGTTTCCTTTCCCGTTCTGAGGGATAAATTTTGAAAGGTGACGACTCTTCTGTTTTGCTGACACCTTATTTTCGCGGTAGCGACAGCTGGCGGATCTGCTGGGGATCCAACGTCCCCTGTGCGAGTCAACCCTAGCGCTTGCGTGTTTACCTGTTGGGTTGTGTTTGTTTATCGCATTTTATTTCCCGCATTTTATTTTCAGTATGATATGATTATCTCTGCTCTTGTGGGAGGGGCTCTGATGAGTGATAGGCTAGACCCAGGCTTGAGAGCTACATAGTATTAGAGCAGATTATTGGTGAACCTGCATGTTATGCATGCACTAGTTCCCACGCAATCTGCACTCAGACGAGATTCTCTTAGATGATTTCCATTTCCAGCCCAGTGGGCTGTCGAAAGGATTTCAGATCTAAGGATTGTCGACTCTGGGAACCGATCACTTGTGATTCAGCTGAGTGAGGCCACTTCAAGAGATGATGATGCCACACCTTCTGGGTATCGTATCATTGTTTCTTGAAAGTTTGTGACGCTGATGAACGCATAGGATGCCGTACCTTTTCTGTGATTAGGTCCATACCAGCGAGCGGGGTCGGGTTATTGCAGGAAACCGTAACCTTCAAACAACCTGGTTTTCTTGACAGTGAATCAGTATTGTGGGATTTAGTACCTTTATTATCAGAGTGTGGTGTTTTCTTGCTGAAGCAAAATTATGACCTGCCACTTCACTTCATAGTACATCACAACACCCTTGATCTCCTGCTGCATTTTGCATTTGCATTTACATTTTCATATTGCATTGCATCTAACACGTATTTGTGTTGCAGGTGTGCAGTCCTCTCTCGATTCTAGCAATCTTGCCCGTTCTTTGTCCATCATGAAGCCCAATGTGAGAAGAACTTTGGCCTACAAATTCCCTACTCCAGACATTACTGCTCTGAGGAGTTTGATTTCTTTGCCTGGTAAGGAAGCAATGAGAGACTTCAGAGGAACCTATGGGAAGCTACTCAGTGTTGTGTGCAAGCCATCCGTGTATGAATTGAACGGACTCCAGACTCTGCTTCAGTTTTATGATCCTCCTCTGCGATGCTTCACCTTTCCAAGCTATGTGTTGACCCCCACTTTGGAAGAGTTTTCTGTCATATTGGAGATACCCATTCTTGCTCAGGTACCCTTTTGGCCTATCGATCAGGAGCCAAATCTGGCTAAGACTGCTACAACTCTGCATATTGATGTTTCTGAGTTGGAAAGAAAGACCGTTAAGAGAAATGGAGCCTGGGGGTTCCCATTACCTTTTCTAGCTGAGAGAGCCCGACACTACGCCAAGAAGGAATGCTGGGTGGCGTTCAAAGCTATTTTGGCATTGTGCATATACGGTATCATGTTATTCCCTAATATTCCAGATTTTGTGGATGTGGATGCTCTTCGTATCTTCGCCTCAAAGAACCCCATCCCCACCTTGCTCGGAGACGTGTACCATTCGGTGCACTACAAGAACGAGAATAGAAGAGGTAAAAGTGTATCCTGTTGTGCTTCATTGTTCTACAGATGGTTTGTCACTCATCTACCGAAGGATGGTCCTTTTATAAAGACTGTAGAGACGAAAGAGTGGTCTGAGCGTCTAATGAGCTTGTCTGCCGAGGACATTGATTGGTTTGATAGAGATCGCCTGGGGAGTGAAATCATCTACAGTTGTGGGAACTTTCCTAATGTCCCTCTTGTGGGTAGGAATGGTTGCATCAACTACAATCCGTCTATCGCTATCAGGCAATTCGGGTATGCCTTGAGAGGCCCTCCTAAAGACGAAGAGGTACATGATTCTCTGTACCTCACTGGAGCATTAGAGAGAGATGATCTGGTTAGATTCGAACATGCCTGGAATAACATTCACCGCAAGGGAAAGACTTCGTTGGGGAAGAGCAATAATCAAGCTTACCCTCCTTACGTGGACTGGATTCATAACAGAGCAGAAAAAGTGCTGATGCCTTTTCCTCCTGTCAAGCAGGACCGTCCTCCAGAGCCTACCATGATTGAAATCCAGAAGTATGAGCAGCTTCAGGCTAAGAACGAAGAGCTAGTCAAAGCCAACGAAGAGTTGGAAAACGAGATCGCTCAACTCCGAAGAGAAAAGCACGTAGCCGTACACACCTACAAGAAGCAGACAGAGTTGATCAACCACCTGGGCGCTAATCTGACCAACGAGACCAATTCTAGGGAGCGTCTTGGGTTGGACCTAAAGGCAGTGCACGTGGTATTGACCACCAAAAAGCAGGAGCTGGATAAGGCGTACCGGAAGTTGACCCAGTACGAGAAGTTGTGGAAGAACACTTTGACTAGCCACAAGGAGGGGGAAGAAAAACTGAAGCAACAGATAACCTAGTTGGAAGCTCAGATGGGAGTAAAAAACAAGAAGATAGAGGTTGAAGCCTCACTGCGACGAGATGTCCAGTATAGGTTGGATGAGACCAAGGCAAACCTGATGGATTGCCAACTCCGGGATGATGCTAAGAGGAGTAAAGTGGAGAACCGTTCTGAAGAAGGTGTTTCTAGGAGCGTTGCCGAGAACCTCCCAGAGTCCATTAGGCAGAGGGATCTGCTGATCTAGGGCCTGCTCACCCAGCCTGACCATCCCGCTATGAAGAAGTTACTTGAGGATTTCCGTGCCCGTGGCCGCACTTGATCTCTGTGTATTTTCTTTGTACCATTTTATGCATTGATATGCTGATCACCACCAGGTCTGTTGGTTGGGATCACGATTGTCGCTTCAGTTGTATTCAGTTGCTGTTGTACACTACCCGCGTGGGTTTTCTTTGATATAGATGATGGTTTTCTTTCCATGATTGGACAATAGACTTTATTTGTCTTGGAAGCTAGAATCGAGGGGGACTTCCTCCTAATGCATGGATACGTGTTTGCATTTGCATGAATCATTTGCATGACATGTACCTGGCCATTTTTCTAACCCTTTGTGTGTGCAGGTTGTTTCAGGATTGACCAAAGACCGATCCACCGATACTCGACCAGAGCGAATCAAGCGAGAGCAATGGAACAAGTGCAGACAGACATCCAGGAACTCCGAGAGAGGATGGACCGCTTCATGGAGCTCATGCAAGTGGTTTCTAACGGCCAAGACCAGCTCAGGACTCTGGTCCAGCCTCTGATCTCAAGGGTTGACAGCAACGGTGTGCTTCATGGTGGGAACACTCCAATCCCTCCACCTGTTGAGACCCCTCAGGGTGGCATCCCTGTGACTGGAGGGAGTGGGAGTGGTAACGACAATGTGGTCACTAACATCGCGCTTAATGGAAATACGACTGGCATCGGTAATGGTAACTTTGCAGCCAATGGCAATGCTGGGATAGGCCATGGCAACACCGGAGGAACTGACAATGCAGGGAATGTTGGTGCTGGGAATCTGTATGGTATTGAGAATGCTGGGTTTACTGCTGGCAACGGCAATCAGCCATGGCTAAAGGATCGCCAAGAAGACTTGTTCTCCCAGAAGGGAGCTGAGGGCAAATTGAATGCTGAAGCCCGTCTGAGGTTTAAAGCGCTCGAGGACAAAATGAAGAGTTTCGAGAACTTGAATACTTTGGGGGTTGACATGACTAAACTGGGATTGATTTCTGATTTCAAGGTGCCTCCCAAATTTAAGGTACCCGACTTTGAGAAATACAAGGGCACCACTTGCCCTCGTGTCCATTTAAGGTTATACTACCGAAAGATGTCTGCTCACTCTGAAGATGAGAAGTTGCTGATGCACTTCTTCCAGGAAAGCCTGTCCGGCCCATCATTGGAATGGTATATGGGTTTGGAACCCACCAGAGTACGTACATTGAAAGAACTTGCTGAGGCCTTTGTACACCATTATTAGTATAACAGTGATTTGGCTCCTAATCGGGTTCAACTGCAGAACTTGTCTCAGAAGAACAATGAGGGGTTCAAAGAGTACGCCCAGAGATGGCGTGAAGTAGCAGCTAGAGTTCAGCCGCCGATGGTTGAACGAGAGCTTGTTGAGATGTTTGTAGCCACTCTTCCGGGGGTCTATTACGAGAAACTGGTCAGTGGTATGTCAGGGAGTTTCTCTGATCTCATCATTACTGGAAAGCATGTTGAAAATAGGATCAAACTGGGAAAAATTCAGGGCGTTGATCTATCCTCCGCTGGAGGAGGAAAGAAACCGTACAGTAACAAGAGGCGTGAAGGAGAGACGAGCGCAGTGTCTAACGCTCGGAGGAAAGGTAAAGGCCAGCGCCAGCAGGTGGCTAGCATAACCATACCCGCTGTCCAACAACCTCAACAGCAGCAGCAGCACCAAAATCAGCAAGGGTACAGGAGGTATCAGAACAAAACACCTCTGGCAAACCGTCATCTTGAGACACCGCCCATGTCATATGCTCAGCTATTACAAACTTTGCCTCAGTTACAGCTAGTGCAGAAGAGAACCCTAGCTCCCTTGACAGGGACACCTCCACAGGGTTATGATGTGAATGCAAGATGTGATTTTCACTCGAGGGCACCTGGCCACACGATTGAAAACTGTAAGGCATTCAAGCACAAGGTGCAAGACATGGTGGATGCTAAAATCATCAATTTTTCTGATAATGTGTCGAAGGTCACAAAGAACCCTATGCCGAACCATGGGGGAGATGGGGTGAATGCCATTATTGAAGAAGAGGACTCAGATTTATTGACTGATGTCAAGGACCTGAGGACCCCGCTTAGCTTCGTTAAAGCCAAGCTGACAAAGAGAGGCATCTTTCCGGGCTGTGGAGAATTGTGTATGGATTGTGCGATTCCTTCGGACGGCTGTGAACAGTTGATAGCGGGGATTCAGAGTCTGATGACCGAAGGAATCTTATAGTTTAGTCGAATGGCTGAATACAGGTCTGGAGAAGTAATGTTGAAACAGGATGATGAAGTTGCCACTATCACCATCCCTCGCAAGACGATAACCATTTCTGCGTCCAGGCCACCCACAATTACCATCACCAAGGCTGGGCCTATACCCTTTGAAAGTACCAACGCTGTTCCATGGCATTATGGGCCAGACGTCTACTGTAACGGATAGAAATTAGAGTTGGAACCGTTTGGGCAGTCTGTGGACAACCTAGTGGGAACCGGCGGGATAACCCGCAGCGGAAGAGTATTTGCTCCACCTGAGGTTGCGGCTGATAAAACTGACAAAGTTGAGAAAACTGATAAAGGAAAGAGTAAGGTCGTTGAGGAAACCCCTCGTGGGGTAGAGAAGGACTTACTTGTAAAGGACGTTGAAGAGTTCATGAGGTTGATTAAAAAGAGCGATTACAAGATTGTTGATCATCTTCATCAAACACCATCGAAAATCTCTATTATGAACTTGTTGCTGTGTTCTGAGGCACATCGCAATGCGCTGCTAAAAGTCCTGAATGCCGCGTATGTGCTGCAGGAGATCTCGGTCAACCAGCTGGAGGGGGTGGTAGCCCACGTGAATGCTGGAAACGGATTAGGGTTTACCAACCTGGAGCTGACGCCGAAGGGAAGAAACCACAACAGCGCCCTACATATCTCGATAGAGTGTAGGGGAACAGTTATGTCCCATGTGTTAGTGGACACCGAATCATCTCTCAATGTTCTCCCAAAGAAAGCACTGATGAAGCTGGATACGAGAGGATTGATCTGCACACCCAGTGATCTGGTTGTGAAAGCTTTCGATGGAACCAAGCATCATGTCTTTGGAGAGGTAACTCTGCCAATCCAAGTTGGGCCGGAAACTTTCGACGCAGTCTTATACATCATGGGTATCATGCCAACCTATAGATGTCTATTAGGCCGGCCATGGATCCATTCTGCTGGTGCAGTGACCTCCACATTGCACCAGAAGCTGAAGTATGCTGTGGGGGGAAGCATTGTAACTATCTGTGGCGAAGAAGACATAATGGTGAGCCATTTTTCGTCTTTCAAATATGTTGAGGTGGATGGCGAGATCCACGAAACCCTGTGTCAGGCATTCGAAGATGTTAAGGTCTAAGATGTGACTCCAGTGTTGATTGAGAAACCGGAGATGACTCTCTCTTCCTTCAAGGAAGCTCGGGCTGTTGTTCAAGCTGGCTCTGCCCCAGGCTGGGGGCAAGTTTTGGAAATACCTAACAAACAGGACAAGTTTGGGTTAGGGTACTCTCCTGCTGCTGATGCTTCCTCCTCTCACAGTGCGTCGCGAGTTAAAGGGCCGATCCAGTTCACAAGCGGTGGGGTGATATTTGAAAATGTCAACGGAGTGTCTGAAGACGGCGAATACAGCGATTGCGACCTGGATTCCTGGATTCAGCCAAGCAAACTAGGCCAGAGCCTCAACAACTGGTCCATCAGGGACACCATCCAAGTGACAGGCAAAGAGTAATGATTTACTTTCTCCAATTATTGTACAACCTATATCCTACCCGGGGCATAGTGGTTTTATTTTCAGGGCCTTGTTTGGTTATGTACATACAATTTATCAATAAATCAAAGGGCGTTTATTTCGCATTCAAATGTTGTGATCATTGTTATTCCTGTTTTATATTTGTTTTGAAAAATAATAAAATGACAATATGGTTTGTGCTAACCTGCATATCCTTGTTTTAAGCATAACCCTTGTTATTGCAGGATTCACATCACAGATGACATCGACTATAAACCTTCTACGACTCACTTCGACTTCGATTGCCCGATCTATCAAGCTGAAGAAGAGATTGATGAAGACGAAGACCTTCCCGAAGAGTTGGCCCGTTTGTTGAAACAAGAAGAGAAGGTCATTCTGCCTCACGAGGAAGAGATTAAGATTGTGAATCTGGGTTCTGAGTAACTTGTCAGGAATGTCAGGATAGGGGCTGCATTGCAGAGTGATGTCAAGCAGAGATTGGTCGAGATGCTTCGAGAGTATAGTGACATCTTTGCTTGGTCATACGAAGATATGCCCGGACTTGATACCGACATCGTGGTCCATCATCTACCACTGCGAGAAGACTGTCCTCCCATTAAGCAGAAGCTTCGAAGGACACGACCAGATATGGCCGTTAAGATCAAAAAAGAAGTGCAAAAGCAGCTGGATGTTGGCTTCTTAGCGGTCACTACTTACCCTCCGTGGGTCGCCAACATAGTACCTGTACCGAAGAAGGAAGGTAAGGTGCGAATGTGCGTTGATTACCGGGATCTGAATAGGGCGAGCCCAAAGGATGATTTCCTGCTCCCTCATATTGATGTGTTGGTCGACAATACAACTCAGTCCTCCGTGTTTTCGTTCATGGATGGCTTCTCCGGCTATAATCAGATCAAGATAGCGCCGGAGGACATGGAGAAAACTACGTTTATTACACCTTAGGGAACGTTTTGCTACAAGGTAATGCCTTTCGGTCTGAAGAACGCAGGGGCCACTTACCAACGAGCAATGGTCACTTTGTTTCATGACATGATTCACCATGAGATTGAAGTCTATGTTGATGACATGATTGCGAAGTCCCAAACGGAGGAGGGACATCTGGTCAATTTGCTGAAGCTTTTTGAGAGGCTTAGGAAGTTCAGGTTGAGGCTGAATCCTAACAAGTGTACTTTCGGAGTACTGTCTGGAAAACTACTGGGGTTTATTGTGAGTGAAAAAGGCATTGAGGTTGATCCTGCGAAGATAAAAGCGATACAAGAGATGCCAGCGCCAAAAAATGAAAAAGAAGTTCGTGGTTTCCTGGGTAGAATAAACTACACTGCAAGGTTTATCTCTCAGCTCACGGCCACGTGTGAACCGATGTTCAAACTACTGAAAAAAGATCAGGCGATTATCTAGAACGAGGATTGCCAGAAGGCATTTGATAAGATAAAACAATATCTGCAGGAACCTCCAATCTTGATACCCCCAGTGGCCGGAAGACCCTTAATCATGTACTTGACAGTTCTTGAGAATAGTATGGGGTGTGTTCTCGGTCAACACGACGAGACTGGCAGAAAGGAGCACGCCATTTATTACTTGAGTAAAAAGTTCACAGATTGTGAATCCCGTTACTCAATGCTGGAGAAAATGTGTTGCGCACTCGCGTGGGCTGCCAAACGTTTACGACAGTATATGCTCAATCACACAACCATGCTAATTTTGAAGATGGATCCGATCAAGTACGTCTTCGAGAAGCAAGCACTTTCAGGCAGGATTTCCAGATGGCAAATGGTGTTGACAGAGTATGACATTCAGTACGTTTTCCAGAAGGCCATTAAGGGGAGCATATTGTAAGAGCACAGATTGTGTCTTAGTAATATCTCTATGTTTTGATGATAACATTAATGATAATTTGTATACAAGAATTATACTCTCTAAATTTGTTCTAAACTGTTTTCTACAGGCACAAAAGATTTTAATCTTAAAGAGCAAATTTGATGTGTACAATAAATTCTGAATGGCTCAAGAGCATCTGAAGATTAGAAGAATCTGAAGTATAAGAGCTTAGTCATCAAGATTCTGAAGATACAACACGCTGCATATATTATCAAGAATCTGAATGAAAGAAGACTCTGAGTGAAGAGACTCTGAATGAGAGAAGACTCTGATCTGAGTGAAGACTCTGATCTAAGAGCATGTTACGCTTCAAGCACACAGCTGCACCAGACTCTGATTCAGCAACATCTGAAGAACATCTTAGGCTCTGAAGTTTCCAGAAGATTCTGAAGACTGAAGACTCTGATATTGATTGTTGATCTGAACTATCTGAAGAATTATTTGAAGAAGATTATTTTAATATATCCATTGGAATATGCCAGCAAATCTTTCCTTAATTGGGATAGACATAAATCTCTGCAAGAATATTATTCCTCTGATACATTCCATATATGGTAAAATCACAGCTCAGCAGACAATTGCTACACCCACATTTTGTGCGCCGTCTCTCTGCTGCAATAGTACAAAGGACAGTACTATTTGATATTGGAAATATCTTCTCCAACGGTATTATATTCTCTCCAATATTCAAGTGGCTATATAAAGGATATCATAGCACTTTCTTCAGTGACGAATTTTGACAAACTTATTCTCAAGCGAAGAAACTCTCAAGCTCTCATATTCTTTATAGTTCATACTTTGTTCTAAACTTCGAGAAATAACACAGTTGTGTTTATAGCTTTCATAGAAGCATTTTATTACTCTTACATTGTATTACATTAATTTGTAAAGGAAGTTTTCCTTAAGAGGATCTAGGTTAGATCAGTAGCTCTTGAGAAGACTAAGAACAGTTGTTCTTAGGTGTTGCTATTTGTAATCAGTTGATTTGAATAGTGGATTAAGTCCTTGTTGAGAAAGGCAAATCACTCTTGAAAAGGGTGGACTGGAGTAGTTGAGTTCAACGAACCAGGATAAAAATACTTGAGTTTTTATCTTTGATTATTTTCTGTCATACTTATTCAACCCCCCTTCTAAGTATTTTCTCACCTTCAGTTGGCATCAGAGATCCGGTTCTGCGTGTGCATTCACTTAACCGTGACAGATAAAGATCCAGTGAGAAGAATACTCTGTTATTTATTTGGTTGCTAATATGGGTGATATTCCTACATCAAGCAACAAATATGAAGGAGACAGAATCAGCACCAAACCTCCAATGTTTGATGGAGAAAAATTTGATTATTGGAAAGATAGACTTGAAAGTTTTTTCTTGGGGTATGATGCTGATCTCTGGGATTTAGTCATTGATGGATATGAACATCCTACTAAGGATGGCAAAAAGATTGATAGAAAATCAATGACTGAGGAGCAGAAGAAAGAATTCAAGAATCATCACAAAGCCAGAACCATACTTCTTAATGCAATCTCTCATACAGAGTATGAGAAGATTACCAACAGAGACACTGCTCATGATATGTTTGAGTCTCTCAAAATGACTCATGAGGGAAACTCTCAGGTGAAAGAAACAAAGGCTCTGGCGCTGATACAGAAGTATGAAGCGTTCAAGATGGAAGAATCTGAGAACATTGAGACTATGTTTTCCAAATTTCAGATTCTAACAGCTGGGTTGAAAGTTCTGGACAAGGGCTACTCAACATCTGATCATGTCAAGAAGATCATCAGAAGTCTTCCTACCAGATGGAGACCTATGGTGACTGCATTGAAGCTGGCCAAGGATCTGAACAAAATCTCATTAGAAGAACTCATCAGTTCTTTGAGAAGTCATGAGATTGAGCTGGAGGAAGATGAACCCCAGAAGAAAGATAAAGGTAAATCCTTAGCTTTTAAATCTAACAAATCTGTTAAAGCTTTGCAGGTAAATGAAGAAAGCTCTGAGGAATCTTCTTATGAAGAAGAAGATGAACTATCCATGCTGTCCAGAAGGATCAACAAACTCTGGAAGCACAAAGGGAAGAAGTTCAACAACTTCAGAAGATCTGATCAAAAGAGAGAATCTTCTGGACACAGAAGATCTGGCAAGAAAGAGGTCACTTGCTATGAATGTAAAGAACCTGGACACTACAAGAGTGAATGTCCCAAACTTCAAAAGGAAAAACCCAAAAGGAAGTTTGATAAAAAGAAAAAGGTTCTGATGGCTACATGGGATGACTCAGATGAATCTGAATCATCTTCTGAATCTGAGGAAGAATGTGCAAATTTTGCGCTGATGGCCAACACAAATGATCAAGATGAAGGAACGTCATCATCTGAATCTGAGTCAGAATCAGACTCTGACTCTGAAGAGGTATTTTCTGAACTCTCCAGAGCTGAACTTGTTGAAAGTTTATCTGACATGTTGGAAAGCTACAGCAAGATTAAACTCAAATACAAGAAGCTGAAAAGCAATCTTGAATCTGAGATTGATCTTCTGAGAACAGAACTTGTTGAGCAGAAAGAAATAAATTTAAAACTCAAAAATGATTTAGAAACAACTCAACAAGAATCTGATACTGAAACAGAGTCAAGTGAAAATATTTTAGAAAAATATGACTCCAGTTTTAAAATATTCCTCACTAAAAGCATAGACAGAAGCAAAATGGCTTCTATGATCTATGGTGTTAGTGGGAACAACAGAAGAGGCATTGGATGTGAATCTTCCTCTGGAAGCAATCCAAAATCTGTTGATAAACTCTTCATCAAGAAGACTCCTCAGTATTCTCATTTTAAGTTTGGTCATCTGAATGATATTAAACATACAAGCTCTGAAAAGAGTACTTATGGTTTTAAGCCAAGGGCTAGCCAGAATAAACACTATGTTGAAAAACAGAAGTTTAGGCAAAACCACAGAACATCTAACCCCAAAGGACCCAAGAAGATCTGGGTACCTAAAAGTAAAATAATACCTGTTGCAGATGTTCTTAGCAGCAAAATCCAGACACCAATCATGGTACCTGGACTCTGGATGCTCACGACATATGACGGGCGAAAGGTCTATGTTCCAAAGCCTGGAACTTAGATCTGGAGGGGACGTGAAATTTGGAGGGAACCAGAAGGGCAAGATCATTGGCTCTGGTACAATAGGTAATGGTAACCTACCCTCTATTTCTAATGTTCTGTTAGTTGAAGGATTGAAACATAATCTATTGTCCATAAGTCAATTAAGTGACAATGGTTATGATATCATCTTTAATCAAAAATGTTGCAAAGCTGTATGTCAAAAGAATGGTTCAATCCTATTCAGTGGAAAGAGGAAAAACAACATTTACAAAATTAACCTTTCAGAACTTAAAGTTCAAAATGTAAAATGCCTTTTATCTGTGAATGATGAGCAATGGGTCTGGCATAGAAGATTGGGACATATTAATATGAGACGTATATCTCAGATTAATAAACTCAATCTGGTCAGAGGACTCCCTAATCTGAAGTTCAATTCAGATGCTCTGTGTGGCGCATGTCAAAAGGGTAAATTTTCAAAATCTCATTTTAAACCAAAAAATGTTGTTTCCACTTCTAGACTATTGGAATTACTTCATATTGATCTGTTTGGACCAGTGAAAACTGCATCCATCAGAGGCAAGAAGTATGGGTTAGTCATTGTAGATGACTACAGCAGATGGACATGGGTAAAGTTTCTAAAACACAAGGATGAGTCTCATTCTGTGTTCATTGACTTCTGCAATCAAGTCCAGACTGAAAAAGAATGCAAAATTATTAAAGTCAGAAGTGATCATGGTGGTGAATTTGAAAACAAATATTTTGAAAAATATTTTTCTGAAAAAGGAATTGCACATGATTTCTCCTGTCCTAGAACTCCACAACAAAATGGAGTTGTAGAGAGGAAAAATAGAACATTGCAAGAAATGGCCAGAACCATGATCAACGAGACAAATCTAGCAAAATACTTTTGGGCAGAAGCAATAAATACAGCATGTTATATTCAGAACAGAGTGTCTGTAAGACCTCTTCTGGAAAAGACTCCCTATGAATTGTGGAGAAACAGAAAGCCCAACATTGCTTATTTTCATCCATTTGGATGTATTTGTTATATGCTTAGCACTAAAGATCATCTGAACAAGTTTGATTCCAAAGCACAGAAGTGTTTCATGCTTGGTTATTCTGAACGCTCTAAAGGCTACAGAGTATTCAATACTGAAACACAGATTGTGGAAGAATCTATTCATGTTAGATTTGATGATAAGCTTGGCTCTGAAAAGCCAAAGCAAGTTGAAAGTTCTGCAGATAGAGAAGTTATTCTCACAGACTCTGAAGGCTCAGAGGCAGACAAGACTGAAGACAAAGACTCTGAAGCAAACCCAGATGCTACGCCTCTAACTTCCCAACATGACAATCTGCATATTTCTGAAAGACCAACAGTCAGAGGATCTTCTTCCAGAATGAAAGCTTCTCATCCAGAGGATGTGATAATTGGAAAGAAAGATGATCCAATAAGGACAAGAGCATTTCTCAGAACTTCTGAATCTTCCTTCTGTGGCTTAGTGTCAATTATAGAACCAACATCTGTTGATGAGGCTCTGGAAGATAATGAATGGATTTTAGCTATGCAAGAGGAGCTGAATCAATTCACAAGGAATGAAGTCTGGGATCTGGTTCCAAGACCTAAAGGTTTCAATGTCATTGGAACAAAATGGGTTTTCAGAAATAAACTTAATGAGAAAGGAGAAGTTGAAAGGAACAAAGCAAGACTGGTTGCTCAAGGCTACAGTCAACAAGAAGGCATAGACTACACAGAAACATATGCTCCTGTTGCAAGGTTAGAGTCTATACGCTTGCTTATTTCATTTGCTGCACAACATAACATCACTCTTTATCAGATGGATGTTAAAAGTGCTTTTCTTAATGGAATTATAGAAGAGGAAGTGTATGTCCACCAACCTCCTGGTTTTGAAAATGAAAATCTTCCAGATCATGTTTACAAACTGAAAAAATCTCTTTATGGACTAAAACAAGCTCCCAGAGCTTGGTATGAGAGGTTGAGTAATTTTCTTCTGAAGAAAAATTTCATCAGAGGAAAAGTGGATACCACACTATTTTGTAAAACCATTAAGAAAGATTTGTTGATTTGTCAAATTTATGTAGATGATATTATTTTTGGATCAACAAATATTATGCTTGGAAAGGAGTTTGCTAAATGTATGCAGGCAGAATTTGAGATGAGCATGATGGGAGAATTGAGATTCTTTTTGGGAATCCAAGTAAATCAGACTCCAGAGTGCACCTACATACATCAGACCAAGTATGTTAAAGAGCTTCTGAAGAAGTTTAACATGCTGGATAGCAAAATGGCAAAGACTCCAATGCATCCTACAAGCACTCTAGGTAAGGAAGAGGTAAGTAAGAAGGTAGATCAGAAACTCTACAGAGGTATGATAGGATCTCTTCTTTATTTGACTGCTTCTAGACCAGACATTCTGTTTAGTGTTTGTTTATGTGCTAGATTCCAATCAGATCCTAGAGAATCACACTTAACTGCTGTTAAGAGGATTCTAAGGTATCTGAAAGGTACTGCTAATGTTGGTTTGTGTTACAGAAGATCTGACGAATATTCACTAGTTGGATTCTGTGATGCTGACTATGCTGGAGATAGAGTTGAGCGCAAAAGTACTTCTGGAAGCTGTCAGTTTCTTGGAAGTCATCTGATCTCGTGGTACAGCAAGAAGCAACCAACAATTGCACTATCAACCACAGAGGCAGAATACATTGCTGCTGCTGGATGTTCCACTCAGATGCTCTGGATGAAGAGTCAACTAGAAGATTATCAAATCTATGAGAGTAATCTTTCTATCTTTTGTGATAATACTTCTGCTATATGTTTATCCAAAAATCCAATTTTACACTCTAAGGCCAAACATATAGAGATTAAACATCATTTCATCAGAGACTATGTTCAGAAGGGTGTAATAAATTTAGCCTTTGTTGATACAGATCATCAATGGGCAGATATTTTCACAAAACCCCTTGCTGAAGATAGGTTTAAGTTTATTCTGAAAAATATTTGTATGGATTTTTGTCCAGAGTAATATTTCTCAGAGTCAACTTCTCAGATGCTAAGTGTTTAACACTCTGAAGTATTTCATCTGTCTTGCTTGTTTAATTTATCTGTGAATTTTTTTTTTGTGTGAAACTCTGAACTGACCATTTCAGAGGATCTGAAAGTTGAAAACGTTTCATTTCTTAAGAGTTATAGAATCACATGCAAGCAAACACGTGTCACTCAGAATCTGAAAAGATGGAGTACACCTACTGATTATGACGTTTAAGGTATTGCTTTGAAAATCTCAATCTGTCTTGATTTTCCCCCAAATGTCATATCATAATTAAAAATGATTACTTTTCATTTAATGCAAACGTGCGTATGTGTCCTATGTGTGTCTGTTGTGTTTCCCATGCTTGCTTTATTTGTCTATATAAACCATTCTCATAACACATTCACACTTTTCACATTCTCAAACACATATGCGCTTTTGTTTGTTGTTCTCTCTCTTTGCAAACCCTAAAAGAACTCAGAAACCTTCATCTTCTTCATCATCGTCAACAATGGCATCTACTTCAAACGCTGTTACTACCAAAAATGCTACCACTGTCAAAGAACCAGTACGCACTCTCCTAACTGCTGTTGATTCACTAGAAGTACTGTGTGAAAGTTTCGTGGACTTAGAAGATCTTGCTGAAAATGGGTTTGATCTGATTTCTTCAATCAAAGCACAAGGCTGGGACGGTTACTTTGACAGGCTTATGGGTCCTGTGTATCCAACGTTAGTGAAGGAGTTCTGGATCCATGCATATGCTACTCCAAAGTTCATTCACTCCTCTGTGCTGGGAAAAAAGATAGTTATCACTGAAAACCTGATAAGGAAACTCATAGGTTTTAAGGCAACTGATGGAGTAACCTCTCTGTCTTCTGCGCGTGAAGACCTGAAAGATGTATGTCAAGAAATCTGTACTACTGGTGAACCTTGTAAGAAGGTTAAGTTCTTGAAACCCACTTACAAGATATGGGCTAAGATTTTCATGAGCACCATCTTTCACAGACCCTCTTCAAACTCTTCTGATTATGTTAATGCTGAACAACTTTACTTCATGTATTGTTTACACCAAAACATTCAGATTGATCTTCCATATTTGTTGTTTAATCATCTGGTGTCTCACGTCAAGGAAACAAGGGAAACAGCCAGAGATAAATCTGGAAAAGTCAGAACATGGATCCCTATGGGAAGGCTGATTTCAGATATTCTGATAGAAAACCAACTTGTGGCGCATCTGCAAGAGGCTGGGTTGACAGAAGATCTGACTTATATCATTGGCTCTGAAATAAACGGTTTAACTTTGAGAAGGATGAAACTGGTTGATGATTTATCTGAGAAACCAAGGAAAACTAACTCTGAAGAAGTTAGGGGAAGAAGGATTCCTGTTAAGGATTTTCCTTTATTCACCTCAGATGAACCTAGAGAAATTATTGCTGAGTATGTTGCTCGCTGCCTAAGAGATGGTGATGAGATTCCTGCCAATCTTTTGCAGAAGGAAGGCCAAGTTCTTCCTGATTTGACAAGGGAAAGAAGACGTAAGAGAAAAATTAATAGTGAAGGTCATCAGAAGAAAAGGAAGCATTCAGATGCTGAAAAGAAGAAGAAAAGGAAGAAGCTGAAGAAGGTTCAACCAAATCCTCCTGCAGCAACTTTTGAAGAAATTAGAGATACTCTGAAACAGGTATTTAACACTGATTCTAATCCTGTTCATCATTCTGATACCCCCACACCCTCTGACTCCCCACTTAGATTTAGAAGATCCAGACCTTCTAAAACTTTTATCTCTAAACCATCTTCTGTCCCCCCTCATACACCACAATCCAAGCAACCAACAAACATACATACAGAAATTCCACAACAAACTCAACAAACAACACCACAACCACAAAACACTATCCCAGAATATACCATTCCAGAGGATGTTCACCCTGAACACTCTGACCAACCTGAATATCTCATTGATCCTGATGAGATATTAGATGTCACACCTTTAAACCAGTCTGTCAATTTATCTTCAACTTCTGAAAAATCTAACCACTCTGATGCATCATCTGATGATGAATCATCTGGCTACATTAATGAATGCTTGAATAATCTCAAACAACCTCGTTCTGAGAGTGTTTGGAAACAGCTGTTTAAATCTCCAACTTCTGAACATCCACCTTCTCCACAAAATTCCCCAACTCAAACTCTCACTCCACAACCTCTTGAAATCCAAAACACTCCACAACCAACAGAAACCCAACCAATTCCCTCAATACCTCAACCACAACATTCTGACCAACAAACATCTGAACCACAAACCAACCAACCAACATCTGAACCACAAATCAATCCTCAACCTTCTGAACCACAAACATCTGAACATCCATCTTCACAACCTCAACCTTCTGAACAAACACCACAAACACAACTAACCCAACCAAGAAAACCCAGAATCCCTGATGAAGCAGAATTGGGATCACGTGTTTATACTCTGTTAAGAGATTTTGATAAGGATAATGTCTCAGACTTTGCTGACATTATGGATGTTTGCATGACTACTATGGACAAAGAGGCTGCTGACGCTGTTTGGAAGAAATATCTTTACAGACTGAATAGGGAGGCTTTGAAAATCAGGACTCAATGTCTTAGATTGTCAAAAGTAAGGTTTGCTGCTTATCAAAAACGGATTAAGAGAAACACTCCTCCTATTCTTCTTCTAGAAGCTCCTCCACCTCCAGAAATTCCTGCACCTGATGTTACTCAGCCTGTTTCAGAATCTACTGTTTCAGAATCTACAGATCTTCAGAAGGATGTCAAAGAACTTAAGGATTTTATGGTTGATCAAAAGAAAACAAATAAAGAAATGAAAACTTGGATGGCTAAGCAAGATGAAAATTCAGAAAGGATTACAGCACTGCTGCAACTCATTGCTTCTCAACAAGCCTCATCTGCTAAACCTACTTGATGTTTTGCACAAGTTTTTCATGTTTTGCTTTGTTTTGATTTTCTTCTGATATGTTTTGTATGCTTTTATCTGAATCTGGATGTTCTCTTGACTTAATGACAATGATCTTTTTGCTTATCTGGATATGTGTTTCTTCTGCATCTTTACTGTCTTTTAAAATTCTTTTTGATTATGACAAAAAGGGGGAGAAACAAAATAGAATCTGATTGTTCAAATCTATAAGCAATTATCTGAACTAAGTCAGACATGTTACTAACATTCTTTGAATTTAAGTGTCCCAGATATTATTAAAAAATCTGACAAATTTCATTGAAGTTTTTCCTGAGATCTATCTTTTCAGAACCTGATCAAAAATAGCTAAATCTGAGTAGACCAGACTCTGATATCTAACCTTGAGTACTATGATCTAAAAGATAACTCAAGACAGGAAATGGCAAGATAAACAACCAGGTGTTCTGAAGTTGTTCATCTGGCATCAAGCTTTAATATGGCATCAAGCTTTGACTCTAGAAGTCAAACATATGTCAACCAGGCTTCAATCAGGCTCTGAATCTGAAATGTACTCAACCAGAAAGGGAAGTATCTAATTCCATTAGAGTATTCATTTCAGGGGGAGATTGTTAATCTCAGGGGGAGTAATTTTAATTCATATTTTTATTGAACAAATTTCTCATGTTTTGTCATCATCAAAAAGGGGGAGATTGTAAGAGCACAGATTGTGTCTTAGTAATATCTCTATGTTTTGATGATAACATTAATGATAATTTATATACAAGAATTATACTCTCTAAATTTGTTCTAAACTGTTTTCTACAGGCACAAAAGATTTTAATCTTAAAGAGCAAATTTGATGTGTACAATAAATTCTGAATGGCTCAAGAGCATCTGAAGATTAGAAGAATCTGAAGTATAAGAGCTTAGTCATCAAGATTCTGAAGATACAACACGCTGCATATATTATCAAGAATCTGAATGAAAGAAGACTCTGAGTGAAGAGACTCTGAATGAGAGAAGACTCTGATCTGAGTGAAGACTCTGATCTAAGAGCATGTTACGCTTCAAGCACACAGCTGCACCAGACTCTGATTCAGCAACATCTGAAGAACATCTTAGGCTCTGAAGTTTCTAGAAGATTCTGAAGACTGAAGACTCTGATATTGATTGTTGATCTGAACTATCTGAAGAATTATTTGAAGAAGATTATTTTAATATATCCGTTGGAATATGCCAGCAAATCTTTCCTTAATTGGGATAGACATAAATCTCTGCAAGAATATTATTCCTCTGATACATTCCATATATGGTAAAATCACAGCTCAGCAGACAATTGCTACACCCACATTTTGTGCGCCGTCTCTCTGCTGCAATAGTACAAAGGACAGTACTATTTGATATTGGAAATATCTTCTCCAACGGTATTATATTCTCTCCAATATTCAAGTGGCTATATAAAGGATATCATAGCACTTTCTTCAGTGACGAATTTTGACAAACTTATTCTCAAGCGAAGAAACTCTCAAGCTCTCATATTCTTTATAGTTCATACTTTGTTCTAAACTTCGAGAAATAACACAGTTGTGTTTATAGCTTTCATAGAAGCATTTTATTACTCTTACATTGTATTACATTAATTTGTAAAGGAAGTTTTCCTTAAGAGGATCTAGGTTAGATCAGTAGCTCTTGAGAAGACTAAGAACAGTTGTTCTTAGGTGTTGCTATTTGTAATCAGTTGATTTGAATAGTGGATTAAGTCCTTGTTGAGAAAGGCAAATCACTCTTGAAAAGGGTGGACTGGAGTAGTTGAGTTCAACGAACCAGGATAAAAATACTTGAGTTTTTATCTTTGATTATTTTCTGTCATACTTATTCAACCCCCCTTCTAAGTATTTTCTCACCTTCACATATTGTCTGAATACCTTGCCGAACAGCCGATCAAAGATTATCAGCCGATGAGATTTGAATTCCCTGATGAAGATATTATGTTTCTCAAAGTGAAAGATTGTGATGAACCGTTGCTCGGCGAGGGTCCAGACAGGAAATCCTAGTGGAAATTGATATTTGACGGGGCGGTTAATTCTTACGGAAGTGGCATTGGGGCAATCATTACGACTCCCCATGGATCCCACATCCCGTTCACTGCTAGATTGACGTTTCCGGTCACCAATAGTGAAGTAGAATACGAAGCATGCATCATGGGGTTGGAAGAAGCGATTGATTTGAGAATCAAAAACCTAGATGTATATGGTGACTCGACACTTGTTGTTAACCAGATTAAAGGGGAGTGGGAGACTCGTCAGTCGAATTTGGTGTCGTACATGAATTATGCCAGAAGGCTACTTCCGTTCTTTGATCAAGTGGAACTCCATCATGTGCCCAGAGCTGAAAATCAAATGGATGATGCCTTAGCCACGTTGGCTTCGATGTATAAAGTCAATTTTTAGAATGAAGCTCCAAGAATTGTCCTTTCTTGTCTTGATAGACCTGCATTCGTTTTTGCAATCGAGGAAGCCTCCGACGGCAAGCCATGGTTCCATGATATCCAGACCTTCCTTATGACTAAGGAGTATCCTGCGGGAGCATCCACCCAGGATAAGAAGACTCTGAGGAGGCTGTCTGGGAATTTCTATCTCAATCCTGATGGAGTTCTGTATAAAAGAAACCACGATCTCGTGCTACTCAGATGTGTAGATGAGAAAGAAGCAAGTATGCTCATGGAAGAAGTCCATGAAGGCACATTTGGTACACACGCCGGCATGCATGCTATGATGAGAAAGATACTGAGAGCAGGATATTACTGGTTGACAATGGAGTCGGATTGCTTTAAATTCGCGAAGAGATGTCATAAATGCCAGATTTATGCCGATAAAATTCATGTGTCGCCGTGCCCGTTGAATGTCATGTCCTCCCCGTGGTCGTTCTCTATGTGGGGCATCGACATGATAGGTAAGATCGAGCCCACTGCATCTAACAGTCATTGCTTCATTTTGGTAGCCATCGACTACTTCACCAAGTGGGTGGAGGCAGCCTCGTATGCTAATGTGACCAAGCAGGTGGTGGATAGATTCATAAAGAAGGACATCATCTATCGATACGGAATTCCCGAGCGGATCATTACTGATAATGGTTCGAATCTGAATAACAAGATGATGAAGGAGTTATGCCAGAGCTTCAAAATTGAACATCACAACTCATCTCCTTACCGGCCGAAGATGAGTGGTGCGGTTGAAGCGGCCAATAAAAACATTAAGAAGATAGTACAAAAGATGGTTGTGACCTATAAATATTGGCACTAGATGTTGCCATTTGCATTGCACGGTTATCGTACGACGGTACGCACATCAACCGGGGCAACTCCTTTCTCACTAGTGTACGGTATGAAGGTTGTTCTATCGTTAGAAGTTGAGATTCCTTCTTTGCGAGTTTTGGTTGACGTGAAACTCGATGAGGCAGAATGGATTAAGAACCGCCTAAACCAACTCAGCCTGATGGATGAGAAGAGATTAACATCGATTGCATATGGTCGTCTGTACCAGAGCCGAATGAAGAAAGCTTACGATAAGAAGGTGCGTCCTAGAAGCTTTCAGACGGGTGATCTCGTCCTGAAGAAGATTCTTCCTCCATACTCCGATCACAGGGGCAAGTGGACTCCCAATTACGAAGGTCTGTACGTTGTCAGCAAGGTCTTCTCGGGAGGAGCCTTGTTGTTATCCATGATGGATGGCGAAGATTTTGCATCCCCGGTGAACACGGACACAGTTAAAAAATACTTTGCTTAAAAATTGAGCCGCTGGAAAGAAAAATAGAATATCCAGGCAAAAATGGGGCATCCCGGCAAACCATAAAAAAGGAAAAAGGTTCAGGTAAAAATTAGGGATATAAATGAAAAATGTACACCCGCAAAGTCGAAAACCTGGAAGGGCGACTTTGGAAAAAAAGGGTATCCCGGTGAATCGAAAACCCGAAAGGGAGGTTCAGGCAAAAGTTAGGGATTCGAAAAGCAAATGACTGTGTTCCGCGTGTGGACTTTTATTGTTTAGTGGTTTGGAAGACCTAAGGGCCGTTTATCTGAATCAATCTCTTCCAAAGCTGAAGCATCGGAGAAGTATCGAAGTCGAGTGGGTCATAGAGGGATCAACTCATGGTGTTCGTCTACGCCACATTGCCGACATTTGTATATACTGATGTATATTTATGTTATTATACTTGCGCAGCTACCTCATTTCAGGAGCTTGCCTCTGTTGTAAAACATTTTTGCCCATTCAGGGGATTGTTATCAATAAAACGTATACTGTTCAGAAATTCTGTTTGTTTGTTTAGCTTTTATCTGTTTTGTTTGCGAAAAAACACCCGATGTTTTTGATAAAATGCGCATACATAAAATTGCTGGCCTAGGTCGATAATGGTTGAAACATTGAATTACTTGAACACTGTCGCAGGATGATAACCTTGATAGGTCCCTTTGAGAAGGGTATCTTGCCTGTTTATTCGTGTTGTTGCAGGTTCGACATTCCAGGCAGCACACCAGATGTTTTCTAAGCAGGATGATTCCTTCTTCCCCAGCGAGTACAACAGTGTCTCCCCACGGAATTGGAACGAGAGACCAAGAGCATTGATATGTCTCCCCAACCATATGCATCCTGAGGAAGGGTCGTCATTTCCCCAGCTGAGTCATACGCAGAGGTGTATGTTCATCCCAAGCATTGGGTCTGTGTGCAGTTTTCTCGTAGCAGACTATTCGCAGGTACAACTTCCGGTAGTTCCAGGCTAAAGTCTCCAGCGGAATTGAGATTCCCCACAGAGTTGTATTCTCCCCGACAGGTAGGAGTGATTCCAGCGTTTGGTTACCCTCATCAGTCGAGTTTGCGGTCCCCCAAGAGAGCCGAGTCCTTGGAAGCCGTGCGAGCCATGATTGGTTTTCCCCAGTAGAGAGTACTAAATAGCTGATGATGTATTTCCCCATCGGAGTCGCTATCTCCAAGAAACTTTTAGCCGCAAAGGCCGTGCAGTTTATTTCTGCGATTGACATCGTCTTCCTCAGCAGTTGTGGTTCTTATACCCAGTTGAGCGGGTTCAGGTTCTCGTAGAACTTAGTCCCCCTGCAGCAGTCGTCTGGAGTTTGTTTCCCCAGGTTTAGTCCAATTGAGATTGGTGTGACTTCTTCTCCTCGGCAGGATGACTCCTTCCTCCACCAGACTGGTGCTTTCTCCTTGACAGGAGGCTTTTCCCTTCAGCATTTATTTTGCTGATGGGGTCATAGCATTTTGCATGATTGCATAGCATTTACCCAAAAAACGTGTAGCATTTCCACCGTGTGGAGCATTGCGCCATTGTCAAACATATGCATCTGAAACATGAGTTAGGTCGTTACCGTTCTTGTTTTGCAGGTGTTCCTACGCAGAATGGTTTGCTCAAGATGATTCTTGAAGTCCCTAGCGAAGTTATTGGGTCAGGATGATTCTTGAATTCCTCAGCGAAGTTGTTTACTTAAGATGATTCTTAAAATCCCCAGTGAAGTCGCGAGAGTTGGTTGCTCAAGTTGATGCTTAGAATTCCTGGCAGAGTGTTTGCTCAGGATGATTCCTGAAATCTCCAGCAGAGTTATTGGTTTAGGATGATTCTTGAAGTCCCCGGCGGAGTTATTTGTCCAAGATGATTCTTGAAGTCCTCAGCAGAATTGATTCATCCAAAATGATTTCTGGATCCCCGAAGCAGAGTTATTTGATAGTTCTCCAGAATCCCCAGCGGAGAGGTGTCATCCACAGCAGGTCTTAAACATAGAAGTTGAAATTTCCTTGAAGACTTGATGATTGAAGTTCGGCAGCGGTGCCAAAACCCCAGACTTACTGATGAAGTCTAACTATGATGTCAAAGCAGGTCTCCCAGCTGACGCGGAGTGCCTGACGGCAAAAGAATGTGTATCCTTATTGGTTCGTGATAGATTAAGGATTCCGTTTCAAGACTTACTGATGAAGTCCAGCTGCGATCTCGAGGCAGTTTGCCTAGCTGACGCAGAGTGCCTGACGACAAAAGATTGTGTATCCTTATTGATCCGTGAATGATTAAGGATCCCATTTCAAGACTTACTGATGAAGTCCAACTGTGATGTCGAAGCAGTTCTCTCATCTGATGCGGAGTGCCTGATGTCAGAAGTTTGGATATCCCTATTTGGTTCATGATTGACCGAAGATTCTATTCCCGACTTACTGACGATGTCCGGCTGACGCCCGAGATGTTCTTTGAATGCCCGACGGCATAGTTAACTTGATTGTTAAAAAAAAAATTCTAATGACCTGATGAGTCCCGAGGAATCCTTCTCCCGCAGTGTCGCAGAATGCCTGACGGTAATATCAGCTATGTATTGCCGGTTACCAAGTGACCAGTGAGCCCTTGATGATTTGAGGAAGAAGCTGCAGCGAAATCTGATAATCATCCCGACGGAGATTTGAGATTAGACCCTTCACCAATTACCGTGTGACCAATTCCCCAGCTGAGTTGCCATGCAACTGTCATGCTCAGTTTTGAAGATGTTCCTACCAATCAGAGTATCGTTTACTTGTACGGTTGGCAAATCACCAATTACCGTGTAACCGGTGATCCCTCGATGATTTGAGGATGCAATGATATCAGATAAATCAAAGAATCATCCGGACGGAGGTTCAGATTAGTATTTCTCCAGCTAGTTGTCGTGCAACTGCTATTTCAGTTTCAGAAGATTTGTCTCCATCATAGTACCGTCTACTTGTGCAGTTGGCAAATTTCCGGGTTTATTGGTATTCAACTGTCTTTTACCCTGATTGTGTGAGAGCCTTTCGCTTCTCACCCAGTCAGGTCCAAGCCGTTTGAATAGGGGCAGCTGTTGCACCCCAAAATTTGCCCAACACTTCTTTACCTAGCTTGTGTTTCATTTCATTCACATTATCATTATCATTTGCATTTCATTGACATGTATGCAGGAGATCAAGAGGTATGATCACCAATCAAGAGCTATACAAGACTATGAAGCTAGATAAGAAGTTTATTCAAGTGTTCAAGGGTTGATATCCTTGTCAGAGGAGTTAAAAGAGCCTCAGACAGAGTGGTTGAAACCAAGTGTGTGTGTCTCCTAACTTGAGAGTTGTGGAAATCCATCAGATGATTCTGAAGCCATGAAGTTGGACTTGAGGTCTTGAGATATCTCATTAGAAATGTTGAAGTTCATATGGGAGCTCAGACAAGTCCTTATGCAAGATTAAGAAGCCTCAGCCATGATTGGTACAGCTAGGGTTTGACTGGGTCAACCCTAAGTCAACTTAGGATTTGAAGAAGGTTGAGACTTAATTCAAGAGCCATGTGATCATGGATGGATACATTGAGATGTTCTAAGGATGATTCCAAGCTTAACTCATCATGATTGGAGAGTTTGAGAAGTTTCAGGCTAGGGTTTCTAAGACTTGACAGTGTAAAATCCCCTAGCTTGACCCCTGACTTCCAAGACATTTAACTCAAGATATGATCTTCATCTCATCTTGGCCCCAACATGATTGTTGTAGGGCATGATCTTAGCTTTAATTTTAGTTCTAGAAGTCCTTGATAGGGTTTATAGAACTCAAGTTATGAGCCAGACAAGTTACAGGTCATTTGAGGCATGTGAATTTGGAGCTTGAAAGTTACCCAACTTGCATAACACGTTTTCCCTAGAAGGATGATTCATATGAACTTTTGGTCAACATGAATGTTGTTCCTTATCCTCTTAGCTTTCCATAGAATACTAGAAGTCCATGATTGAATTTGTAGAACTCAAGTTATGGCTTTGACAAGTCAAGGGTATTTTGGGTATTTGGACATTACAGGTCATTTTGAATTATAGGTCAATTTCACTATCTTGCAAATTTCAAATGGAGTTTTGTTCAACATGAAAGTTTCTCAAAATGATGTTTTTAGCTTAGCCATGTATCAATAGTCCATTGATATGGATTGAAACAAGCATTGGTTGAAGAAAATTCACAAAAGGACCATTTTAATGAATTAAAATGTAAAAATTCAAAACAATTGGTAATGGAATGTTTTCAACCCAAATTTGTGCTCATTTTGATTGGAATTGACATTCTAAATACTTTGGCATCATTACATTGTTGAATTGAGGTTCATAACATGGCCATTGGAGTGTTACTTCATGATGAAGTAACATATCAAATACATCCCTTTGATTGAAATCAAGGAGGGAAAACTATCCAATTATACTCCACAACTGTCAGGCAAGTGAATTGGAGTGAATTTGAAGTGAGAGCAATGCCAAATCGTGCATACCATCATTGAAATTTTGGAGGAAAATTGAAAATGGTAAATTACAAATTGGGCTTTGTCTGGGCCTCCAAAGGTGTTAAACTGAATATAAATTGGATTTAGATCATTCTCAGAAGATTCTAGTGGCAAATTCTATTGAGAATCCATTGGAGCAAGTTTGTGAAGGAGCTTGGAACTTGATTTTCGAATTTGGAGATTTGGAGAGTTTCAGCAGAAATTGGATTGCAAGAAGTGTTCATCATCATTCACTGAAGTGATCTGCACTCTTTGGATAGGAATTGAGGCCTGAAACCTACCATGCTCTAAGCTCAAACTCAGGTTCTTACTTCTCAAATTTGCTCTTCATTTACACGCGTTTAGCATCTTAGATTCATGTGGTTAAGTTAGGATTAAGACATGGATGAATTCTGTATAGTTTTTAGGTTGAATCGTGGAAGTTTAGGTTATGGTGATCCATGTTGTGATTCATGTATCTCTTTGAATCTTGGTTAAAAGTGAAAACAAAGGTTAGATTAAGAACATAGGGAGAGAGACGAGTGGATTGACATAAAGAATTTGAGTTTTCATCAAGGTTGGATGTCTGGTATTCTTCCCGTCATGAGGTAGAAGATGACCGACGCTAGGCCGGCCACCGTGAGAGATTTGCAAAGCCGCCGTGTTCATGTTCCCTCCGTTTTGAGTTTGAATTCTCAGGTTATATCACAGCCATTAGATGTTGCGTAGGAGTTGAATTGGTATGTTGATCTGATGATCCTAAACTTGGCCATGTGTGTCTCCAAGACCTTTTAATGAAATGCAGAGTTTCATGGAAGAAAGTCTGGGCTTTGGATTCTTGATGCTATCCACGCCCCCTGGCGTGTTTCAATGAGAAATAATTTGCTAAATTGATTTTCCACTGGGCCCATTCCCACGCGCTCTTCACACCCCCACCTTATTGGGCCCAGGCGTAGTTACACTAGGACGGCCTGCTGGTTACACCCCCTCCCCTTATTCCTTTTATTTCTTTTTCTTTATTTTTTGTTTTAATTGATTGTTAGATTTAATTCATAAAAAATAATGAATGTTGGTAATAAATCCTGAAAAAATTGTGGATATAGATTGGGATGTCTAGAATTTCACCATGTTTCTTATTTTAATTTCCCATTTCTTTTGCAATTAACTTCATATTTTCTAGTGTAATATGTTTTTAATAATGGAATAATTGTGTAATATTGATACATGTAGGATAGTGTAATATTTTTCTTGGAATTGTTAGAAGTGGTTTTCTATTAAGTTCCCATTTTACAAATTGGCCTTAGTATATGTGATCCTAACTAGGTTAAATGTATAGATTAGGCTTGTAAATGACCTCTAGATGATTCTAGGTCTCATTTCCTCTCTTGATAGATTGGTATTAGATAGAAATCTCTTTTAGAACCCTTGTATCTTTAGGATAGCTATCCTTAGAAGCTATCATTTGTGGTTTCTTTAGAAGCTTAAATAGGTGGATGATTCTTCTTATAGGGGTAGTTTCCTCTTCAATTTTTCCTTGCTTGATTAGAATCTCCCTTGTGAGTAATGTTTTCTCCTGTGGAGGAATACATTGCACTATCATAAAGGGGTTGAGTCCATGAAAGCTCCCCTTCTCTAAAGGAAATGGAATTGATTGAGTGTCTGTGGTAAGTTCCTGTGGAACTTACCTTGCTTCTCATCTCCATTCTCCTAAATTTCTCTCATTCATTTCTTTCTCTTTAGGAATCTTCTTGAGGTAGCATAGTCTCTCCTGTGGGGGGAATGTTGCACATCTCTTGAAGGAGCTAAACCCCTAGGATTTCCCAAAGTCTCTTAGTTGGTTGAGTGCCTGGGATAAGTTCCTGTGGACCTTACCCTGGCCTCCAAACACCCAATTTCTTTCCTTAGGATAGATGCTTGTGTGATTACTTGTGGGATGATTCCCTTATTTCTCATAAGTCCTTTTCCTCATTAATTGACTGAATTGCTTGTTGCATTAGGATAATGCATGTCTAGATTACTTTAAGCTAAAAGCATGACTGCTTAGAGGTTGAGTGAGTCTCCCTCTGCTTGTTTGCATTAAGGGTTGAGGTGATCCTCACCTTGCTTGTGTGTTGTTTTTATTTTTCTAATTGACGTATTTGCATTATAGAGGTTGAGTGACCTCCTTCTGCTTGTCTGTTTTGTCTGTTTTTCTTTGCTTGATTGCTTAGAGGTTGAGTGAGTCTCCCTCTGCTTGTATTGCTGCATTGCATGTGCATCTTTACTATTTACTGTTTATCTGTTCAAGCTAATGCTTTATCTATTCTTGTATACCTTTGACATGATCTCATAGGGATCTCACTTCCTTTGATAAGGAAGTGATGATTAGAACTTTAGGTTGAAACCTATGCATGATAACTTCTAGGAGTTCCATATTTCAAACCACAACCATAGGATGAATCCTTGGCATGACAACATTAGGACTTGACAATCTCCCCATAGAGTTCGTTCTCTTCTCATCTTGAAACAACAGTAAAGAATGTAATGAAGGCAAGTTAGTATAAGCGTGTTACGAGCCTTAAGCTACTCGGGAAATGATAATTGAGCGGTCTCCTCTCAATCATCTAGGATGTTTACTATATGTCCTTTGGACGCTATACGATGCATTCGCTCCTAAGTCATAGTCTCTAGTGCCGTACAAACTACAGACAACCATAAAAAACAGTTCTTTCGTAAAAGACAGAAAAAAAACTTCAAACCTTTTTGCCCCGTGGGCCCATAATTCAAAGGAAGCTTTTCTGAAGAAAAGAGTGTCGTTAACTCCTAGTTTTACCGCAAACGGTAATGCATGAGTCTCAAAGGATCGAGCTGCGTACACCAAACTGCTGGAACTGTCTGTTAGTGGTAGTGGTCGGTTTGAGTTTCGCTCCGTCATCCTTTTGGTGGGGGGTCTGTCATCTTGTTGGTGTCAGATTGTGCAATAGTGTTTCTCCTATCATCCTTTTGGTGGTAGTGACCGGTTTGAGTTTCGCTCTGTCATCCTTTTTGTGGGGGGTCTGTCATCTGGATTGATGTCAGATTGTGTGATAGTCTTTGTCCTATCATACTTTAGATGGTAGTGGCCAATGTGAGTTTCGCTCCGTCATCCTTTTGGTTGGGGGTCTGTTATCTTGTTGGTGTCAGATTATGCGATAGTGATTGTCCTATCATCCTTTTGGTGGTAGTGGCCGGTGTGAGTTTCGCTCCATCATCCTTTTTGAAGGGGGGAGGGTCTGTCATCTTGTTGGTGTCAGATTGTGCGATAGTGTTTATCCTATCATCCTTTTGGTGGTAGTGGCAGGTGTGAGTTTCGCTCCATCATCCTTTTGATGGAGGGTCTGTCATCTTGCTGGTGTCAGATTGTGCGATAGTGTTTCTCCTATCATCCTTTTGGTGTTAGTGGCCGGTGTGAGTTTCGCTCCGTAATCCTTTTGGTGGGGGGTATGTCATCTGGATTGATGTCAGATTGTGCCATAGTGTTTGTCCTATCATCTTTTTTGTGGTAGTGGCCGGTGTGAGTTTCCCTTTGTCATCCTTTTGTGGGGGGGGGGGGGGGGGGTCTGTCATCGTAATTGATGTCAGATTGTGCGATAGTGTTTGTCCTATCATCGTTTTAGCGGTAGTGGCCGGTGTGAGTTTCGCTCCGTCATCCTTTTGGTGGGGGGTCTGTCGTCGTGATCGATGTCAGATTGTGCGATGGTGTTTGTCCTATCATCCTTTTGGTGGTAGTGGCCGGTGTGAGTTTCACTCCGTCATCCTTTTTGTGGGGGGTCTGTTATCTTGTTGGTGTCAGATTGTGCGATAGTTTTTGTCCCATCATCCTTTTGGTGGTAGTTGCCGGTATGAGTTTCGCTCTGTCATCCTTTTTGTGGGGGTTCTGTCATTTGGATTGATGTCAAATTGAGCGATAGTGTTTGTCGTATCATCCTTTTGGTAGTAGTGGCCGGTGTGAGTTTCGCTCCGTCATCATTTTTTTAGGGGGGGGGGGGTCTGTCAACTTGTTGGTGTCAGATTCTGCGATAGTGTTTGTCCTATCATCCTTTTGATGATAGTGGCTGGTGTGAGTTTCGCTCCGTCATCCTTTTGATGGGGGGTCTGTCATCTTGTTGGTGTCAGATTGTGCGATAGCGTTTCTCCTATCATCCTTTTGGTGGTAGTGGCCGGTGTGAGTTTCGCTCCGCCATCCTTTTGGTGAGGGGTCTGTCATCTGGATTGATGTTAGATTGTGCCATAGTGTTTGTCCTATCATCCTTTTGGTGGTAGTGGCCGGTATGAGTTTCGCTCCGTCATCATATTGGTGGGGGGTCTGTCATCTTGTTGGTGTAAGATTGTGCGATAGTGTTTTTCCTATCATCCTTTTGGTGGTAGTGGTCGGTGTGAGTACGCTCCGTCATCCTTATGGTGGGGGGACTGTCATCTCGTTGGTGTCAGATTGTGCGATAGTGTTTGTGCTATCATCCTTTTAGTGGTAGTGGTCGGTGTGAGTTTCGCTCCGTCATTCTTTTGGTGGGGGGTCTGTCATCTTGTTGGTGTCCGATTTTGCAATAGTGTTTGTGCTATCATCCTTTTAGTGGTAGTGGTCGGTGTGAGTTTCACTCCGTCATTCTTTTGGTGGGGGTCTGTCATCTTGTTGGTTTCAGATTGTGCGATAATGTTTCTCCTCTCATCCTTTTGGTGGTAGTGGCCTGTGTGAGTTTCGCTCTGTCATCCTTTTTATGGGGGGTCTGTCATCTGGATTGATGTCAGATTGTGCGATAATGTTTGTCCTATCATCCTTTTGGTGCTAGTGGCCGGTGTGAGTTTCGCTCCGTCATCCTTTTGGTGGGGGGTCTGTCATCGTAATTGTTGTCAAATTGTGCGCTAGTGTTTATCTTATCATCCTTTTGGTGGTAGTGGCCGGTGTGAGTTTCGCTCCGTCATCCTGTTGGTGGGGGGTCTGTCATCGTGATTGATGTCATATTGCGCGATGGTGTTTGTCTTATCATCCTTTTGGTGGTAGTGGCCGGTGTGAGTTTCGCTCCGTCATACTTTTGGTGGGGGGTCTGTAATCTGTATTGGTGTCAGATTGTGAGATAGTGTATGTCCTATCATCCTTTTGGTGGTAGTGGCCGGTGTGAGTTTCTCTTCGTCATCCTTTTGGTGGACGGTCTTTCATCTGGATTGATGTCAGATTGTGCGATAGTGTTTGTCCTATCATCCATTTGGTGGTAGTGGCCGATGTGAGTTTCGCTCCGTCATCCTTTTGGTGGGCGGTCTGTCATCTTGATGGTGTCAGATTGTGCGATAATGTTTATGCTATCATCCTTTTGGCGGTAGTGGCCGGTGTAAGTTTCGATCCGTCATCCTTTTATGGGGGGGGGGGGTCTGTCATCTTGTTGGTGTCAGATTGTGCGATAGAGTTTGTCCTATCATCCTTTTGGTGGTAGTGGCTGGTGTGAGTTTCGCTCCGTCATCCTTTTGTGGGGGGTCTGTCATCTTGTTGGTGTCAGATTGTGCGATAGTGTTTGTCCTATCATCCTTTTGCTGGTAGTGGCTGGTGTGAGTTTCTCTTTGTCATCCTTTTGGTGGGGGGTATGTCAGCTGGATTGATGACAGATTGTGCCATAGTGTTTGTCCTATCATCCTTTTGGTGGTAGTGGTCGGTATGAGTTTCGCTCCGTCATCCTTTTTTTAGGGGGGGGGGGGTCTGTCATCTTGTTGGTGTCAGATTGTGAGATAGTGTTTGTCCTATCATCCTTTTGGTTGTAGTGGCTGGTGTGAGTTTTGCTCCGTCATCTTTTTTGTGTGGGGTATGTCATCTTGTTGGTGTCAGATTGTGCGATAGTGTTACTCCTATCATCCTTTTGGTGGTAAGGGCCGAAATGAGTTTCACTCCATCAGGCTTTTGGTGGGGGGTCTGTCATCTGGATTGATGTCAGATTATGCCATAGTGTTTGTCCTATCATCCTTTTGGTGGTAGTGGCTGGTATGAGTTTCGCTCCGTCATTCTTTTGGTGGGGGGTCTGTCATCTTGTTGGTGTCAGATTGTGTGATAGTGTTTGTTCTATCATCCTTTTGGTGGTAGTGGCCGGTGGGAGTAGGCTCCGTCATCCTTTTGGTGGGGGGTCTGTGATCTTGTTAGTGTGAGATTGTGCGATAGTCCTTGTCCTATCATCCTTTTAGCTGTAATGGTCAGTGTGAGTTTCGCCCCGTCATCCTGTTGGTGGGTGGTCTGTCATCTTGTTGGTGTCAGATTATGCGATAGTGATTGTCCTATCATCCTTTTGGAGGTAGTGGCCGGTGTGAGTTTCGCTCTGTCATCCTTTTGGTGGGGGGGGGGGGGTCTGTTATCTTGTTGGTGTCAGATTGTGCGATAGTGTTTGTCCTATCATCCTTTTGGTGGTAGTGGCTGGTGTGAGTTTCGCTCCGTCATCCTTTTGGTGGTGGGAGGGGGGGTCTGTTATCTTGCTGATGTCAGATTGTGCCATAGTGTTTGTCCTATCATCCTTTTGGTGGTAGTGGCCGGTATGCGTTTTTCTCCGTCATGCTTTTGATGGGGGGTCTGTCATCTTGTTGGTGCCAGATTGTGCAAAAGTGTTTATCCTATCATCGTTTTGGTGGTAGTGGCCGGTGTATGTACGCTTTGTCATCCTTTTGGCGGGGGGTCTTTCATCTTGTTGGTGTCAGATTGTGCGATAGTGTTTGTCCTATCATCCTTTTAGTGGTAGTGGTCGGTGTGAGTTTCGCTCTGTCATCCTTTTGGTGGGGGGTCTGTCATCTTGTTGGTGTCAAATTGTGCGATAGTGTTTGTCCTATCATCCTTTTGCTGGTAGTGGCCGGTGTGAGTTTCGCTTTGTCATCCTTTTAGTGGGGGGTCTGTCATCTTAATTTATGTCAGATTGTGCGATAGTGTTTTCCCTATCATCCTTTTGGCGTTAGTGGCCGGTGTGAGTTTCGCTCCGTCATCCTTTTGGTGGAGGGTCTCGCATTTGGGTTGATGTCAGATTGTGCGATGGGGTTTGTCCTATCATCCTTTTGGTGGTAGTGGCCGGTGTGAGTTCTGCTCCGTCATCCTTTTGGTGGGGGGTCTGTCATCTTGTTAGTTTCAGATTGTGCGATAGTGTTTGTCCTATCATCCTTTTGGTGGTAGTTGCCGGTATGAGTTTTGCTCCGTCATACTTTTGGTGGGGGGTCTGTCATCTTGTTGGTGTCAGATTGTGCGATAGTGTTTGTCCTATCATCCATTTGGAGGTAGTGGCCGGTGTGAGTTTCGCTCCGTCATCCTTTTGGTGGAGGGTCTGTCATCGTTATTGATGTCAAATTGTGCGCTAATATTTGTCTTATCATCCTTTTGGTGGTAGTGGCCGATGTGAGTCTCGCTCCGTCATCTTTTTGGTGGGGGGTATGTCATCGTGATTGATGTTAGATTGTGCGATGGTGTTTGTCCTATCATCTTTTTGGTGGTAGTGCCTGGTGTGAGTTTTGCTCCGTCATACTTTTGGTGGGGGGTCTGTCATCTGGATTAGTGTCAGATTGTGAGATAGTGTTTATCCTATCATCCTTTTGGTGGGAGTGGACAGTGTGAGTTTCGCTCCGTCAACCTTTTGGTGGGGGGTCTGTCATCTTGTTGGTGTCAGATAGTGCGATAATGATTGTCCTATCATCCTTTTAGTGGTAGTGGCCGGTGTGAGTTTCGCTCCGTCATTCTATTTTTTTTTTGGGGGGGGGGGGGGGGGGTCTGTCATCATGTTGGTTTCAGATTGTGCGAAAGTGTTTGTCCTATCATCCTTTTGGTGGTAGTGGCTGGTGTGAGTTTCGCTACGTCATCCTTTTTGTGGGGGGTCTGTCATCTTGTTGGTGTTAGATTGTGCGATAGTATTTTTCCTATCATCCTTTTGGTGGTAGTGGTCGGTGTGATGTTCATTCCGTCATCCTTTTGGTGGGGGTCTGTCATCTGGATTGATGTCATATTGTGCCATAATGTTTGTCCTATCATCCTTTTGGTGGTAGTGGCTGGTGTGAGTTTCGCTCCGTCATACTTTTGGTGGGGGGTCTGTCATCTGGATTGGTGTCAGATTGTGAGATAGTGTATGTCCTATCATCCTTTTAGTGGTAGTGGCAGGTGTGAGTTCCGCTACGTCATCCTTTTGGTGGGGGGTCTGTCATTTGGATTGATGTCAGATTGTGAGATAGTGTTTGTCCTATCATCCTTTTGGTGGTAATGGTCGGTGTGAGTTTCGCTCCGTCATCCTTTTGGTGGGACGTTGTCGCTACTGCGAAAAATCGGCGCCGGCTTGACAGGAGAGTCTCCACCGTGCGTTATTTATCCCTCGAGCGGGAAAGGAAACGAACCGGAAAAACCTCGCGAAAACGGGACAAGACCGGTCATCGCAACCAAATCTAGGGTTCGGGAGTCGGTTACGCAAGGGGAAGGTATTAGCACCCCTCACGTCCATCGTACTCGATGGGATCCACGCTTGGTGTTTATACGGAAAAGGGTGATTCATCTATCTACGCTAATGGTCGGTCTGAAAAGAAAATAAAAGGACAGGACTCGACAGAACATACGGTGTTCTGGGCCTACGTATTCCCTCGTGCAATGGGAAAGTCAGAGTCAACGTAGTTCGACCTCCTACGACTAAACGGGGAAAGGGTTGCTCGCCAGGACATCGCGTCTTGTGCCTACGTACTTCCACACAGTATGGAAGATCAGAGCAAACGTAGTTCGACTGACTACGGCTAAACAGGGGGCTCTCACACAGCAGTGAGAAAACAAACTGGCCCTAAAGGTTCGGGAACCTACAAATACGATCTGGTCTCAAATGCACTCGGGCAATAGAAAAGGGTAACAATTAGTCGTCAGCGGGAAAGTCTCGATCGCACAACCGCGAGAGAACAAAGGTTAGTCGTTAGTGTGCTCGCTAGGACATCGCATCCTATGCCTACATATCCTCGTCTGGTACAAGGAATCAGAGCAGCTGTAGTTCAGCTAACTACGAATCAAGCTACTCAAAAAGCTCCTACGGAAAGGAAAGGGAAACCCTAGAACTATAGCTGAGAAACAGGGGAATCTACCTACTGCTATCACACCTGGTTGACCATCCTAATGTCTATCATAACGACTCCGCAGCGGAGAAGTCAGAGCTCCTAAGGGATCGTGGCAACAGGACTAAACTACAAACAAGAAACTGCAAAGTAAAGAAACACTGAAATTATGCATGAATGCAACAACTAAACAAACAAGGCGCAAAGGCCGCAAACCACAGAGGCAAGGGAGCTCAGCTCTACCAAATACCAACAAGCAAAGCCACGCAATAACAAACAAGCAGAAGGAGGACCACCTCAACTTCTCATGCACACCAAGTCTACTTCTAAGATGCACCTACTCAGAACTACCTAGATGAACACCTAAGTCTAATGCAGCATAAGATCACACAAGTCAAACAATACAAAGAGAAAGCCAGCTAACCTGACAAACCTCTATCCAAAGCTTAAACAAAAACCCTGAGCAGGGCTCCTAAACAAAACTCTAATCTATCCTGAACAAAACTCTATACAACACCTTAAGCAAAGATCTAAGCAAACTCTAATCAAACCCTAAGCAAGAGGAATCCATCCCAGTCTCCAAGCTTCAGAACAAGCTTACCAGAGAAAGGGGGCTAAGCAGACAAGCTCATAGTGCCTTCCTCAGGAAAGTACCAGGAGGTTACTACTCAGGAGTTATATATTATGCGGCTCGACAACTGTGATCAGTTTACATTCCTCCTCAGGAGAAATTAAACTCACATGAAGGCTCCGGCATCACGGGATACTTGAGAAAACCTATATGCACTAAGGGAACTAAGTGAGCAGACCCATAGGACCTTCCTCAGGAAAGTACTAGGAGGCTGACACTTAGGAATCGTATCCTACGTGGCTCAACAACTGTGATCAGTTTACATTCCTCCTCAGGAGAAATTAAACTCACAAGTTGGCTCCAACATCACTGGATACTTGAGAAATCCTAGATAAACTAATGGAACTAAGTGAATAGACCCATAGGACCTTCCTCAGGAAAGTGCTAGGGGGCTTCCACTTAGGAATCGTATCCCATGTGGCTCAACAACATGTGATCAGTTTACATTCCTCCTCAGGAGAAATTAAACTCACAAGTCGGCTCCGACATCATTGGATACTTACGAAAGAGGTGAGAAGAAAGAATGAAAGTCATTCATAGTGCCTTCCTCAGGAAAGTACCATAAACTCCCTTCAAACTTCAGGATCTCGAACCTCACAAACAGACAACAAGCTCCTAGACTAAGCCTCAATCCACTGCATCCTTGCAAGCTCCAACAGGACTGCAACCAGCTCCTATCTTCCAGAAGAACCCACAGGCCACCAAACCACAAGAAACTACCTCTGAAGTTCAACCACAGTTGAACTTCAAAGTCAGAAGTCATCAAGACTTCTCCTACCCTCCAGCTCAGACAAATCCTATCAGAACATCCTACAAAAATCTATCAAAAATCTATGGGGAACCTACATGGCTCTAGGACAACATACCAAAAAATCAGAACAAAATTCAACACCAGATGAAAGAACTAAAATCAGCAACACAGACATATCCACAAACCCATCTATTCAATATCAAAGCAAAACAAAAAATGCAATTAAACTGAAAATGCATGACTAAGCTAATGTTTTCACACTATAAAATTCTACATTGAATTACGAGTCTACAGAAAAAAGAACGGAATTATTTGACTAAACCTACTATTTTTTATGAATTTTCTAACAATATGTATGCACAAAAAATATTAAAAGAAGTCAATTAAATGGAAAATAGACCAAAAATAGCAAACAAAAATAGAATGACATTTTTATTTTTATTTAATTTTCTAGATATTTTCATGAAATGGTAGAAAAAAGAAGAACTTAAAAATCAATCATTTACATTTTATTATGAATTGTTTAAGATGCAAAGAAATAAAAGAAATTGAAAAAAACAAAATTGAAGTAAAACTGGAGGGGGGTGCTGAAAGCAATGCTTCTAGGCTCATTCTGGCTGGGCTCACATTGGTGGGGGTGCGCCTAGTAATACAGACTAGGCCCAACTCGTTTTAGAGAAACAGAAATAAAACAAAACGCTGGGGGGGGTGCCATCAGTAGATTTTCCAGTGCTAATTCCCATTGGGCTTAGATGAGAGGGTGCAAACAGGAATAAGGGCCTAAGGCCCAAATCACATCAATCTGGCTTCTCACACAGGGGGAGGGGAATGAGTAACTTGGGGGCGTGACTCAGCACACGCGATTGGGCTTCGCACCAAGCCCAAACCCTAATCTGAACCCCAAAACCATTTCCCCTTCTACAAACCCTAAACACTGTTCACGTATGGAACCCTAGCCGTCTTCAACCTCCGTCTCCTTCACCCTATCCGAAACTCTCGTATCCCTCTCACGAAATCTCAACCAACATCAAACACAAACCCAGTAACACGATCAATCTAAGCCTAACGATCCTAAATCAGCCTCAAACACATTATCAAGATCAAACCAAAACCCAGCATCATGCATTCAAACCACGCATCCATTAATCCCTCAAAACCCTAACCGTTCTATGGATCATTGAAGGCAACGCAATCTGAAGTAGAACACACAATGAGTTTTAGAAAGCATACCTGGAGATGGATCTGGAGCGAACTGGAGCGTATTGGAGAACGAAGCCCCTTCAGCGAAGATCCAAGCCGCGTGTGAAGATGAAGCGAAGATGAAGTTGAAGGATGACGCTTGAAGATCGTGGCGAATGAAGACGGTTCAGATGAAAATCATAAAGATTTTCTGGAAAACAAATCGAAGGATGAAGGTTCCTGATGAATCCACGAAGTTCTTGAGGATCGATGCTGAGGAACGATGATGTTCTGGGGGAGGGATTGAAGAACTATGGAGTTCTAAGACTTTTCTGGGAAACTCCGTGAAGAACAATGGAGATTTGATGGTGTTCTTGGATACTGTATGAAGGTTCTGGGGAAGTTGTTCTTGAGACGCGACGAGGATGGATGAGTTCTGGGAAATGGCTTGAGGTTTCCGGCGAGTATGATCTTTCCGGCGAGGTAACGATGAAGGTGGAAGGAGGAAGGAGATGAAGAAAGGAACGCTTCTGGGAATTCTGGGTGAAAAACGAGCTCTGGCGAGCTGTTGCGGTGGCCGGAAGACGTTGGGAGTGACCAGCGGTGGGAGGTTATGGCGGATGCATGGCCGCCGGTGGGTTTTCTGGCGAATCTCAGGCGAGGGCTGAGGGCGTGACAGGTGGTGAAGTGGAGAGGTTGGGTGGTGACACGCGTGAGGACGGGTGGCAGCAGAGAGAGAGAGAGAGAGAGGCCAGCTGGAAGCGAGACGTGGCGTAGTTCTGGGAGCTTCTGAGTGTGTGAGGTGGGACCCTCCAGAGTGTACCGCGTGGCTTCTTTTATACGCTGACAAGTGTCCTTTTTTGGCCAAAAACCTGCACAAAAAATGCATTTGGACTGATAGTATGCTGGGCCTCAAAAACTGCACTCTAGCCCACACGAAAATATTGGACAAAACCTGTACAAAACTGAATTAAAAACAATTAAACCTAATTATATCTAATTAACATCAATTGATACCTAATTAACTAACTAAAATCAATTAACACCTAATTAAACTAATTTCCCTAATCAACTCTAAAAATGATTAGAATCTAATTGACTCTATTTAATCTCTAATAAACCACAACTAATAAAAACCTAATTATATCTAAAAAATTCAATTAACCTAATTAAACTCTAAAAAGTGATTAACAATCTAATTAACTCTATATTATCCTAATTAAATCTAAACATGATTAATATCTAATTGACTCTAAATTTCTACTAATTTCTATTAAAATTCTACAAATGTTTACCATTATTTAATATCTATTAAAATCTATTACTAATAAAAGAAAAACTATATTATTTTCTATATTATCTAAAAACAATTAAAACTATTTAAATTCTAATATATTCTAAAAATGATTAAAAAAACAATTAAACCTATTTTAAAATCTATATAAAATTCTAAAAAGAGATTTAAGCTATTTAAAAAAATACAAAAACCCTATTTAAATTCCAGAAAAATCTATAAAGCCTATTTAAAATCCACAAAAGTCTATTAAAATCCTAAAAATGCAGATGAATGCAAATGACCGCCATAGAAGAGCGCACGAGACCAGATCGAATCGAACAGAGATCCCCGGGCATCAGAATATCCCCGAAATCACTATGCAAGCTAAAAATCACCGAGGAGCGCACAATTTCCCGAAAATAAAACCCTGGTGATCTGGACTGGATCTGCCATATCTGATAGACGAAAATCAAGTTGTAACCCTGATATCCTCTGTTTGCACAAAAATCGTACGTCTGATTTGCGAATACGAGTTTAAACCACGAGTCAGATAGGAGAATCGGTTGGTCAAATTTTAGGGTGCAACAGCTGCCCCTATTCAAGCGACTTGGACCTGAAGGGTTTGAAGAGCGCTCAGCCTTCAAACATTCGGAGGTACGAGACGGTTGAATACAAATAAAACCCGAAAATTTGCCAACCGCGAGCATATACTGTAAACTGCTTGGGGAATAAAATCCAGAAAACCGAGTCCGGTCATTACGGCGCCAAACTGATCAATCATCGGATAAAGCACTCCTGATTTGAATACCCATTACTTGTGATACCCCATGTAACAAACCCTGAGGGTTGCAACAAAATACCTGATCCTTTCACATTGCCTACTGATAGGCAGGAAGAGAAATATACTCACATCGTCCAACGATGGACGGGAAGACACCATAATCTCCAAATCCACATCGTCTACTGACAGACGGAAAGAAATAATCTCCATACTCACGTCGTCTAAGGATAGACGGAATCATCCTGATTGATGAACAAATCAATTCTCATCGTCTAAGGATAGACGGGACAAAGCCTGATCGCATACTCACATCGTCTAAGGATAGGCGGAATCATCCTGATCGATGAAACAAATCAATATTCTCGTCGTCTAAGGGTAGACGGGATCATCCTGATTGATGAAACAAATCAATTCACATCGTCTAAGGATAGACGGAAAGAAATTCATAATCTCTATACTCACATCGTCTAAGGGTAGACGGGATCATCCTGATTGATGAAACAAATCAATTCACATCGTCTAAGGATGGACGGAAAGAAATTCATAATCTCTATACTCACATCGTCTAAGGATAGGCGGAATCATCCTGATCGATGAAACAAATCAATTCACATCGTCTAAGGATAGACGGAAAGAAATTCATAATCTCTATACTCACATCGTCTAAGGGTAGACGGAAAGACATTCTTACGCAATTTCAACACCATCCCTCGAATTTCAGAATCCTTCTGTCTACGGGAATTGATGGAAAGATCGACATCCTTGAAGGGGCCACATCATCAGTATGGACTGACGGGAAGAAAACCACCTTTTAAGGAACCATGTCGTCAATAAGAGTCGACAATCACGAAAACTGAACATTCTTCGAAGAGCCTCGACATTAATAAGGATTGACAGTCAGAAAAGTCCCTCTTAAACGTCATCATATCCAATAACGAAAGAAAACCACTATCCGGAATATCGTTTTGAAACCCTTCAACAAGCAAAGATAGCCGGAGAAGACTCGCTGGGGAAACACCTCATCATACGTATGATCTGGCAATAAGAAACCCGCTGAACAATCACCTGAACCTTCACATCGTCTACTGATAGACGGAAAGAAAAGCCACTTGCTAGAGAAACTCTGTTTTGAATCCCTACTGCGATCACCCGCAACCTCACATTGTCTAAGGATAGACGGAAAGAAAACCACATTCGTACTCAAGACGTCTAATGATAGACGGAGAAATCCACTTATCGAAGGAACACATTGTCAATATGAATTGACGGGAAGAAAAGTCTGTCGATATCAGATGACTGCTTGATCGAAGCACAACTATTGTATGATCTGATACAAAGAATCTGATGAACTGTCTGAACACTGCTGTTGGATAAATGCTCCTGAACTGATCACAGAGTAATTCACGCGCCATACGAGGCTGATAGAAAGCCTGACTTATGCTTCATATGCATATGCGTATGCTTTAATCTTTCCATGGCATAATGCTCTATTCAGGATGGAAATGCTACGCATTTTGAACATGTCATGCAGGTATGATGCAAATATGATGATGCATGCAATATGCTGATGCAGGCCCGAGCTGCCGGAGAGAGCTGGGTACAGAAAACCACATCAGCAACATAAATGCCGAAGATGAAGCCAACTCCGCTGGGGATAAACCAGATATCACAGGACTATCCTAGCAAAATAAATGCTGGGAGAGTGAAATCAACTCTGCTGGGAATATTGGGAACTTAACCTAACACTATCGACGAAGTAATACTCTGCTGGGGAATATGACTCCACTGTGAAATAGCAGATGTGCCAAGTATGATTGGACTCCTCTGGGAATAGTCTACCCATACCAATGACCAATTGGACTTTGCTGGAGAAAACGGAGGGAGTCTTCCCGCGTTCTGATGAAGCTCGGCTCTGGAAACTGATGCGCCGACACGGATGGGCTTCCCATTGACCGCCGACACGGATCTACGCTTTTAGGCTACCCGTGATGGGTCAAGTACAACTGACGCTGGAAAACACTCTGCCTGAATCCTCAGCCTTTTAGTGGAAGAGTCAAGGGATAGTGACACGACTTCCCGCATTCGTCTCGATCTCGAAAAATTGGCTAAATCTGCTCGAATACCTCTGAATGACCCCGTAGACACGGAGAAGATCGATCCTTTCGCTCCTGATATGCCCCAGCCTACGGGGCCTCTGTGGGGGTAGTCCTCGGAAGGAAATCTGCAAATCTGAGCCCTGATGGTCTGATATAACATGCCCCAGCGTTCTGAACTTCGGAGAGATGCTTCACATCGAGTGCTCCTCGAATAACTTCTGCGTGCTTGAGATGGTCTGCCCCTGACTGCAATGACCTCGCTCCTGAGTATTTGATTCAGAGTAGTGCCCTTGACTACGCCGTATTCGCCTGAATCTCAACCTGATTGCCCCAGGATAATTGACTTCGAAAGGCTGACTTGACTGGGGATCACAATAATAGCTTGCCCCTGCTCTCGGAACATTTCGGCGTTCTGCATTCTATCTTGACCATACTTTCCACTGTAGGAAACTTTTCTGCTGTCAAGCGCTTACTCGCAAGTAAAACAAGTTGTTCTGCATAAAAGATGTATTAATGTAACACCTATGACAGCTTTGACATCCAATCTGTTCACTGGGAAAAGGAAAAACAGTTTATGGCATATAATGCACAAAACCTTTATCAAGAATATCAACATCAGTACCAACATGGTAAGAGGAACCCTTTTAAGAGTCAGAATCGACGCGACCTTTACCGGAGTATGCTTTCGAAACAACCTGCTTCAATTAGGACTTTTGAAGGTTGTAACGTGGTCAGGTTCCCGGTTTTGAAAGAAAGGATAAAGGCTCAAAGTTTATTTTAACCCACCCATTCTCCTTGATGTTCTCCCATCCTACGTTCAGCTAATTCGACCTTAGCGCTCACCTCTCGGAGGCTGAAAGATAGGAGTGATTGTTCGAGGAATTATGATCGTGGGGAGTGACAGCCACTCACTCTTCGTCTTTGACACTTGAGGTCACACGACTCGTATTTCCTTTTGGGGATTTTTCTTTTGATCCTTTTCATATCCCTAACTTTTGCCTGGACCGACTCCTTTTGAGTTTCTTTTGATTTTTTTAAGTCCAGCGGGATGCCCTCATTTTTGCCTAAGTCATTTGTTTCGAAGTTTTCTTGACTTAGCGGGCTTTTGATTCTTCTTTTTTTCTTTTTTCTTTCGAACAAGTCGTGTGACACTGGTTGTCTGACTCTTTGGGGAGTGATGTGACTGCCCCACTCTTGATTGAACTATTGTGGTCTTTTAGGCACGACCTCTAGGGACGTGATTGATCCTCGAACGGTCACTCCTTTTGCAATTTGGACGCTCGGTCAAATTAGCTAACACCTACCCTGCCCCGGGTTAAGATTGAGGGTTTTTCATTCACAGAAAGAAACTCCTACTACAAGGCTCAAAGGGGTTAACAAGGGATTATCTTCCTTATATCTCCGGTGTTTAGGGATTTGAAACAATGCCTGTACATCATCAACAGGTTTTATTTCAAAAGCATACAATATCGGTAGTTGCATGTCGTTCATTTTCGTCATCCTCCCCAAATTCTTCTTAACCAAGCGTTGGACATTTGTAAAAACAGTTAGTGAACACGAATGGATTTAATCAAAACATGCATATTTATTTCATTATTATCAATTGAATGAAAACAACAAGTTTTACAAACAAGATTACAAATTCAAACAGGAAAGCAACTACAAATGTAAAGAAATGACAAGATAAAACAAAGAAAAATGCTAGCTTCCGAGAGCCGGGCTTTCACATTTGTCCTGATCCGCTGAACCAGCTATCTTTATTAGAGATAATTCGATGCTGTCCTGATCTGCTTTCGACGACTCAACCAAGTTGTAGAGCCCCTTCCTCCTTCATTCAGATGATTTCGGGACCTCCCGGCCCAAAGCTGATTGCTGCACTATCAAGCAGATCCTGCACTTTGTGCTTAAAAGCTTTACAATTCTCAACCGTATGGCCTGGTGCCCCAGTGTGGAATTCACAAGTAGCATTGGCATCATACCCTGGTGGTGGTGCCCCCGTTAAGGGAGTCATTGTCCTCTTGTGAACCAGTTGGAGCTGAAGCAACGTTTGCAAAAGCTGTGCATACGACATAGGTGGAGTTTCAAGATGACGGTTTGCCAGAGGACCCCGATTCTGATATCTTTTATACCCCTGATTATTCTGCTGCTGGGGCTGCTACTGCGGGTATCGGGTTGACTCTTGAACACCCTTCGTATCAAATGCAGCATCGGCTTCTTGACCTTCAATGTATTGATTAACGCCCTCCTTATGCTTAGCCATTTTCTTTCTCAGATCTGCCCCAGGAATAGGCAACAATTGTGGGCCTGGAGATTCTGACACCATGGAGTCCAGGATACGCTTTTGACCCACTGCAGCTTTAGAAACATCTGTCATCCTAGCATCGATCGAGACAGGAGCAATACGTACAGCTACGCCGCCCGGCGTGAATTCAATATCGTGCGAGTCAATCAGGTCTTGAACATTGTGCTTAAAAGCATGACAACCCTCGATGTCGTGTCCGAATGCCCCAGAATGAAATTCACATTGCTTACTGGCATCGTACCCATGAGGAAGCACTCTCGTTGGTGGCTCCAACGTTCTCTTCTCCACCAGGTTAAACCTCAATAAAGCCTGCAAGAGCTCAGCATATGTCATAGGCGGTGCCTCAAATATTCTCTTTGGCTTTCCTTCCTGGATTCTCCGTTGAGCTGGATGTATCTTCTGTTGCTGCTGCTCAGGTTCCACAGGCACAGGTGGCACGAGCTTCTTCATTGCGGCTTCAAATAGCTGATCGTCTTCTTTCCTAAGCACGTTCTTGACTACCTCCATGATCAAGCTCATTTGGGTCTTCAGCTGACTGTTCTCCTCCTTGAGAATCTTCTGCTCCAGACGCATCTCTTGCATGTCTCTCATCATCTGCCCCAGCTGGCTTTGGACTTCAATCAATTCAAACTGATTATGTTCCATATCTCTGAAGGAATTCCTGCAACAAACTGGACGATGAGGAAATAAGGCCCACGGTTCTGATATACCTGTTAAATGATAATGCAGCGTAGAAAGCAAACACATATTCATAACGAGACAAAGAGAAACTCAAGCTATAAGCACACAGACGAACATCTCCCACACATGTATAACCAACAAAAGCAGCACGTAAGCACAAATGAGTACGAATACAATGACCCCAGCCAACAATCCTGGTGGTGGTCGGCAGACACTAGTGCACAAAAAGCTAAACGGATTAAGCAGAGAAAACAGATGCGACATCCGGCGCAAAAACCTCTAGAAACTTCTCCCATACAACTGAACTCTCTGATTGACAATCTTCAGAACACACACTTCCTGTGGAGTCTTCCATGACATTAATTGACGAACCCACACAACTGGAGGATGGAAAATCATTAATCTGAACAAAACCCTGAGGCGTGATGCAAATACGGTTAGAGTCTAACAGATCCTGAACCTGACTTCTAAGCACCTTACAATCATTGGTTGAATGCCCCTGTGCCCCAACATGGTATTCACAGCGGGCGCTGGCATCAAAACCTGGAGGATACGGTGGAATCACCGGCTTAGTCTCTTTCGGCACTATCAATCCACTTCGGACTAGATCTGGCAACAACTGACTGTACGACACTGGTAGCTGAGTAAACTGCCTTTCAGGCTTCCTTGGTCTTCGTGGGGCATGCTGACGCGATCGGCGATAGGATGATCGTTTACTTGAAGTGTCTGAAAACTGATCCTGAGATGCTAGAGATTCTGAGGTGACGTCAGTTCTTTCTTCCCACTCTTCTTGGGAACTGACAACTGACTCAACCTTATCAACTGGGACGTAAGGAACATCTCGAAACTTTCCACTCCTGAGTCCTCTCTCAACAATCTCTCCCAGCCTCATCAGGCCCACAAAGTTTGTGCAACTGAACAATTTGTCAAAATAATGGCCTTTCAGAGTACCCAAGAAGATGTCAACCATTTCTCTTTCCGGAAGCGGTGGTTGAACACTAGCAGCCAATTCTTTCCATCTTCGCAGATACCCTCTGAAGGATTCATTCTCCGCCTGAGATAATTCTTGTAGATCTACGAGACTAGGAGTCAAATCCAAGTTGTAATCGTACTGCTTCATGAAAGCTCTGGCTAAATCCACCCATGATCGGATCTGATTACTCTCTAATTGCACATACCATCTCAACGATGCCCCAGTCAGGCTATACTGGAAGCATTGGATCATTAGTTGGTCATTTCGCACAAACGAAGTCATCCTTCGACAGAACATCATCAAATGCAGCTTCGGACAGCTATCTCCTGTGTATTTTCCAAATTCCGGCACTTTGAACTTGTACGGCAATACCAGGTCAGGAACCAAGCACATGGCTACAGCATCCAGGTTAACGGCATCTTTCGCTTCCAAGGCTTTCATTTGCTCTTCCAACACTCGGAGTCTTCTACCATCGTCAAGAGCTCTTAGATCTACCACCCCGGCCATTGGAATATCTCCTCGGTAATTCATCACGGGGAAAGCAACACCTTGATCGTTAACAGGAGTAGGACGCTCATTCCGGGCAACGAACTGCTCATGCCGACCTCGGTTCTCATCCGTAGGCTGTACAACTTGGTCTGCAGCAAGGTTGTTCGCTTGCGGGAAGCCTTCCATAGAATCATACCGACGGTTGGACGCCATAGTAAACCTTGCCAAGGTGTTAGGAGCCTGGAAATTGCCTTCAGACATAACTACCAATTACCTGTAACGGACTACACTGCTCGATTCTGCTCCAATCTGCTTCAGCCCCTCGGTCGTCTTCAACACTCCACTCTTGCCTCAAATAATCCCCGAGAATCACCCTCTGGTGAAAACAAAGGCTGGATAAGTGCTCTGACCTGCTAGAGAAATGCTATGCAGTATGATTTATGCAAACAGAAATACAAGGAAAAATGCTAACGTGCATGTGTGCATTGGAGATATTTCCCCTCCAATTCCAGTGTCAGTGGTAGCAAGACGAGATAAACCATAAAGACAATATTTAGAAAAACCCTCATATTTATTAGAATAACTGTCTTGTCAAGAGGTTACATAACTATGCTTTATACAACTGATATGATAAGGAGGATCCCAGCCAACATGCCTGGTGGTGATCTCAACATACAGAATACAAGAGAGAAATCAAGTACGGGTACGGTTGCGGAAGTCTTCAACCATCTTCTTTGTCTCTGCGTGATCCGGTTGATAAATCAAACCTTCTATCAGCCGATCCCTCTTCCTGACCGTCCCCTGGATGTCTCTGACAAAGTCTTCCCAAGCCTTATCATTGGCACCGCCCCCAGGTTTGGGTCTCTTGGCATCTGCTCTATGCTGGAAATCTTCCAAATTCTTCATGGCATCTGTCAACTTGCGCTCGGCCTCCTATCGGCGACAGGCTTCTTCTTCAAGCTCTTCGTTCTTCACTTTGACCTGTTCCTCTAACTGAGCAATCTGTGTCTTCAGCTCTTCTTCTCGCTCCTTGCGCTTGGTCATAGTGAGATCCCAGTGCTCTCTGAACTTAGCTAGCTTCATGTAGGCCCTTTCCAGCTCCTGCTTCTTAGTGGCCAACACACTACTAACTGAGTCTACATCTAACTCCAGACGCTTCTTGGTTTCAGTCAATTCCAATAGCGTAGTCTTCAGATGTTTCAGAGTTTCAGCCTGTTGCTTAGAAACATATCCTGCTTCAATCTTTTCATGCCGAAGCTGGGCATTCTCCTGCTCTAAAGCCTCTTTAGCCCTTGCTAGCTCCTCTTTCTCGGCCATCAGCTGCCTGAATACCTGTATATCCACTGTGGTAGGCTCCTCCACCGGAGAAGGATGCAATGGCTGAACCGCTGGATATGGCATAAGGAACTTCACAGCTCGCTCACGAATCCACTCCACATACGGGCCAGGAACTCGAGTATCCCCTCTGCTACCTGAAAGCTTCCCTCTCTTGTGCAAGTTTTTCCATGCCTTCTCTAGCTTGGTCAGCATCTCTTTCCCTATTGCCCCAGTGAGATACAGAGATTCCTGTATCTCCTCGGGCTTTGGCGCTCCTTGAGGTATGTACCCAAATTGCCTGATCAATAAGGGAGGGTTGTAATTGACACAACCTTTCCTTCCTATTAACGGAACATTCGGGAATCCTTCGCATTTGAGTATGACTTCAGCTCCGAATACCTCTTCATTGACCCATACCACGTTCTCAGCAGTCAATCCCATTAAGCGCTCGGGCCATCCCAGAGAATCAATAGAGGTGACAAACGGGCCTGACTTAGGCATATGACTGGTGAACCACCGGCACAGGAGAGGTACACAACAAGACACATTCCTTCCTCGCCGCTTTTCATTCTGGTAGTGGGTTGAATGGTGGATATCTCCCAGCAAAGTAGGGACTGGGTTCTTCGCAGCCAAAATATAGAAGGCATCAGAATCAACAAAATCAGGAATGTTCGGGAACAACACGATGCCATACACACATACAGCAAGGATGACGTCAAAAACACCCCAGCTACCCTTCTGGGCATACTCTCGAGCCTTCTCCACTAAGACATCCAATGGAAATCCCCATACGTCTCCTCTTCTGATCATCTTCCCAGACAGCTCAGACTCTTTCAAGCACAGGATGGCAGAAAGCTCAGCCAGCTTAGGCTCAGCGTCCGTACGATAGAAAGGCATCTGCTCGCGGATCGGTATATCCAGAAGTGCAGAATACTCCTCCAGGGTAGGAGCCAAAACAAAGTCGGGAAATACGAAGCACCTGAGCTCCGCATCATAGAACTGTAACAGAGTATAGATGCCGCTGGTCTCGTAGGCTGATGGCTGATAAACATAGGTCAGAATCCTCCCATATCTCTTTCTGAAGTCACCCATTACCCTCTTCTTAGCAATAGCAATCAACTCTAACAATAGACTGATATCCGGCGACGGGAACTTGTAGGGCAATACTCTCTTTAGGGTTTCCATGTCTTGCTAGGAACAAACACCAGAACAGGAAGGGAAAATATGTACCTGCAATACACACACGTTAGTTGTATGCAAAATGGTAATGCGATGATGCAATATGATAAATAATGCAATCTGCGAACACAGGGGCTATGCTGTAGCCTGAAGAGGAACATCTCTGTGATCAACGAACATAAAACCACCATAGTTACCAGAACCTCATGGCATTAACTATCGTCTGATACTCAAAATATCAATCCCCTGGTAAGAAAACCATCTGAACCTCTGTATCTGATGAGAATACCATCTGATAATAGCCTCAACCTCAGATAAGAAACCCATCTGACCCAGACAACACACCTGGAGATGAATCAAGAACACCATCTGATAAAGGTACTGAATCATGTTTTCTGAAGGCCAGTTTTCCTGCAATAACCCGATCCCCCTCACAGGTATGATAAACCTAATCCACGGACAAAGGCATGGCATCCTATGCGGTCATCAGCGTCACAGACTTTCATGAATGATGATACGATTCCCAGAAGGAGTGGCATCATCGAGTCATGAAGAGGCCTCACTTAGCTGACTTCCAAATGATCGGTCCCCAGAGCCGATAATCCTCACGTCTGGACTCCCCTCAGATCCTCAGGACCGGAAAGGAGCACCTCTGCAAGAATCTCGTCTGAGCGCAGATTTTCGTAGGGAACTGTGCCTGCTCAGCAGACAGGTTCGTCTACTACTTCTCCGCAACTATATCTAGGTGCGTACTCAAGCCCAGGTCCGGCTTTCACTCACAGTAACATCCCTCTCCCACAGCAATAATCACAATAATATAATGCTGGAAAATAAATGCGGAAAGGTAAAGGTACAGAAAAGTAAAGTGCAGAAAGGTAAAACACATATGCACAACACCCAACAAATAAACACCCAAGCGCTAGGATTGACTCGCGTAGGGGATGGGAAACGATCCCAGCATAAGGGATGGGAAAAGTCCCTAGATGCTATAAATCCCCAGCAGAGTCGCCAGCTGTCGCTACTGCGAAAAATCGGCGCCGGCTTGACAGGAGAGTCGCCACCGTGCGTTATTTATCCCTCGAGCGGGAAAGGAAACGAACAGGAAAAACCTCGCGAAAACGGGACAAGACCGGTCATCGCAACCAAATCTAGGGTTCGGGAGTCGGTTACGCAAGGGGAAGGTATTAGCACCCCTCACGTCCATCGTACTCGATGGGATCCACGCTTGGTGTTTATACGGAAAAGGGTGATTCATCTATCTACGCTAATGGTCGGTCTGAAAAGAAAATAAAAGGACAGGACTCGACAGAACATACGGTGTTCTGGGCCTACGTATTCCCTCGTGCAATGGGAAAGTCAGAGTCAACGTAGTTCGACCTCCTACGACTAAACGGGGAAAGGGTTGCTCGCCAGGACATCGCGTCTTGTGCCTACGTACTTCCACACAGTATGGAAGATCAGAGCAAACGTAGTTCGACTGACTACGGCTAAACAGGGGGCTCTCACACAGCAGTGAGAAAACAAACTGGCCCTAAAGGTTCGGGAACCTACAAATACGATCTGGTCTCAAATGCACTCGGGCAATAGAAAAGGGTAACAATTAGTCGTCAGCGGGAAAGTCTCGATCGCACAACCGCGAGAGAAAAAAGGTTAGTCGTTAGTGTGCTCGCTAGGACATCGCATCCTATGCCTACATATCCTCGTCTGGTACAAGGAATCAGAGCAGCTGTAGTTCAGCTAACTACGAATCAAGCTACTCAAAAAGCTCCTACGGAAAGGAAAGGGAAACCCTAGAACTATAGCTGAGAAACAGGGGAATCTACCTACTGCTATCACACCTGGTTGACCATCCTAATGTCTATCATAACGACTCCGCAGCGGAGAAGTCAGAGCTCCTAAGGGATCGTGGCAACAGGACTAAACTACAAACAAGAAACTGCAAAGTAAAGAAACACTGAAATTATGCATGAATGCAACAACTAAACAAACAAGGCGCAAAGGCCGCAAACCACAGAGGCAAGGGAGCTCAGCTCTACCAAATACCAACAAGCAAAGCCACGCAATAACAAACAAGCAGAAGGAGGACCACCTCAACTTCTCATGCACACCAAGTCTACTTCTAAGATGCACCTACTCGGAACTACCTAGATGAACACCTAAGTCTAATGCAGCATAACATCACACAAGTCAAACAATACAAAGAGAAAGCCAGCTAACCTGACAAACCTCTATCCAAAGCTTAAACAAAAACCCTGAGCAGGGCTCCTAAACAAAACTCTAATCTATCCTGAACAAAACTCTATACAACACCTTAAGCAAAGATCTAAGCAAACTCTAATCAAAACCTAAGCAAGAGGAATCCATCCCAGTCTCCAAGCTTCAGAACAAGCTTACCAGAGAAAGGGGGCTAAGCAGACAAGCTCATAGTGCCTTCCTCAGGAAAGTACCAGGAGGTTACTACTCAGGAGTTATATCTTATGCGGCTCGACAACTGTGATCAGTTTACATTCCTCCTCAGGAGAAATTAAACTCACATGAAGGCTCCGGCATCATGGGATACTTGAGAAAACCTATATGCACTAAGGGAACTAAGTGAGCAGACCCATAGGACCTTCCTCAGGAAAGTACTAGGAGGCTGACACTTAGGAATCGTATCCTACGTGGCTCAACAACTGTGATCAGTTTACATTCCTCCTCAGGAGAAATTAAACTCACAAGTTGGCTCCAACATCACTGGATACTTGAGAAATCCTAGATAAACTAATGGAACTAAGTGAATAGACCCATAGGACCTTCCTCAGGAAAGTGCTAGGGGGCTTCCACTTAGGAATCGTATCCCATGTGGCTCAACAACATGTGATCAGTTTACATTCCTCCTCAGGAGAAATTAAACTCACAAGTCGGCTCCGACATCATTGGATACTTACGAAAGAGGTGAGAAGAAAGAATGAAAGTCATTCATAGTGCCTTCCTCAGGAAAGTACCATAAACTCCCTTCAAACTTCAGGATCTCGAACCTCACAAACAGACAACAAGCTCCTAGACTAAGCCTCAATCCACTGCATCCTTGCAAGCTCCAACAGGACTGCAACCAGCTCCTATCTTCCATAAGAACCCACAGGCCACCAAACCACAAGAAACTACCTCTGAAGTTCAACCACAGTTGAACTTCAAAGTCAGAAGTCATCAAGACTTCTCCTACCCTCCAGCTCAGACAAATCCTATCAGAACATCCTACAAAAATCTATCAAAAATCTATGGGGAACCTACATGGCTCTAGGACAACATACCAAAAAATCAGAACAAAATTCAACACCAGATGAAAGAACTAAAATCAGCAACACAGACATATCCACAAACCCATCTATTCAATATCAAAGCAAAACAAAAAATGCAATTAAACTGAAAATGCATGACTAAGCTAATGTTTTCACACTATAAAATTCTACATTGAATTACGAGTCTACAGAAAAAAGAACGGAATTATTTGACTAAACCTACTATTTTTTATGAATTTTCTAACAATATGTATGCACAAAAAATATTAAAAGAAGTCAATTAAATGGAAAATAGACCAAAAATAGCAAACAAAAATAGAATGACATTTTTATTTTTATTTAATTTTCTAGATATTTTCATGAAATGGTAGAAAAAAGAAGAACTTAAAAATCAATCATTTACATTTTATTATGAATTGTTTAAGATGCAAAGAAATAAAAGAAATTGAAAAAAACAAAATTGAAGTAAAACTGGAGGGGGGTGCTGAAAGCAATGCTTCTAGGCTCATTCTGGCTGGGCTCACATTGGTGGGGGTGCGCCTAGTAATACAGACTAGGCCCAACTCGTTTTAGAGAAACAGAAATAAAACAAAACGCTGGGGGGGGGGGGTGCCATCAGTAGGTTTTCCAGTGCTAATTCCCATTGGGCTTAGATGAGAGGGTGCAAACAGGAATAAGGGCCTAAGGCCCAAATCACTTCAATCTGGCTTCTCACACAGGGGGAGGGGAATGAGTAACTTGGGGGCGTGACTCAGCACACGCGATTGGGCTTCGCACCAAGCCCAAACCCTAATCTGAACCCCAAAACCATTTCCCCTTCTACAAACCCTAAACACTGTTCACGTATGGAACCCTAGCCGTCTTCAACCTCCGTCTCCTTCACCCTATCCGAAACTCTCGTATCCCTCTCACGAAATCTCAACCAACATCAAACACAAACCCAGTAACACGATCAATCTAAGCCTAACGATCCTAAATCAGCCTCAAACACATTATCAAGATCAAACCAAAACCCAGCATCATGCATTCAAACCACGCATCCATTAATCCCTCAAAACCCTAACCGTTCTATGGATCATTGAAGGCAACGCAATCTGAAGTAGAACACACAATGAGTTTTAGAAAGCATACCGGGAGATGGATCTGGAGCGAACTGGAGCGTATTGGAGAACGAAGCCCCTTCAGCGAAGATCCAAGCCGCGTGTGAAGATGAAGCGAAGATGAAGTTGAAGGATGACGCTTGAAGATCGTGGCGAATGAAGACGGTTCAGATGAAAATCATAAAGATTTTCTGGAAAACAAATCGAAGGATGAAGGTTCCTGATGAATCCACGAAGTTCTTGAGGATCGATGCTGAGGAACGATGATGTTCTGGGGGAGGGATTGAAGAACTATGGAGTTCTAAGACTTTTCTGGGAAACTCCGTGAAGAACAATGGAGATTTGATGGTGTTCTTGGATACTGTATGAAGGTTCTGGGGAAGTTGTTCTTGAGACGCGACGAGGATGGATGAGTTCTGGGAAATGGCTTGAGGTTTCCGGCGAGTATGATCTTTCCGGCGAGGTAACGATGAAGGTGGAAGGTGGAAGGAGATGAAGAAAGGAACGCTTCTGGGAATTCTGGGTGAAAAACGAGCTCTGGCGAGCTGTTGCGGTGGCCGGAAGACGTTGGGGGTGACCGGCGGTGGGAGGTTATGGCGGATGCATGGCCGCCGGTGGGTTTTCTGGCGAATCTCAGGCGAGGGCTGAGGGCGTGACAGGTGGTGAAGTGGAGAGGTTGGGTGGTGACACGCGTGAGGACGGGTGGCAGCAGAGAGAGAGAGAGAGAGGCCAGCTGGAAGCGAGACGTGGCGTAGTTCTGGGAGCTTCTGAGTGTGTGAGGTGGGACCCTCCAGAGTGTACCGCGTGGCTTCTTTTATACGCTGACAAGTGTCCTTTTTTGGCCAAAAACCTGCACAAAAAATGCATTTGGACTGATAGTATGCTGGGCCTCAAAAACTGCACTCTAGCCCACACGAAAATATTGGACAAAACCTGTACAAAACTGAATTAAAAACAATTAAACCTAATTATATCTAATTAACATCAATTGATACCTAATTAACTAACTAAAATCAATTAACACCTAATTAAACTAATTTCCCTAATCAACTCTAAAAATGATTAGAATCTAATTGACTTTATTTAATCTCTAATAAACCGCAACTAATAAAAACCTAATTATATCTAAAAAATTCAATTAACCTAATTAAACTCTAAAAAGTGATTAACAATCTAATTAACTCTATATTATCCTAATTAAATCTAAACATGATTAATATCTAATTGACTCTAAATTTCTACTAATTTCTATTAAAATTCTACAAATGTTTACCATTATTTAATATCTATTAAAATCTATTACTAATAAAAGAAAAACTATATTATTTTCTATATTATCTAAAAACAATTAAAACTATTTAAATTCTAATATATTCTAAAAATGATAAAAAAAAACAATTAAACCTATTTTAAAATCTATATAAAATTCTAAAAAGAGATTTAAGCTATTTAAAAAAATACAAAAACCCTATTTAAATTCCAGAAAAATCTATAAAGCCTATTTAAAATCCACAAAAGTCTATTAAAATCCTAAAAATGCAGATGAATGCAAATGACCGCCATAGAAGAGCGCACGAGACCAGATCGAATCGAACAGAGATCCCCGGGCATCAGAATATCCCCGAAATCACTATGCAAGCTAAAAATCACCGAGGAGCGCACAATTTCCCGAAAATAAAACCCTGGTGATCTGGACTGGATCTGCCATATCTGATAGACGAAAATCAAGTTGTAACCCTGATATCCTCTGTTTGCACAAAAATCGTACGTCTGATTTGCGAATACGAGTTTAAACCACGAGTCAGATAGGAGAATCGGTTGGTCAAATTTTAGGGTGCAACAGACGTCTGCCATCTTGTTGGTGTCAGATTGTGCGATAGTGTTTGTCCTATCATCCTTTTGGCGGTAGTGGCCGGTGTGAGTTTCGCTCCGTCATCCTTTTTTTTGGGGGGGGGGGGGGGGGGGTCTGTCATCTTGTTGGTGTCAGATTGTGCGATAGTGTTTGTCCTATCATCCTTTTGGTGGTAGTGGTTGGTGTGAGTTTCGCTCCGTCATCCTTTTTGTGGGGGATCTGTCATCTTGTTGGTGTCAGATTATGCGATAGTGTTTCTCCTATCATCCTTTTGGTGGTAGTGGCCGGTATGAGTTTCACTCTGTCATTCTTTTAGTGGGGGGTCTGTCATCTTGTTTGTGTCAGATTGTGCGATAGTGTTTGACCTATCATCCTTTTGGTGGTAGTGGCCGGTGTGAGTATGCTCCGTCATCCTTTTGGTGGGGGGTCTGTCATCTTGTTGGTGTCAGATTGTGCGATAGTGTTTGTCCTATCATCCTTTTAGTGGTAGTGGTCGGTGTGAGTTTCGCGCCATCATCTTTTTGGTGGGGGGTCTGTCATCTTGTTGGTGTCAGATTGTGCGATAATGTTTCTCCTATCACCCTTTTGGTGGTAGTGGCGGGTTTGAGTTTCGCTCTGTCATCCTTTTTGTGGGGGGTCTATCATCTGGATTGATGTCAGATTATGCGATAATGTTCTTCCTATCATCCTTGTGGTGGTAGTGGCCGGTGTGAGTTTTGCTCCGTCATCCTTTTGGTGGGGGGTCTGACATCTTGTTGGTGTCAGATTGTGCGATAGTGATTGTCCTATCATCCTTTTGGTGGTAGTGGCCAGTGTGAGTTTCGCTCCGTCATCCTTTTTTTTTTGGGGGGGGGGGGGGGTTGTCATCTTTTTGGTGTCAGATTGTGCGATAGTGTTTGTCCTATCATCCTTTTGGTGGTAGTGGCCGGTGGGTGGTTGCTTTGTCATCCTTTTGGTGGGGGGTCTGTCATATTGTTGGTGTCAGATTGTGCGATAGTGTTTGTCCTATCATCCTTTTACTGGTAGTGGTCGGTGTGAGTTTCGCTCCGTCATCCTTTTGGTGGGGGGTCTGTCATCTCGTTGGTGTCAGATTGGGCGATAGTGATTGTCCTATCATCCTTTTGGTGGTAGTGGCCGGTGTGAGTTTCCCTCTGTCATCCTTTTGGCGGGGGGTCTGTCATCTTGTTGGTGTCAGATTGTGCGATAGTGATTGTCCTATCATGCTTTTGGTGGTAGTGGCCGGTGTGAGTTTCGCTCTGTCATCCTTTTTGGGGGGGGGGGGGTCTGTTATCTTGTTGGTGTCAGATTGTGCGATAATGTTTCTCCTATCACCCTTTTGGTGGTAGTGGCGGGTTTGAGTTTCGCTCTGTCATCCTTTTTGTGGGGGGTCTGTCATCTGGATTGATGTCAGATTATGCGATAGTGTTCTTCCTATCATCCTTGTGGTGGTAGTGGCCGGTCTGAGTTTCGCTCCGTCATCCTTTTGGTGGGGGGTCTGACATCTTGTTGGTGTCAAATTGTGCGATAGTGATTGTCCTATCATCCTTTTGGTGATAGTGGCCAGTGTGAGTTTCGCTCCGTCATCCTTTTTTTTTTTTTGGGGGGGGGGGGGGGGTTTGTCATCTTTTTGGTGTCAGATTGTGCGATAGTGTTTGTCCTATCATCCTTTTGGTGGTAGTTGCCGGTGGGTGTTTGCTTCGTCATCCTTTTGGTGGGGGGTCTGTCATCTTGTTGGTGTCAGATTGTGCGATAGTGTTTGTCCTATCATCCTTTTACTGGTAGTGGTCGGTGTGAGTTTCGCTCCGTCATGCTTTTGGTGGGGGGTCTTACATCTTGTTGGTGTCAGATTGGGCGATAGTGATTGTCCTATCATCCTTTTGGTGGTAGTGGCCGGTGTGAGTTTCCCTCCGTCATCCTTTTGGTGAGGGGTCTGTCATCTTGTTGGTGTCAGATTATGCGATAGTGATTGTCCTATCATGCTTTTGGTGGTAGTGGCCGGTGTGTGTTTCGCTCTGTCATCCTTTTGGGGGGGGGGGGGGTCTGTTATCTTGTTGGTGTCAGATTGTGCGATAGTGTTTATCCTATCATCCTTTTGGTGGTAGTGGCTGGTGTGAGTTTCGCTCTGTCATCCTTTTGGTGGGAGGGTCTGTCATCTTGCTGGTGTCAGATTGTGCGATAGTGTTTCTCCTATCATCCTTTTGGTGGTAGTGGCCGGTGTGAGTTTCGCTCTGTCATCTTTTTGGTGGGGGGTCTGTCATCTGGATTGAATACAAATTGTGCCATAGCGCTTGTCCTATCATCCTTTTGGTGGTAGTGGCCGGTGTGAGTTTCGTTCTGTCATCCTTTTGGTGTGGGGTCCTTTTGGTGGTAGTGGCCGGTGTATGTACGCTCCGTCATCCTTTTGGCGGGGTGTCTGTCATCTTGTTGGTTACAGATTGTGCAATAGTGTTTATCCTATCATCCTTTTAGTGGTAGTGGCCGGTGTGAGTTTCGCTTTGTCATCCTTTTGGTGGGGGGTCTGTCATCGTAATTGATGTCAGATTGTGCAATAGTGTTTGTCCTATCTTCCTTTTGGCGATAGTGGCCGGTGTGAGTATGCTCCGTCATCCTTTTGGTGGGGGGTCTGTCATCTTGTTGGTGTCAAATTGTGAGATAGTGTTTGTCCTATCAACCTTTTAGTGGTAGTGGCCGGTGTAAGTTTCGCTCCGTCATCCTTTTGGTTGGGGGTCTGTCATCTTGTCGGTGTCATATTGTGCCATAGTGTTTGTCCTATCATCCTTTTGGTGGTAGTTTCCGGTGTGAGTTTCGCTCTGTCATCCTTTTGGTGGGGGGTCTGTCATCTTGTTGGTGTCAGATTGTGCGATACTGTTTGTCCTATCAACCTTTTGGTGGTAATGGCCGGTGTGAGTTTCGCTCCGTCATCCTTTTTGGTGGGGGGTCTGTCATCTTGTTGGTGTCAGATTGTGCGATAGTGTTTCTCCTATCATCCTTTTAGTGGTAGTGGCCGGTGTGAGTTTCGCTCCTTCATCCTTTTGGTGGGGGGTCTGTCATCTGGATTGATGTCAGATTGTGCCATAGTCTTTGTCCTATCATCCTTTTGGTTGTAGTGGCCGGTATGAGTTTCGCTTCGTCATGCTTTTGGTGGGGGTCTGTCATCTTTTTGGTGTCGGATTATGCGATAGTGTTTGTCCTATCATCCTTTTGGTGGTAGTGGCCGGTGTGAGTACGCTCTGTCATCCTTTTGGTGGGGGGTCTTTCATCTTGTTGGTGTCAGATTGTGCGATAGTGCTTGTGATATCATCCTTTTAGTGGTAGTGGTTGGTGTGAGTTTCGCTCCATCATTCTTTTGGTGGGGGGTCTGTCATCTTGTTGGTGTCAGATTGTGCAATACTGTTTCTCCTATCATCCTTTTGGTGGTAGTGGCCGGTGTGAGTTTCGCTCTGTCATCTTTTTGGTGGGGGGTCTGTCATCTGGATTGAATACAAATTGTGCCATAGTGCTTGTCCTATCATCCTTTTGGTGGTAGTGGTCGGTGTGAGTTTTGCTCCGTCATCCTTTTGGTGGGGGGTCTGTCATCTGGATTGGTGTTAGATTGTGAGATAGTGTTTGTCCTATCATCCTTTTGGTGGTAGTGGCCGGTGTGAGTTTCGCTTTGTCATCCTTTTGGTGGGGGGTCTGTCATCATAAATGATGTCAGATTGTGCGATAGTGTTTGTCCTATCATCCTTTTGGCGGTAATGGTCGGTTTGAGTTTCGCTCTGTCATCATTTTGTGGGGGGTCTGTCATCTGGATTGATGTAAGATTATGTGATAGTGTTTGTCCTATCATCCTTGTGGTGGTAGTGGCCGGTGTGAGTTTCGCTCCGTCATCCTTTTGGTGGGGGTCTGTCATCTTGTTGGTGTCAGATTGGGCGATAGTGATTGTCCTATCATCCTTTTGGTGGTAGTGGCCGGTGTGAGTTTCACTCCGTCATACGTTTTTTTGGAGGGGGGATGGTCTGTCATCTTTTTGGTGTCAGATTGTGCGATAGTGTTTGTCCTATCATCCTTTTGGTGGTAGTGGTCGGTGGGAGTGCGCTCCGTCATCCTTTTGGTGGGGGGTCTGTCATCTTGTTGATGTCAGATTGTGTGATAGTGTTTGTCCTATCATCCTTTTAGTGGTAGTGGTCGGTGTGAGTTTCGCTCTGTCATTCTTTTTGTGGGGGGTCTGTCATCTGGAATGATGTCAGATTGTGCGATAGTGTTTGTCCTGTCATCCTTTTGGTGGTAGTGGTCAGTGTGAGTTTCGCTCCGTTATCCTTTTGGTGGGGGGTCTGTCATCTTGTTGGTGTCAGATTGTGTGATAGTGATTGACCTATCATCCTTTTGGTGGTAGTGGCCGATGTGAGTTTCGCTCTGTCATCCTTTTGGGGGGGGGGGTCTGTTATCTTGTTGGTGTCAGATAGTGCGATAGTGTTTATCCTATCATCCTTTTGGTGGTAGTGGCTGGTGTGAGTTTTGCTCTATCATCCTTTTGGTGGGGGGGTCTGTCATCTTGCTAGTGTCATATTGTGCGATAGTGTTTCTCCTATTATCCTTTTGGTGGTAGTGGCCGGTGTGAGTTTCGCTCTGTCATCCTTTAGGTGGGGGGTCTGTCATCTGGATTGATGTCAAATGCCATAGTGCTTGTCCTATCATCCTTTTGGTGGTAATGGCCGGTATGATTTTTGCTCTGTCATCCTTTTGATGGGGGGTCTGTCATCTTTTTGGTGTCAGATTGTGCGATAGTGTTTATCCTATCATCCTTTTGGTGGTAGTGGCAGGTGTATGTACACTCTGTCATCCTTTTGGCGGGGTGTCTGTCATCTTGTTGGTTACAGACTGTGCGATAGTGTTTGTCCTATCATCCTTTTAGTGGTAGTGGTCGGTGTGACTTTCGCTCCGTCATCCTTTTGGTGGGGGGTCTGTCATCTTGTTGGTGTCAGATTGTGCGATAATGTTTGTCCTATCATCCTTTTAGTGGTAGTGGCCGGTGTGAGTTTCACTTTGTCATCCTTTTGGTGGGGGTTTTTCATCGTAATTGATGTCAGATTGTGTGATAGTGTTTGTCCTATCATCCTTTTGGAGGTAGTGGCCGGTGTGAGTTTCCCTCTGTCATCCTTTTGGTGGGGGGTCTCTCATCTAGATTGATGTCAGATTGTGCGATAGTGTTTGTGCTATCATCCTTTTGGTGGTAGTGGTTGGTGCGAATTTCGCTCTGTCATCCTTTTGGTGGGGGGTCTGTCATCTTATTTGTGTCAGATTGTACGATAGTGTTTGTCCTATCATCCTTTTGGTGGTAGTGGCTGGTGTGAGTACGCTCCATCATCCTTTTGTTGGGGGGACTGTCATCTTGTTGGTGTCAGATTGTGCGATAGTGCTTGTGCTATCATCCTTTTAGTGGTAGTGGTCGTTTTGAGTTTCGCTCTGTCTTCCTTTTTGTGGGGGGTCTGTCATCTGGATTGATGTCAGATTATGCGATAGTGTTTGTCCTATCATCCTTTTGGTGGTAGTGGCCGGTGTGAGTTTCGCTCTGTTATCCTTTTGGTGAGGGGTCTGTCATCTTGTTGGTGTCAGCTTGTGCGATAGTGATTCTCCTATCATCATTTTGGTGGGTTGGCCGGTGTGAGTTTCGCTCCGTCATTCTTTTTTTTTTTGGGGGGGGGGGGGTCTGTCATCTTTTTGGTGGCAGATTGTGCGATAGTGTTTGTCCTATCATCCTTTTGGTGGTAGTGGCTGGTGTGAGTACGCTCCATCATCCTTTTGGTGGGGGGACTGTCATCTTGTTGGTGTCAGATTGTGCGATAGTGCTTGTGCTATCATCCTTTTAGTGGTAGTGGTCGTTTTGAGTTTCGCTCTGTCATCCTTTTTGTGGGGGGTCTGTCATCTGGATTGATGTCAGATTATGAGATAGTGTTTGTCCTATCATCCTTTTGGTGGTAGTGGCCGGTGTGAGTTTCGCTCTGTTATCCTTTTGGTGAGGGGTCTGTCATCTTGTAGGTGTCAGCTTGTGCGATAGTGATTCTCCTATCATCATTTTGGTGGTTTGGCCGGTGTGAGTTTCGCTCCGTCATTCTTTTTTTTTTTGGGGGGGGGGGGTCTGTCATCTTTTTGGTGGCAGATTGTGCGATAGTGTTTGTCCTATCATCCTTTTGCTGGTAGTGGCTGGTGGGAGTATGCTCCGTCATCCTTTTGGTGGGGGGGTCTATCATCTTGTTGGTGTCAGATTGTGCGATAGTGTTTGTCCTATCATCCTTTTAGTGGTAATGGTCGGTGTGAGTTTCGCTCCGTCATCCTTTTAGTGGGGGGTCTGTCATCTGGATTGGTGTCAGATTATGCGATAATGTTTGTCCTATCATCCTTTTGGTGGTAGTGGCCGGTGGGAGTACGCTCCTTCATCCTTTTGGTGGGGCGTCTGTCATCTTGTTGGTGTCAGATTGGGCGATAGTGTTTGTCCTATCATCCTTCTAGTGGTAGTGGTCGGTGTGAGTTTCGCTCCGTCATCCTTTTCGTGGGGGGTCTGTCATCTGGATTGGTGTCAGATTATGCGATAATGTTTGTCATATCATCCTTTTGGTGGTAGTGGCCGGTTTGAGTTTCGCTCTGTCATCCTTTTTGTGGGGGGTCTGTCATCTGGATTGATGTCAGATTGTGCGATAGTGTTTGTCCTATCATCCTTTTGGTGGTAGTGGTCGATGTGAGTTTCGCTCCGTCATCCTTTTGGTGGGGGTCTGTCATCTGGATTGATGTCAGATTATGCGATAGTGTTTGTCCTGTCATCCTTTTGGTGGTAATGGCCAGTGCGAGTTCCGCTCCGTCATCCTTCTGGTGGGGGGTCTGTCATCTTGTTGGTGTCAGATTGTGCGATAGTGATTGTCCTATCATCCTTTTGGTGGTAGTGGTCGGTGTGAGTTTCGCTTCCTCATCCTTTTTTTGGGGGGGGGGGACTGTCATCTTTTTGGTGTCAGATTATGCGATAGTGTTTGTCCTATCATCCTTTTGGTGGTAGTGGCCGGTGGGAGTACGCTCCGTCATCCTTTTGGGGAAGAGTCTGTCATGTTGTTGGTGTCAGATTGTGCGATAGTGTTTGTCCTATCATCCTTTTAGTGGTAGTGGTCGGTGTGAGTTTCGCTCCGTCATCCTATTGGTGGGGGGTCTGTCATTTTGATTGGTGTCAGATTATGCGATAGTGTTTGTCCTATCATCCTTTTGGTGGTAGTGGCCGGTTTGAGTTTCTCTCTGTCATCCTTTTTGTGGGGGGTCTGTATCTGGATTGATGTCAGATTGTGCGATAGTGTTTGTCATATCATCCTTTTGGTTGTAGTGGTCGGTGTGAGTTTTGCTCCGTCATCCTTTTGGTGGGGGGTCTGTCATCTTTATGTTGTCAGATTGTGTGATAGTGATTGTCCTATCATCCTTTTGGTGGTTGTGGCTGGTGTGAGTTTCGCTCTGTCATCCTTTTTTGGGGGAGGGGGGGTCTGTTATCTTGTTGGTGTCAGATTGTGCGAAAATGTTTATCCTATCATCCTTTTGGTGGTAGTGACCGGTATGAGTTTTGCTCTGTCATCCTTTTGGTGGTAGTGGCCGGTGTATGTACGCTCTGTCATCCTTTTGGCGGGGTGTCTGTCATCTTGTTGGTTACAGATTGTACGATAGTGTTTGTCCTATCATCCTTTTAGTGGTAGTGGTCGGTGTGAGTTTCCCTCTGTCATCCTTTTGGTGGGGGGTCTGTCATCTTGTTGGTGTCAGATTGTGCGATAATGTTTATCCAATCAATCTTTTGGTGGTAGTGGCCGGTGTGAGTTTTGCTTTGTCATCCTTTTGGTGGGGGGCCTGTCATTGGAATTGATGTCAGATTGTGCGATAGTGTTTGTCCTATCATCCTTTTGGCGGTAGTGGCCGGTGTGAGTTTCGCTCCGTCATCCTTTTGGTGGGGGGTCTGTCATCTGGATTGGTGTCAGATTGTGCGATGGTGTTTGTTCTATCATCCTTTTGGTGGTAGTTTCCGGTGTGAGTTTTGCTCCTTCATCCTTTTGGTGGGGGGTCTGTCATCTGGATTGATGTCAGATTGTGCCATAGTGTTTGTCCTATCATACTTTTGGTGGTAGTGGCCGGTATGAGTTTCGCTCCGTCATCCTTTTGGTGGGGGGTCTGTCATCTTGTTGGTGTCAGATTGTGCGATAGTGTTTGTCCTATCTTCCTTTTGGTGGTAGTGGCCGGTGTGAGTAGGCTCTGTCATCCTTTTGGTGGGGGGTCTGTCATCTTGTTGGTGTCAGATTGTGCGATAATGCTTGTGCTATCATCCTTTTAGTGGTAGTGGTCGGTGTGAGTTTCGCTCCATCATTCTTTTGGTGGGGGGTCTGTCATCTTGTTGGTGTCAGATTGTGCAATAGTGTTTCTCTTATCATCCTTTTGGTGGTAGTGGCCGGTGTGAGTTTCGCTCTGTCATCCTTTTGGTGGGGGTCTGTCATCTGGATTGGTGTTAGATTGTGAGATAGTGTTTGTCCTATCATTCTTTTGGTGGTAGTGGCCGGTGTGAGTTTCGCTCCGTCATCCTTTTGGTGGGGGGTCTATTATCGTAATTGATAAAAGATTGTGTGATGGTGTTTGTCCTATCATCCTTTTGGTGGTAGTGGCCGGTGTGAGTTTCGCTCCGTCATCCTTTTGGTGGGGGGTTGTCATCTGGATTGATGTCAGATTGTGCGATGGTGTTTGTCCTGTCATCCTTTTGGTGGTAGTTTCCGGTGTGAGTTTCGCTCTGTCATCGTTTTGGTGGGGGGTCTGTCATCTTGTTGGTGTTAGATTGTGCGATACTGTTTGTCCTATCATCCTTTTGGTGGTAGTGGCCGGTGTGAGTTTCGCTCCGTCATCCTTTTTGGTGGGGGGTCTGTCATCTTGCTGGTGTCAGATTGTGCGATAGTGTATGTCCTATCATCCTTTTTTGGGGGGGGGGGGGGGGGGTCTGTTATCTTGTTTGTGTCAGATTGTGCGAAAATGTTTATCCTATCATCCTTTTGGTGGTAGTGGCTGGTGTGAGTTTTGCTCTGTCATCCTTTTGGTGGGGGGGTCTGTCATCTTGCTGGTGTTAGATTGTGCGATAGTGTTTCTCCTATCATCCTTTTGGTGGTAGTGGCCGGTGTGAGTTTCGCTCTGTCATCCTTTTGGTGGGGGGTCTGTCATCTGGATTGATGTCAAATTGTGCCATAGTGCTTGTCCTATTATCCTTTTGGTGATAGTGTCTGGTATGAGTTTTTCTCTGTCATCCTTTTGATGGGGGGTCTGTCATCTTGTTAATGTCAGATTGTGCGATAGTGTTTATCCTATCATTCTTTTGGTGGTAATGGTCGGTGTATGTTCGCTCTGTGATCCTTTTGGCGGGGTGTCTGTCATCTTGTTGGTTACAGATTCTGCGATAGTGTTTGTCCTATCATCCTTTTAGTGGTAATGGTCGGTGTGAGTTTCCCTCCGTCATCCTTTTGGTGGGGGGTCTGTCGTTTTGTTGGTGTCAGATTGTGCGATAATGTTTGTCCAATCATCCTTTTGGTGGTAGTGGCCGGTGTGAGTTTTGCTTTGTCATCCTTTTGGTCGGGGGTCTGTCATCGTAATTAATGTCAGATTGTGCGATAGTGTTTGTCCTATCATCCTTTTGGCGGTAGTGGTCGGTGTGAGTTTCGCTTCGTCATCCTTTTGGTGGGGGATCTGTCATCTGGATTGATGTCAGATTGTGCGATGGTGTTTGTCCTATCATCCTTTTGGTGGTAGTTTCCGGTGTGAGTTTGGCTCTGTCATCCTTTTGGTGGGGGGTCTGTCATCTTGTTGGTGTCAGATTGTGCGATAGTGTTTGTCCTATCATCCTTTTGGTGGTAGTGGCCGGTGTGAGTTTCGCTCCTTCATCCTTTTGGTGGGGGGTCTTTCATCTGGATTGATGTTAGATTGTGCCATAGTGTTTGTCCTATCATCCTTTTGGTGGTAGTGGCCGGTATGAGTTTCGCTCCGTCATCCTTTTGGTGGGGGGTCTGTCATCTTTTTGGTGTCATATTTTGCGATAGTGTTTGTCCTATCATCCTTTTGGTGGTAGTGGCCGGTGTGAGTGCGCTCTGTCATCCTTTTGGTGGGGAGTCTGTCATGTTGTTGGTATCAGATTGTGCAATAGTGTTTCTCCTATAATCCTTTTGGTGGTAGTGGCCGGTGTGAGTTTCGCTCTGTCATCCTTTTTTGTGGGGGGTCTGTCATCTTGCTGGTGTCAAATTGTGCGATAGTTTTTCTCCTATCATCCTTTTGGTGGTAGTGGCTGGTGTGAGTTCCGCTCCTTCATCCTTTTGGTGGGGGGTCTGTCATCTGGATTGATGTCAGATTGTGCCATAGTGTTTGTCCTATCATCATTTTGGTGGTAGTGGCCGGTATGAGTTTCGCTCCGTCATCCATTTGGTGGGGGGGTCTGTCATCTTGCTGGTGTCAGATTGTGCGATAGTGTTTCTCCTATTATCCTTTTGGTGGTAGTGGCCGGTGTGAGTTTCGCTCTGTCATCCTTTTGGTGGGGGGTCTATCATCTGGATTGATGTCAAATTGTGCCATAGTGCTTGTCCTATCATCCTTTTGGTGGTAGTGGCCGGTATGAGTTTTGCTCTGCCATCCTTTTGATGGGGGGTTTGTCATCTTGTTTTGGTCAGATTGTGCGATAGTGTTTATCCTATCATTCTTTTGGTGGTAGTGGCCGGTGTATGTACGCTCTGTCATCCTTTTGGTGGGGTGTCTGTCATCTTGTTGGTTACAGATTGTGCGATAGAGTTTGTCCTATCATCCTTTTAGTGGTAATGGTCGGTGTGAGTTTCCCTCCGTCATCCTTTTTGTGAGGGGTCTGTCATCTTGTTGGTGTCAGATTGTGCGATAATGTTTGTCCAATCATCCTTTTGGTGGTAGTGGCCGGTGTGGGTTTCACTTTGTCATCCTTTTGGTGGGGGGTCTGTCATTGTAATTGATGTCAGATTGTGCGATAGTGTTTGTCCTATCATCCTTTTGGCGGTAGTGGGCGGTGTGAGTTTCGCTACGTCATCCTTTTGGTGAGGGGTCTGTCATCTGGATTAATGTTAGATTGTGCGATGGTGTTTGTCCTATCATCCTTTTGGTGGTAGTTTCCGGTGTGAGTTTCGCTCTGTCATCCTTTTGGTGGGGGGTCTGTCATCTTGTTGGTGTCAGATTGTGCGATAGTGTTTGTCCTATCATCCTTTTGGTGGTAGTGGCCGGTGTGAGTTTCGCTCCGTCATCCTTTTTAGTGGGGGGTCTGTTATCTTGCTGGTCTGAGATTGTGCGATAGTGTTTCTCTTATCATCCTTTTGGTGGTAGTGGCCGGTGTGAGTTTCGCTCCTTCATCGTTTTGGTGGGGGGTCTGTCATCTGGATTGATGTCAGATTGTGCCATAGTGTTTGTCCTATCATCCTTTTGGTGGTAGTGGCCGGTATGAGGTTCGCTCCATCATCCTTTTGGTGGGGGGTCTGTCATCTTTTTGGTGTCAGATTGTGCGATAGTGTTTGTCCTATCATCCTTTTGATGGTAGTGGCCGGTGTGAGTATGCTCCGTCATCCTTTTGGTGGGGAGTCTGTCATCTTGTTGGTGTCAGATTGTGCAATAGTGTTTCTCATATAATCCTTTTGGTGGAAGTGGCCGGTGTGAGTTGCGCTCCGTCATCCTTTTTTGTGGGGGGTCTGTCATCTTGCTGGTGTGAGATTGTGCTATAGTGTTTCTCCTATCATCCTTTTGGCGGTAGTGGCCGGTGTGACTTTCGCTCCTTCATCCTTTTGGTGGGGGTCTATCATCTGGATTCATGTCAGATTGTGCCATAGTGTTTGTCCTATCATCCTTTTAGTGGTAGTGGCCGGTATGAGTTTCGCTCCGTCATCGTTTTGGTGGGGGGGTCTGTCATCTTGCTGGTGTCAGATTGTGCGATAGTGTTTCTCCTATTATCCTTTTAGTGGTAGTGGCTGGTGTGAGTTTCGCTTTGTCATCCTTTTTGGTGGGGGGTCTGTCATCTGGATTGATGTCAAATTGTGCCATAGTGCTTGTCCTATCATCCTTTTGGTGGTAGTGGCCGGCGTGAGTTTCCGTCATCCTTTTGGTGAGGGGTCTGTCAGCTTGTTGGTGTCAGATTGTGCGATAGTGTTTGTCCTATCATCCTTTTGGCGGTAGTGGCCGGTGTGAGTTTCACTTTGTCATCCTTTTGGTAGGGGGTCTGTTATTGTAATTGATGTCAGATTGTGCGATAGTGTTTGTCCTATCATCCTTTTGGAGGTAGTTTCCGGTGTGAGTTTCGCTCTGTCATCCTTTTGGTGGGGGGTCTGTCATCTTATTGGTGTCAGATTGTGCGATAATGTTTGTCCTATCATTCTTTTCGTGGTAGTGGCCGGTGTGAGTTTCGCTCCGTCATCCTTTTTGGTGGGGAGTCTGTCATCTTGTTGGTGTCAGATTGTGCAATAGTATTTCTCCTATCATCCTTTTGGTGGTAGTGGCCGGTGTGAGTTTCGCTCCGTCATCCTTTTGGGTAGGGGGTCTGTCATCTTGCTTGTGTCAGATTGTGCGATAGTGTTTCTCCTATCATCCTTTTGGCGGTAGTGGCCGATGTGAGTTTCGCTCCGTCATCCTTTTGGTGGGGGGTCTGTCATCTGGATTGATGTCATATTGTGCGATGGTGTTTGTCCTATCATCCTTTTGGTGGTAGTTTCCGTTGTGAGTTTCGCTCTGTCATCCTTTTGGTGGGGGGTCTGTCATCTTGTTGGTGTCAGATTGTGCGATAGTGTTTGTCCTATAATCCTTTTGGTGGTAGTGGCCGGTGTGAGTTTCGTTCTGTCATCCTTTTTGGTGGGGGGTTTGTCATCTTGCTGGTGTCAGATTGTGCGATAGTGTTTCTCCTATCATCCTTTTGGTGGTAGTGGCCGGTGTGAGTTTCGCTCCTTAGTCCTTTTGGTGGGGCGTCTGTCATCTGGGTTGATGTCAGATTGTGCCATAGTGTTTCTCCTATCATCCTTTTGGTGGTAGTGGCCGATATGAGTTTCGCTCCGTCATCCTTTTGGTGGGGGGTTTGTCATCTTTTTGGTGTCAGATTGTGCGATAGTGTTTGTCCTATCATCCTTTTGGTGGTAGTGGCCGGTGTGAGTACGCTCTGTCATCCTTTTGGTAGGGGGTCTGTCATCTTGTTGGTTTTAGAATGTGCAATAGTGTTTCTCCTATAATCCTTTTGGTGGTAGTGGCCGGTGTGAGTTTCGCTCCGTCATCCTTTTTTGTGGGGGGGTCTGTCATCTTGCTGGTGTCAGATTGTGCTATAGTGTTTCTCCTATCATCCTTTTGGTGGTAGTGGCCGGTGTGAGTTTCGCTCCTTCATCCTTTTGGTGGGGGGTCTGTCATCTGGATTGATGTCAGATTGTGCCATAGTGTTTGTCCTATCATCCTTTTGGTGGTAGTGGCCGGTATGAGTTTCGCTCCGTCATCCTTTTGGTGGAGGGGTCTGTCATCTTGCTGGTGTCAGATTGTGCGATAGTGTTTCTCCTATTATCCTTTTGGTGGTAGTGGCCGGTGTGAGTTTCGCTCTGTCATCTTTTTGGTGGGGGGTCTGTCATCTGGATTGATGTCAAATTGTGCCATAGTGCTTGTCCTATCATCCTTTTGGTGGTAGTGGTCGGTATGAGTTTTGCTCTGTCATCCTTTTGATGGGGGATTTCTCATCTTGTTTGTGTCAGATTGTGCGATAATGTTTATCCTATCATTCTTTTGGTGGTAGTGGCCGGTATATGTACGCTCTGTCACCCTTTTGGCGGGGTGTCTGTCATCTTGTTGGTTACAGATTGTGCGATAGTGTTTGTCTTATCATCCTTTTAGTGGTAATGGTCGGTGTGAGTTTCCCTCCGTCATCCTTTTTGTGAGGGGTCTGTCATCTTGTTGGTGTCAGATTGTGCGATAATGTTTGTCCAATCATCCTTTTGGTGGTAGTGGCCGGTGTGAGTTTCACTTTGTCATCCTTTTGGTGGGGGGTCTGTTATTGTAATTGATGTCAAATTGTGCGATAGTGTTTGTCCTATCATCCTTTTGGCGGTAGTTTCCGGTGTGAGTTTCGCTCTGTCATCCTTTTGGTGGGGGGTCTGTCATCTTGTTGGTGACAGATTGTGCGATAGTGTTTCTCCTATAATCCTTTTGGTGGTAGTGGCCGGTGTGAGTTTCGCTCTGTCATCCTTTTTGGTGGGGGGTCTGTCATCTTGCTGGTGTCAGATTGTGCGATAGTGTTTCTCCTATCATCCTTTTGGTGGTAGTGGCCGGTGTGAGTTTCGCTCCTTCATCCTTTTGGTAGGGGGTCTGTCATCTGGATTGATGTAAGATTGTGCCATAGTGTTTTTCCTATCATCCTTTTGGTGGTAGTGGCCGTTATGAGTTTCGCTCCGTCATCCTTTTGGTGGGGGGTTTGTCATCTTTTTGGTGTCAGATTGTGCGATAGTGTTTATCCTATCATCCTTTTGGTGGTAGTGGCCGGTGTGAGTACGCTCTGTCATCCTTTTGGTGGGGGGTCTGTCATCTTGTTGGTTTTAGAATGTGCAATAGTGTTTCTCCTATAATCCTTTTGGTGGTAGTGGCCGGTGTGAGTTTCGCTCCGTCATCCTTTTTTGTGGGGGGTCTGTCATCTTGCTGGTGTCAGATTGTGCTATAGTGTTTCTCCTATCATCCTTTTGGTGGTAGTGGCCGGTGTGAGTTTCGCTCCTTCATCCTTTTGGTGGGGGGTCTGTCATCTGGATTGATGTCAGATTGTGCCATAGTGTTTGTCCTATCATCCTTTTGGTGGTAGTGGCCGGTATGAGTTTCGCTCTGTCATCCTTTTGGTGGAGGGGTCTGTCATCTTGCTGGTGTTAGATTGTGCGATAGTGTTTCTCCTATTATCCTTTTGGTGGTAGTGGCCGGTGTGAGTTTCGCTCTGTCATCTTTTTGGTGGGGGGTCTGTCATCTGGATTGATGTCAAATTGTGCCATAGTGCTTGTCCTATCATCCTTTTGGTGGTAGTGGTCGGTATGAGTTTTGCTCTGTCATCCTTTTGATGGGGGATTTCTCATCTTGTTTGTGTCAGATTGTGCGATAATGTTTATCCTATCATTCTTTTGGTGGTAGTGGCCGGTATATGTACGCTCTGTCACCCTTTTGGCGGGGTGTCTATCATCTTGTTGGTTACAGATTGTGCGATAGTGTTTGTCTTATCATCCTTTTAGTGGTAATGGTCGGTGTGAGTTTCCCTCCGTCATCCTTTTTGTGAGGGGTCTGTCATCTTGTTGGTGTTAGATTGTGCGATAATGTTTGTCCAATAATCCTTTTGGTGGTAGTGGCCGGTGTGAGTTTCACTTTGTCATCCTTTTGGTGGGGGGTCTGTTATTGTAATTGATGTCAAATTGTGCGATAGTGTTTGTCCTATCATCCTTTTGGCGGTAGTTTCTGGTGTGAGTTTCGCTCTGTCATCCTTTTGGTGGGGGGTCTGTCATCTTGTTGGTGACAGATTGTGCGATAGTGTTTCTCCTATAATCCTTTTGGTGGTAGTGGCCGGTGTGAGTTTCGCTCTGTCATCCTTTTTGGTGGGGGGTCTGTCATCTTGCTGGTGTCAGATTGTGCGATAGTGTTTCTCCTATCATCCTTTTGGTGGTAGTGGCCGGTGTGAGTTTCGCTCCTTCATCCTTTTGGTAGGGGGTCTGTCATCTGGATTGATGTAAGATTGTGCCATAGTGTTTTTCCTATCATCCTTTTGGTGGTAGTGGCCGGTATGAGTTTCGCTCCGTCATCCTTTTGGTGGGGGGGTCTGTCATCTTGCTGGTGTCAGATTGTGCGATAGTGTTTCTCCTATCATCCTTTTGGTGGTAGTGGCCGGTGTGAGTTTCGCTCTGTCATCCTTTTGGTGGGGGGTCTGTCATCTGGATTGATGTCAAATTGTGCCATAGTGCTTGTCCTATCATCCTTTTGGTGGTAGTGGCCGATATGAGTTTTGCTCTGTCATCCTTTTGATGGGGGGTTTGTCATCTTATTTATGTCAGATTGTGCGATAGTGTTTATCCTATCATTCTTTTGGTGGTAGTGGCCGGTGTATGTACGCTCTGTCATCCTTTTGGCGGGGTGTCTGTCATCTTGTTGGTTACAGATTAAGCGATAGTGTTTGTCCTATAATCCTTTTAGTGGTAATGGTCGGTGTGAGTTTCCCTCCGTCATCCATTTTGTGAGGGGTCTGTCATCTTGTTGGTGTCAGATTGTGCGATAATGTTTGTCCAATCATCCTTTTGGTGGTAGTGGCCGGTGTGAGTTTCACTTTGTCATCCTTTTGGTGGGGGGTCTGTCATTGTAATTGATGTCAGATTCTGCGATAGTGTTTGTCCTATCATCCTTTTGGCGGTAGTGGCCGGTGTGAGTTTCGCTCCGTCATCCTTTTGGTGAGGGGTCTGTCATCTGAATTGATGTCAGATTGTGCGATGGTGTTTGTCCTATCATCCTTTTGGTGGTAGTTTCCGGTGTGAGTTTCGCTCTGTCATCGTTTTGGTGGGGGGTCTGTCATCTTATTGGTGTCAGATTTTGCGATAGTGTTTGTCCTATCATCCTTTTGGTGGTAGTGGCCGGTGTGAGTTTTACTCCGTCATCCTTTTTGGTGGGGGGTCTGTCATCTTGCTGGTCTCAGATTGTGCGATAGTGTTTCTCCTATCATCCCTTTGGTGGTAGTGGCCGGTGTGAGTTTCGCTCCTTCATCCTTTTGGTGGAGGGTCTGTCATCTGGATTGATGTCAAATTGTGCCATAGTGCTTGTCCTATCATCCTTTTGGTGGTAGTGGCCGGTGTGAGTTTCGTTCCGTCATCCTTTTGGTGAGGGGTCTGTCATCTTGTTGGTGTCAGATTGTGCGATTGTGTTTGTCCTATCATCCTTTTGGCGGTAGTGGCCGGTGTGAGTTTCGCTCCGTCATCCTTTTGGTGGGGGGTCTGTCATCTGTATTGATGTCAGATTGTGCGATGGTGTTTGTCCTATCATCCTTTTGGTGGTAGTTTCTGGTGTGAGTTTCACTCTGTCATCCTTTTGGTGGGGGGTCTGTCATCTCGTTGGTGTCAGGTTGTGCGATAATGTTTGTCCTATCATCCTTCTGGTGGTAGTGGCCGGTGTGAGTTTTGCTCCGTCATCCTTTTTGGTAGGGGGCCTGTCATCATGCTGGTGTCAGATTGTGCGATAGTGTTTCTCCTATCATCCTTTTAGTGGTAGTGGCCGGTGTAAGTTTCGCTCCTTTATCTTTTTGTTGGGGGGTCTGTCATCTGGATTGATGTCAGATATGGCCATAGTGTTTGTCCTATCATCCTTTTGGTGGTAGTGGCCGGTATGAGTTTCGCTCCGTTATCCTTTTGGTGGGGGGTCTGTCATCTTTTTAGTGTCAGATTGTGCGATAGTTTTTGTCCTATCATCCTTTTGGTGGTAGTGGCCGGTGTGAGTACGCTTCGTCATCCTTTTGGTGGGGGGTCTGTCATCTTGTTGGTGTCAGATTGTGCAATAGTGTTTCTCCTATAATCCTTTTGGTGGTAGTGGCCGGTGCGAGTTTCGCTCCGTCATCCTTTTTGTGACGGGTCTGTTATCTTGTTGGTGTCAGATTGTGCGATAGTGTTTCTCCTATCATCCTTTTGGTGGTAGTGGCCGGTGTGAGTTTCGTTCCTTCATCCTTTTTTGGGGGGTCTATCATCTGGAGTGATGTCAGATTGTGAGATAGTGTTTGTCTTATCATCCTTTTGGTGGTAGTGGTCGGTGTCAGTTTTCCTCCGTCATTCTTTTGGTGGGGGGTCTGTCATCTTGTTGGTGTCGGATTGTGCGATAGTGTTTCTCCTATCATCCTTTTTGCGGTAGTGGCCGGTGTGAGTTTCGCTCTATCATCCTTTTGGTGGGGGATCTGTCATCTGGATTGATGTCATATTGTGCGATGGTGTTTGTCCTATCATCCTTTTGGTGGTAGTTTCCGGTGTGAGTTTCGCTCTGTCATCCTTTTGGTGGGGGGTCTGTCATCTTGTTGGCGTCAGATTGTGCGATAGTGTTTGTCTTATCATCCTTTTGGTGGTAGTGGCTGGTGTGAGTTTCGCTCCGTCATCCTTTTTGGTGGGGGGTCTGTCATCTTGCTGGTGTCAGATTGTGCGATAGTGTTTCTCCTATAATGCTTTTGGTGGTAGTGGCGGGTGTGAGTTTCGCTCCTTCATCCTTTTGGTGGGGGGTCTGTCATCTGGATTGATGTCAGATTGTACCATAATGTTTGTCCTATCATCCTTTTGGTGGTAGTGGCCGGTATGAGTTTCGCTCCGTCATCCTTTTGGTGGGGGGTCTGTCATCTTTTTGGTGTCAGATTATGCGATAGTGTTTGTCCTATCATCCTTTTGGTGGTAGTAGCCGGTGTGAGTACACTCTGTCATCCTTTTTGTGGGGGGTCTGTCAGCTTGTTGGTGTCAGATTGTGCAATAGTGTTTCTCCTATAATCCTTTTGGTGGTAGTGGCCGGTGTAAGTTTCGCTCCGTCATCCTTTTTTGTGGGGGGTCTGTCATCTTACTGGTGTCAGATTGTGCCATAGTGTTTCTCCTATCATCCTTTTGGTGGTAGTGGCCGGTGTGAGTTTCGCTCCTTCATTCTTTTGGTGGGGGGTCTGTCATCTGGATTGATGTCAGATTGTGCCATAGTGTTTGTCCTATCATCCTTTTGGTGGTAGTTGCCGGTATGAGTTTCGCTCCGTCATCCTTTTGGTTGAGGGGTCTGTCATCTTGCTGGTGTCAGATTGTGCGATAGTGTTTCTCCTATTATCCTTTTGGTGGTAGTGGCCGGTGTGAGTTTCGCTCTGTCATCTTTTTGGTGGGGGGTCTGTCATCTGGATTGATGTCAAATTGTGCC
>OZ012739.1:133116054-133433554 GCA_963859935.3 Lathyrus sativus
GATCCCATATGCACCCTATAAACTTTAATTCTTGTTTATAACATGACTAAGGGTGTGTTTGGTTCGGGGTAGATGGAGGGGAGGGGAGGGGAGGGGAGGGGAAATTTTTAATTAAATATGTTTGGTTCACATTTTAGGAGGGGAGGGGCGGGGAGGGGAGGGGAGCAAAATCCCTCCAAAACACACTTTTTGGTTCCCTCCGAATTGGGGGGATTTGGAGGGGAGGGGAGGGAATATGAGTTTTGATATTTAAAAATTATTATATTTACTAAAATATCCTCAGTTTAATTTTATTATTTCAAAACTATTTTGTTATCTTTTGTGTTACTGTTTTTTCTCGATTGTTTTAATCAACTTATTATAACTGTTCTCCACTTTGAAATTATTTTATAATTTTTATAATTAATATAAATCATAATCATTGTCTTTTTATTATTAAAAAATTATGTTTCGTTATATTCGTTTTTTTCTTTTAATTTTGTTATGTAATCTATCATATTTTCTTTTATATCAAATTGTAAACCATATCATTTTATTTATTTTTATTTATTCATTTTATTAAATATTTTGAACCATTAATATTTAGTAATAAGTTATTTTATATATTTGTTTTGTTATATGATTCATCACAATTTAAACGATGTTATTGGCATATAGTTTAATTTATGTTGGAAAGTTATAAGTCGAACCGATTGTACTCAATTTTTTTAAATTTATGTGACAAATAAATATTTTTTTAATCACTCAATATTATAAATTTTATTACCAACAAAAATACGCACGAATTTTTCACATTTTAATATCATATGACTTATATAAGATCATAAGGATAAAAATGTAAATTATTAATAAAACTCCTCCCCTCCCCTTCTGAACCAAACACATTTTTAATTAAAATCCCTCCCCTCCCCTCCCCTCCTCTCTTTTGAACCAAACACTTATTTGATTAAAAAATTCCTTCCCCTCCCCTCCCCTCCCCTCCCCTTCATTAAAATCCCTCCCCTCCCCTCCCCCTCATTTGAACCAAACAGACCCTAAGGTGTTGGTCCTTCGATTTTAGGTCATACACTTGCGTAACTTGTTTTGCAAGTTACTTAGAAGTTAGGCATTTCCACTTGTTTTCAAGTGTTGAATTAGTGATTGAACCTTGTTTCTTTCACTTGCCATGACTTGATTCTTGTTTGTGCTTTGTTTCCAATTTTGATTTGAGCTTTCCTTTATTGGATTCACCTCTTCCCTTTGTGCTTTAATCATTATTCAAGATGATTTGGTGTTCATATTCATGCTTTGAGTTTGTCTTGAATAATGTGTCACTTCTTGCACTTTCTTGCTCTTTTCTTCTTCATGATCAATTTGAAATGTTTGGTTGAGATGATTTACACGTGCTTACTGCCCAAGCTTCTTTCTCCCATCTTCTCTTTATTCATGGCCCTTTGCCCTTGCTTTGTGCTTAGTTTTTGTTTAAGTCATGGATGTTTGAATGGTTGTAGGAGTTGTCACTTCTCCCATTTCATCTCACCTCTTTTGGTTGACTTGTTTAAGTCATTTGTGTGTGTTTGAGTCTCATATTCTTGAATCCTTGTTGCATCTTTGCACCTTTGCATATCATTTTTGCATTACTTTTGACTTGTTTAAGTCAACTTCTTCTCATTCTTCATTTCATCTGTGATTGGATTATCTGTTGTTTACTTGGTCTTTTGCCATGATCCCTTAGGGTTCCTAGTCCCTCTGTTTAATATGGGAGTAGGAGAGACATTAGGTGTTCAATCCTTTGTATGATAACATTAGGATAGACTTCCCCTTTCCATCCCAACTTTAGAAGCATGTTGCATGATAACATTAGGGTTGATTAGTTCCCCTAAGAGTTTGTGTCTTTCTCTTCTCATCTCATAACATCTTAAGACACTTAATAAAGGATAATAAATGTTGTATGCTACGAGCCTTAAGTACTTGAGGAATGATGGTTGGGGGGCCTCTCTCATACTTTCTAGAGTGTTTAGCGTATGCCCTTTGGGAAATATGCGACGTATTCGCTCTCAAGTCATAGTCTTTAGTGCAACATGAATTACAAACTTAACTCAATCCAATTCTTGTTTAAAAGACACAAAACAAAACATCAAACTTTTTTTTATCCTTCGGGATTGTTTGCAAATCATTTTCAGAAAGAGTGTGTTGAATCTTTGTTCTACCGCAAACATGCGTCGTCCCTAACTGCTAGAACAAAGGTTTAACCCTACTCAGTTAAAACACTTAACCAATCTGTGGTCATGTTAGCCCGAACTATGTTTGCTCTAATTTCTCATTCCAGATGAGGATACGTAGGCACAAGACAACGAGGTCTTGGCGAGAAACCTTCCCCACCTTCACCCGTAGTTTTCCGAACTACGTTGACTCTGACTTTCCCATTGCACGAGGGAATATGTAGGCATAGGGCAGAGATGCCATATCGAGTCTCTTTTCTTTTCTTTTGTCCTTGTGATCCAGCCTTTTGATAGATTAACACCCTTTTAGATAGACAACAAGCATGGATCTCATTGAGTACAATGGATGTGAGGGGTGCTCATACCTTCCCTTTGCATAACCGACTCCCGAACCCAAGATTTGGTTGCGATGACCCTGTCTTTTCCCGTTTCCGTAGGTTTTCTCTGATCATTTCCTTTTCCTCTCTTTGGGATAAATAACGAACGGTGGCAACTCTTCTGTCTTTGCCGGTCTTCCTTCTTTGCAGCGATGCGACAAGTATGACATTCAATATGTTGCTCATGAGTCAATAAAAAGAAGCATTTTGTCAGACTACCTATCTGATCAACCTGTTGAATATTATCAACCGCTCAAATTCGACTTCCCCGACGAAGATATCATGCTTCTTTACAAAGCCAAAGAAGAGCCTGGCCCTGAGAAGGGTTCTGAACCTGGTTCCCGTTGGAAAATGATGTTCAACGGTGCATCCAACAAAAGAGGCCATGGTGTTGATGTTGTTTTGGAAAATTTGACTGGTGGCTACACTGCTGTTATTGCAAGATTGTGCTTCAAATGTACGAACACATAGCTGAGTATGAAGCCTGCATCATGGGTCTTGAAGGTGCCATTGACCTTTGCATTAAGATTCTAAAAGTAATTGGCGACTCTGCCTTGGTAATTTATCAGCTCAAGGGTAAATGGGAGACCCAAGATGAAAAAATGATTCCTTATAAAGACTATATTTTGGAGATGATCGAGTATTTTGATGAAATCACTTTCAAACACGCCCGAAGATCCGAAAACCATATAGCAGATGCTCTGGCTATGATGGCTGCTATGTGGAAGGTTCAGTTTGTCAATGAATCTCCCCTAATTAGTATTGAAAGAAAGACTGCGCCAACGTATGTCATGATGGCTGAAGAAGAGTCTGGCGAAAAACCTTGGTTTTATGACATCAAAAATTACCTTCTGAGTCAAGAATTCATGCCGACACCTCTAAACTTCATAAAAGAGCTTTGCGAAGATTGTCATCCAAGTTCTTCATTAGCAATAATGTTCTGTACAAGAGAAATCACGACATGGGCTTACTCAAATTTGTTGATAGTAGCGAACACTACAAGAAAATTGTTGATTTGCAACTCTTGAGTTGTGACAGTTGACACACAACTGTCATAACTTACGAATTGCGACACTTCAGGCGATAGTTTTGACTAACCGTCGTAAAAATATAAAGATTGCGACACATGGATTACAACCCTTGTGTAAAAATTGTCCTAATTTCCTATTTGCGACAATTGTCACGACAGTTAAATCCAACCGCCTCAAATTTTTTAACACAAATGAATAAATCTTTAAAAAAACAATATTAAAAAAAACATATAAAAAGTGTGTGCGACAATTCAATTCAACTGCCTCTTATTTTGTAATAAAATATTTTATTTTCAATTATTTTTTCATATGATACAAAATCCCAGAGCATGAAACCCTCTCACTTCAACCTTAGAAAGTGAACTAGATAGGCATTGTGTGTGAAAGGAAAATCTAAGCGAAAATGTCAAATGAAGGAGAAAAGTCTCAGAAGCCACAACTCGTCCTCGCCCACAAGCTTTTCCTTTCCAAACATTAGTCAATGATCATGGTTTCAATATTTCCCTCTTCTTTCATCTATTCTTTATTCTCTATAAATCCTTATTCTCTTTTATGTGTTTATTTTGTACAGATATGGTCCCTTTATACGAAATCCTAGTTGTCGATTCTGTTTTGGGCATAGATCGTGCCCTTTTGGACTCTGTGTGCTAAAAATGATGATGAAATTTGATTTCGTGACAGGTTTGTATTGTTGTAGTGGGAGTTGATAGTGGGAAGAAAATCCTAACCGTTTTGGTTCTGGTAAAATTCCATGTTGGGGTTGTATTAACTTTTCCTGGGATATTGTGATTCGAAAATCCTACGATGCATAGGTCATACCATCTGATAGCTGAGACGCTGCTCGGACAATGTTGACCGATATCTTTGACAACAGTGTTGACACAAGATTGACAGAAAACACGTTTATAAATCATTTTGTCAATTTGAGTTTGTTTTTTGTATCTGCTTTCTTCACTTTGTTGTGCTGTTGCAGGATATGACCACGGGAAAGAAAATTGTGTTGGCTTTTCAAACTCTTGGTGTTGTCTTTGGTGATGTTGGAACAAGTCTATTATATACCTTCAGTGTTATGTTTAGAAAGGCTCCTATTAAAGACAATGAAGATATTCTTGGGGCATTATCACTTGTCTTGTACACTTTAATCTTGATTCCTTTGCTCAAGTATGTTTTTGTTGTTCTTTGGGCAAATGACGACGGTGAAGGTATGGTGATGAATTATGTTTTAAAGAAAGCGAAAATATTCACTCCTATTTCTCTTTTCTCCTCATACGTTCTGTCCCCGATCGGGTTTATTTGATTATTTTGAAATCACTGCAGGTGGTACATTTGCATTGTATTCCTTGATTTGTCGTAATGCTAAGGTGAGTCTTCTTCCTAATCAGTTGCCATTAGATGCTTGTATATCAGACTTTAGGCTAAAGGTGCCGTCCCCTGAGCTTGAAAGGTCTTTAAAAATTAAGGAAAGGCTAGAGTCTTCATCGAATCTAAAGAAGATTTTACTTTTATTAGTTCTTGCTGGTACTTCTATGGTCATAGCTAATGGGGTTATTACACCAGCAATGTCAGGTTACTTACTGCTCTAGTATTATGTATTTTGTAGCTTTTATGGAAGTGCTTTTGTCACAGTGTGTTTGGAGTTTGGATTGATACTAATATTATACTGTAGTCACATCTCGTTGCTTGTGTTCATGGCCAACTGTTGTTTTCAATAACCTCTTGATTACTTCATATATAGTTCTTACTTTATAAAATTTTCTTCTTAATAATTGGGGTAGATGCCATTAAAAAAGGTATTGTGTTAACCTATTAACAAAATCTTGTCTGTAATACTTATTAATACCTGCATTTGATATTACCCGTAGACACATCCTGAGAACATAGCTTTTATCTTTCTTTCTCCTTTGAAATAAATAATTGTTGCTTCCCCATTAATAGTTATAGTTTTCAAGGTATTATAATTCAGTCTAAGTGTGTGCATGATGTTGTTTCTATAGTTTGAGCAACTCTGGTGGAAACTAGGAAAATTGGCTAAATATTTCAATTTTAGAATCACTAACGAAGTTATATTAATTTGTTCTACTTTCGTGATTATACAGATCAAGTGGTGATGATTTGTGTTGCTTGCCTTGTTGTTTTGTTTAGTGTACAGAAGTATGGAACAAGTAAAGTTGGGCTTGCTGTATGACCTGCATTATTTTTATGGTTTTGTTCTCTTGCGGGCATTGGTATATACAATCTTGTCAAATATGACAACAGTGTCTTAAGGGCTTTTAATCCTATTCACATCTATTATTTCTTCGCAAGGAATTCAACTAAAGCATGGTATTCTCTCAGGGGCTGTCTTCTATGTGCAACTGGTAAACACATATGCAGGACCATTGATAATGTAGATGTGATAATATATATATATATATATATTCTCTCTTGTCGTGTATATTTTATTTTATTTATGTTGTTCTCTATTTTTAAATCAATGACCCGGTAGTAATTACAATGACTAATATTGATTTTCTCTAATTACTATCGGAGGTTTAATCAAATGCCTACTGGGCATCTGTCATGACTACTAGGAGCTGGTTTACTATACAGGGGCTGTGTTTTTCTACTGTAGCAGTCATGAGTATGGGTGCAAATGTTTGCGGCTACCCGAAAATGTGATGCTACTAAGCACCCTAGTAATGCAATGCATAGCCGCTATAGTATTACTATTGTGGGCTATATATGATACATGATTCTTAATAAAATGCCATGTGTTCAATGAATAGTGGTTACATGCATATATATATACAAAGGTAGGAGTATTAGTTTGTGGGTTTGTTAGATTTTTCCTTCATTGCAAATGGAGTATGATTTTGTAAAATTCATGGGCAAATTTTACTATTATTTGAGAAGCATGTATTATTCCCATGAGTTGGCTATATTAGTAGGATTAGATAATGTTGATAAAGTTGTAGTTTTGATTCTAGTCAGGGGTCTTTTGTTGGGAGGTCATATGTAAGTACCATTGTAAACTTTTGATGAGGCTTATGGCATGCATACCTTGTAGCCAGACAAACTCCCCCTGAGGATGTGTTTTGGGTTGTTTGAAATAGGATGAAATATAATGAAATCTTATGGAACACATTGCATAGTATTTCATCCACCATCTCTATCTTTCTCTGCTTTTCTTGGGGTATGCTATTTATTAGTCTTGTTGTCAACCGGTCCACATTTTAAACAATAGAATGAAAGCTTTACTCTGTTTATCATACAAAAATATCCGGACAACTGTATGGAGATTTATTTCATTTCGCTCCATCTAATCCATCCCATTCTACCCTACCACTAAATACATAATTAAACATAGACTAATTTTTTGTACATCAATATCTTAATATTGTGATGTGGTAAATATGCATTTTACATTTAACTATTTCTGACATGCACAAATCTTTCCACTATCAATTAACATTGTTATTGGATAATGTTACAGGCTCTGAAGCCATGTTTGAAGATCTTTGCTACTTTTCTGTTGGAGCAGTTCAGGTAATGAATCGTCTATCATGGCTTCTGGTTAGACTTCATTTATTTCCTTGGTCATATATAATTATACATTGATGAAACTGATCTCACTGGTTTGCCTATGTCAAATGCTTCATTGCTTGATGAAGGTGCTGCTGCTGTGGAAGCAATGTCTATGTGTAATAATATTCAAAAGGGTAAGAAGAAAACTTTCATTATTGCTAGTAATTGTCATTCGCAAACCATTGATATATGTCAGATGAGAGCCGATGGATTTGAGCTCAAGGTTGTGGTGAAAGATCTTATGGATATTGATTACAAATCTAGTGATGTTTGTGGTGTTCTTGTTCAGTATCCTGGTACTGAAGGTGAGGTTTTGGATTACGGTGAGTTTATTAAGAAGGCTCATGCTAATGAGGTTAAGGTTGTTATGGAGAGTGCTTGCAAACATGGCTGCTATGTATGCTATATATCATGGATCTGAAGGCCTTAAAGCCATTGCACAAAGGGTTCATGGTCTTGCCGGTGTGTTTGCTCTTGGATTAAAGAAACTTGGATTCGAAGTTCAGGATCTTGGCTTCTTTGACACTGTGAAGGTTAAAACTTCAAATGCCAAAGCAATTTCAGATGCTGTTATCAAAATTGAATTGAATTTGCGTGTTGTAGATGGAAACACTATAAATCATGCATAGATTCTTGTACCAAATTAGTTTGACTATATTTACATGTCTTTGAATTGTGATGGAGCTTGTTTGCTTTTCAGATCACCGCTGCTTTTGACGAAACAACCACGTTAGAGGATGTTGATAAGCTTTTCAAAGTTTCCGTTGGTGGCAAGCGTGTACGTTTAAATCATATATCCATTTTGTATTTGTTTTCATAATTATCATGATATCATTATTGTATCTAAATTTTTTATTTGTCTACAGGTCTCATTCACAACGGCATCTCTTGCACCAGAATTTCAAAATGCATTTCCTTCTGGATTAGTTAGGGAGAGTCCCTATTTGACACACCCTATCTTTAACACGTATATCCCTTTTCTAAAAAATTACGATTTATGTCGTTGAATTTCGTAAGCATACTACTATTTTGTTTCATTTGATTTTTCCTTTATAGGTACCAAACTGAGCATGAGTTGCTGAGATACATTCATAGGTTACAATCAAAAGATCTCTCACTTTGCCACAACATGATCCCAGTTGGATCTTGTACAATGAAGTTGAATGCAACAATTGAAATGATGCCTGTGACATGGCCTAGCTTTACCGATTTGCACCCTTTCGCACCAACTGAACAGGCTCAAGGTTATCAGGTACTTCCTTCGTCTCATACTAACTGTCTTTAAGGTAATGCACATGTCTTAAGAAAATGTTTATCTATACTAATTTTAAATGCAATAATGCCTTAAAATATAGGATAGTTTGGTGTTTTCTGTGTCTAAACAAGCGAATTTGGTTCTAGAAAATGTTCGACAACTTGGGTGATCTGTTGTGTACCATTACTGGATTTGACTCCTTCTCTTTGCAACCAAATTACACGTCAGGGCTGGTTTGTATGTATATGTCTTAGGTTTTTGTTTCATTTTTTTCATCATATGATATATGTTTTTTTTCTTTCGATTATTGGATTTGATTTAACAGTTACTATGCTTAGGTTGGTTTGTATCAAAGGTGAAGGTGGTGGTGAGAGTTGGATAGAGATGGATCAGAATCCAAGAGTTATGCCAAACTGTGTTTATGCTTCTAATCCCTATCATGAATGCAATTCAAATTGCTTGCAAAAGATCAAGGAATCAAATTCCAAGACACCTAAGAGTAAAAAGAGTTTTGGTTTTAATTTGTTTGCTGATAGAAGCACTTTTGGGAAAGATTATGAAAATAATTTATGGTATTAGCAATTTGTTTTAATGATAGTTATTAATGAGTATTTGGTCTATGGCATCCAGTTATGGCTAAACAAAATCACTTCTATAGTTCTATCAACTGTAATAACTGCTTACCACTATATATTGCTTTTCTGTTTCTCAATTTTACTTTCTCTTGACACTTATCAAATCTGTTTTGTTTCCAAAGTTTATTGCAAAAACAGTACGGATGTTGGTAAAACCAAAAAGACGAACGAAGAAAAGCGCACGCTCTCAGGCTGTCCTAAAGCATCTAATCCTTACCATCAGTGCGATGTAAATTGCTAGAAAATAATGTCGGGAGCCAGTTCAGGTCTCCTTTCATATTCTATCTGCTATTTAATGATATCAAATTCAACGACAGTGAATGTTCAATCATGAATGTGTTTCTGATTACAATCTTCTCGAACTTTAGGTGTCATTTCGTCGAAGTTTGATAGGAGAATTACGATAGGTTCTAAGCCTGAACTCCCGGTTCTTGACAATATTCCAGACTCAAAAGTCGGAGCTATTTATCTCACAGATGCTGCATCACTAATATCAAAATATTACGAAAAGAAAAAGTTGGAGCCAAAAAGCAATGAGATAGTACCAACTTTTGATGTGAAGGTAACATCGACTTCTCTTTTCTTGGAATTTGTTAATCTTCCTTGTTATCGTCTTCATTTTACATGGATTCGCGAATCAATAAATGATATATTTTAATAATATTGTATCAGAGTCTGGTTAATCGGTGCATATAGTTGACTTTTCTCTTGCCGTGTTTCTTTGGCAGCTTGGCACAATACCTACAATGCAAGCAGGAGACAAAAACTCTTCGACAAAAGTTGTTCCAATTTCCTGCATCGACGACATTGGAGAAGTTTTAACCTCATCATCTGGTGCATCCAAGCACTTCAGTTATTCTGACATTGTCTGCGATGACGAGGACAGTGATGAAGAGGAGAGCAATTATGTGGTTTCGAGCGACGATTTCCAGTTGGAAAATACCATGTGAAGGAAAGCTTTGCTTCTATCCTCCTATCCATCATTAAAAAGTACGGTGATATCGGAGAAAGCTGCCATTTGGAATCCATCGTGATTGGAAAATGTTTATCCAAACTACCTTTTTGTCATCTAGTTATCTAGCAGCTGCAGGCTCTTTGTGAGAAAAAAAGTTGCATTGTGTTTGCTGCAAATGTACAGCTTCTGGTTTTTGTCATCTAATTCATACAATCTTACTCTTGTATATTGTGTGAATATCATGAATATTGATGATTGCCATTAATATAACCTAGAATAGTTGTATTATGAATCCTAAACTGAGTGCAGATTTTTTTTAAAAAAAATATTTGCAACTTATGGCAGTTCAAACCGCCACAACATACCATAATTATTTTTTAAAAAAATATTTGCAACTTGCGGCGGTTCAAACCGCCACAATATACTTTCGTAATAAAACAAAAATCATTAAGCAAGTTAAGACGGTTGAAAACCGTCACAATATGGAGATTACGATAGTTAGCTACCCGTTGTGGAAATAATGACGGTTTGTATGACAGTTTTCACAACCGTCGCAATACGGCCTCACGACGCACGTTCTCACGACGGGTATGAAACCGTCGTAACTTACAAATTACGACGGTTAAAACTATCGTAATCTATCAAAATGAACCGTCGCAATTTGCCAATTTTCTTGTAGTGGAAGCAGACATGTTGATGAGAGACATTCATGAAGGTGCCTTCGGTACTCATGCAAGCGGCCATGCCATGGAAAGGAAGATCTTGAGCGATGGTTATTACTGGTTGACTTTGGAGACCCACTGTATACTATTTGCCCAAAGATGTCATTAATTCCAGATTTATGCGGACAAGGTGCATGTGCCACCACATCCGCTGAACGTATTGTCATCACCTTGGCCATTCTCAATATTGGGAATTGATATGATTGGGGAAATTGAGCCTAAAGTGTCTAACGGTCATCGATTTATCTTAGTCGCCATCGACTATTTCACTAAATGGGTGGAAGTTGCCTCCTATGCGAATGTAACGAAGCAGGTGGTTGCCCGGTTCATTAAAAAGGAGATTATCTGTCGTTACAAAATCCCTAATAAGATCATTACAGATGATGGGATGAATCTAAATAATAAAATAGTGAAGGAGCTCTGTGACAGTTTCCAGATTGGACATCACAACTCTTCTCCTTACCGGCCCAAGATAAATGAAGTTGTAAATAAATACATTAAAAAGATTGCGCAAAAAATGGTAGTAACTTACAAAGATTGGCATGAAATGCTACCATTTGCTTTACACGGATACAGAACATCTGTTCACACTTCAACAGGGGTAACCCCTTTCTCCCTGGTTTACGGGATGGATGCAGTACAACCTATTGAGGTTGAGATACCTTCGTTAAGGGTCTTAATGGAAGCCGAGCTCGAAGAAGCTGAGTAGGTGAAAGAAAGTTTTGATACACTGAATCTCATTGACAAGAAAAGGATGACGGAAGTGTGCCACAGTCAACTATATCCGAGGAAAGTTAAAAGAGCTTTCGAAAAAAGAGTTCAGGTCAAAGAATATAAAGAGGGTGAGTTGGTACTCAGGAAGATTCTACCGGTGCAATGAGACATGCACGGAAAGTGGATGCCAAACTACGATGGCTCATTTGTTATGAAGACAGTTTTTTTTGCGACGATGGATGGTGAACAGCTCCAACATCCTGTGAACTCAGATGCAGTAAGAAAATATTATGCCTAAAAAAATGGCTAAGTTGAAAACCTGGAAAGGTAACTTAGGCAAAAAAAAGGGGCATCCTGGTGGATCATAACCTATGAAAAAGATCCGGGCAAAAATTAGGGATAAAATAAAGAAAAGCCCGCTAAGTCAAAAACCTGAAAAGGCAGCTTAGACAAAAATGAGCGTCCCGGTGAATTGAAAACCCGAAAGGGCGATTCAGACAAAAGTTAGGGACAAAGGCATTTCACTGCATCTGGAGTTGTCACTACTGCAGAAGGTCATTAAAGAGGCTCACTTTCCTCTACTGTCATCAGAGGCAGCGATTCAGACGGACTCTTAGCTAGTTAGGACTGGATTATCGTTGGGACTTTGCCTTTTTCAAGTCTCCATCTTTGAACGAAATCAAATTTGGACCAATAACTATAATTTTCTCCATTAAAAACGGGAGCTCTATTATAGGCCCCTTTAGGTTCGTTCGCCATTTTCTATCAAAGTTATACTCGAAGCACGAAGTGAACTGGTGCTCCTGATACCACTTGTTAGACGATGGCTTGGATCTAGAAGGGGGGGTTGAATAGATCCCACTTGAAATCAGTCGGCGCAACCAATTAAAAATTGGTATTTCAAAATATTTGTTTTAAATTTGTGGAAGCTGCCATGGAAAAATTACGTCTAAGAACGAACAGTTATTAGAAGACCGGATATGCGTATAGTCTTATGGAAATGATAATACGCAAAATTTGATTCAACACACTAGTCACACTATCAGTTGATTTTATCACTTATTAGTAGAACTAGCACCAATGATCTATAATGCCCACAAAGTAGGCAAATGGACTCAGTAAACTTTGGTGTAGGCAATTTATCAAACACTCGGTGTGCAATACACTCCAAGTGTGGTTTGGCTTGAGTAAGATGCTTTAAGTTCCTTGTACAATATATTGTTGCACTAGAGTTTAAAACAGTAATAAGTACTTACTCAAATCAACCCAACTTATGATATAACTGCTTATACTAAAATCACTTAAATTTTAAGCCAAAATTGAAAGTGCTGAAAAGTAAAGGAGACAAAGATTTGTTGAGGCAGTTCCCCCGCCGTCCTCGCTTCGGGGTACGTCTGCCCTCAATTCTAATAATAGAATTGAGATCAATATATTAGATATCACCTGTAATGTAGAAATGTTTATACAAGAATTGATAAGCAAAATGTACAATCAATCCCTCTTGAAGTTGATGATGCTATCGCTTCTTGCTCCTTGATTCGAGTGGAATCAAGTTCTCCGATTATTGTGAGTAGACCTCCGATTCTAGCCCCTTTATTGAACAACCTTCAGTTCTTCAAACCCTCGGCCTGGCTGATCTAGTGCACAAACAAATTGAACCCGGAACACTCTTGAATGCTTCACTGATTTCCGCTACTAGATTGACGAAGACTATCGCTTCTCAATCACCTTCGCTCAGCTGAAGTAGGTAGAGATGCTCCGTACCGAAAAACCCCCAAAATCTCCAAATCTTGGAGGGTAAAACCTATTAGGTTTTATCCAAGAAAAACCTTCCTTTAAAATCACCCCAAACCGGATTTTCGATCACGGTTTTGGACCTTATCACCTTGAACAAAATCAAAATCACCCCAAGAATTGTTGTGTGTAATTGTTGTGTTGTGGGTTGTAAAAGATGAAGATTGATGAACTTTGATGGCACCTCTTTCACTTTTCTTGATTTGTGACAATTGAATCAAATTCACAATTGTTGTTGATAAAACTGAACAAAGTTACTATATATAGTAACCAACCAAACACCAAACTTAACAGCTTTTCAAACATAGTGGGAAGTCTTCAAAAAACAGCACAAATGCATGAACGGTCGACCATAGCAGGTCTATGCGTTGACGCATAGACTGCAGATTTGGGCAGATTTGAAGAGGCACCAGTGTGTGTCGACCATAGGTCGGCGTGCGCTGACCCGTGAGAAATGTAAGAGCTTCATGCGTCGACTCATGGTCTTCATGCGTCGACTCATACCTTCTTGCGCTGACCTGTGAGAAAAGCGCAGATACATGCGCTGACTCAATGATCAACTCATGGCCTGAAAATTTTAAATGATATAGGAAGGATACGGTGGATGGAATATTTGCATTTGTATTTGTAGAGGCGGAACCGATAATGTCGATTCATCCATGATTGTAATTTGCCATCATCGAAACTCATGTTCGTATGTTGTATGACGGTTTGCCCTCACATACTCCCCCTTTTTGATGATGACAACATGTGCGAAACTAATGAGACTCAAATGCAATATTACACCTAAGGTAGCATAAGCTCCCCCTTTCTTTTGGTCTTCTTGGCTTTGATCTCTTCTCCCCCTTTGACAATATCAAAAAGAGAAGGAGAACGATTAAGAGTAATGTGTTCAAATCAACAAGATTATTAACAGGAAATATCTCATCATAAACTAATATTCACACATAATATTGACAATGAAAAACAATAATGCAATGAATACTCAAAGGATAAATAACCGAAAGAGAATGCATTTAGAAAGCCCACATAGTTCATGACAATCCAAACAAGTTAAAGACAAAACATCATAACAACACAACAAAATAACATAAAAGGAACACATAAATCTAATGCCCACGGCCACGCCCTCGTCCCCTTTTATAGTAATGTGGATGACGGTAAGGATCTGCCAAGTCAGTGAATTCCACAGTGATGTTGTTCAGGTAATTCAAACTGTTGGTAATGTCCCTTTCCTGAGCTTCATGGGACGTAACAAGAGCTTCAAACTGGGCGTCCATTCTGGTGGAGAAGTTGTTGAGCCGTTCATTTTATGTTTGGAGTTGGTTTTGAATTTGAGCGAATCGCTCATCTTGAGTGCGCATAAAGTTTTGTTGTTCGAGTTGCATGGACTGCATCATGTTTAGAATGTCAGACGTGTTGGATTGCGGAGGATATGGAGGCGCTTCAGTATATCCATGATACAGATCATAGTATTTCCCCAAAGTGGTCCAGCCAGTGTGCTGCCACTCTTCCCAGCCTTGATTGGTATATTCTTCTTCATCCTCAGGTTAAGCTGTGTATGGAACCCAATCAGTATTGGTGTACCCCATTGACTCAGTTTTATGATGATGGTCATATGCCTCATGCGCGGGTTCTCCTTCTTCTTCTTCCTCATTTGGTTCTTCTTGTGCTTCTTCTTCACTTTCTGCACTTTCCTCACTGCCTTCAGACGCTTCAACCACTCTTGGTGTAGTTGCTCTGTGAACAAAACCGTACATTCTTCTTTCTTGACACCAATTGTATCCCATCATTGAGAGAGTCTTTGTGCCAAATTCCTTATCGAAAGAGATGTAAGTGTAAGGAAATGTTGGATAAACGACATTTGCATCTGTGAGTACTTCCTAAATGAATGACCCATATGCTAGAGCAGTTCCTCTTGCGAAGTCTCGTAACGCGAGCATTCGACTGGCGATGTAATAGGGCCAGTTGATTTTGATCTGATTTTTCAGGATGTAAATGAGATGGACTTCAGCCTGTTCTACTCTTGAGAGTCCTCCTTTCTTTGGCCGCAGAATGCGCGCCACAATCCACTGGAGAATGCGCTCACCTATTCGTAATTGCCCTACAGTGACGGTTCTAGGGAATGCATCACTATTCACAATGTTTGCTGGATACAACCTTTTTAACATGGAATTTAAAGTTGTTTTGAATTTATAACCAGCCACGGTTTGAGAATTTGTTACCTCAGGAAGAGTATTTTCGCCAGCCGCTAATTGCAGATTGAAATATTTACTCCATACAGCAGAGTTAAGATTTACCTTTGTGGAGCCTACTTGGGAGTGAAAGAACTGACCGCCGAACTTGCCATTGATGCCGGTGTAGAAGACTCGAACGAAGTCTTCACTATACTTAGAGTTGCATTCTAAGAAGTTGGTAATGCCTTGAAAATGTAGCAAGGATAAAACTTCGGTGAGATGAATGTGTTCTGCAGTGAGCTTGTAGAATGCATGCTGCTTAACTACCCCTCTTTGGCTGATATCTTTGGTGAATTTTTTGGTAAGTGTTGGAGGAACTAAGGATGCAGCAGTGACTGGTATGGAAGCAGATGATGAAGGTGCTCTTGATCGCTTGCCGGTGATTCTGTGGGAAGAGGAAGCCATTGATGGTGGTTGGAGAGGATTTGGGATTGTAGAGAGAAGGAGTGTGATTGCAGAGAAGGTTATGGGTGTGATTGCAGAGAAGGATGATTGCCCTTTTTATAGATGAAACTTTTAGGGTTTTGTTTTTGAGAAGAGGGAAGGTCAGGAGACAATAGGCATGGTAGGTTCAATTCACTAAGAATATGAGTAAATGTGTACAACATGCTTATAAAGTGGTATTTAATGCGCAGGAAGATGAAGTGATTTGCAGAAAAACTGGATTTTTGCGCGATGCGTCGACCATACCTCTACATGCATCGACGCATACTGATTGAATTTTGGCAGATTCAAACGTCTATTAGTGTGCATCGACCAGTCCCTTGTTATGGTCGACTCATACAGGAAGAAAATGCAAATTTTCATATTTATGCATATATGAGCATACATTAGATGCATAAATAGAATGCCACGTCATAATAAACAACCAAACAGATATAATACACGAAAAGTGTCATATATACATGGTATTTGTCAGACAGTATCACTTTTTGAGAATGAAATGTGTAGAGAGAGAGAGAGAGAGAGAGAGAGAGAAAGAAAGAAACAATATCACCTCTATACCAAGTTTGCTTGAAGAATTATATAATTTTGCTTGCAATAATTTTAACGAGTTAGATGTTCAAAGCATAATTGTAACTAAAATAAGATGAATCATACAATTATGACACTCGATCCAAAATATCGAGAATGCCTAGTTCTCGATGGATATGAAAGAAAGGTTTCGTAGCTAGCGGCTTTGTGAAAATGTCCCCTAGTTGATCTTTAGTGTTCACATGTTCAAAAATAACATCACCTTTCTCTACATGATCCCTAAGAAAGTGATGGAGAATCTCGATATGTTTGGTGCGAGAATGTAACACAGAAATTTTGGTGAGATTAATGGCACTAGTGTTATCACAAAAGATGGGAATACATTCTAGTTTTAGGTTAACATCCAATAGTTGTTGCTTAAGCCATAAGACTTGAGCGCAACAACTACCGGCGGCAACGTATTCCGCTTCGGTGGTTGACAAAGCAACTGATACTTGTTTCTTGCTATGCCAACTAACCATGCAGTTTGAAAACAAATGACACGTACCACTAGTGCTTTTCCTATCCGATTTGCAATCGGCAAAATTGGAATCAGAGAATCCTACCAACGAGCAATTATTACCTTTGGAATACCATAGTCCATACTTCGGAGTACCAGATAGGTATCGAAGTATTCGTTTGATAGCTTTTAGATGGGATTCCTTGGGACATGATTGGTATCTTGCGCATATACACACGTTAAACATAATGTCAAGTCTAGAAGCAGTAAGATAAAGAAGTGAGCCAATCATACCTCTATACCTTTTTACCTCTACATCTTTACCATTTTCATCTTTATTCAAGTTTGCGCATGTAGGCATAGGTGTGTCTATGGCTTTGGAGTATGCCATGTCAAATCTCTTGAGCAGTTCCAAACAATACTCAGTTTGACTCACGAAAGTTCCTTCCTCAAGTTGTTTAATTTGTAATCCGAGAAAGTATGTGAGCTCCCCCATCATACTCATCTCGAACTCACCCTACATAAGGTCAGAAAAATCCCTCACAAGATTCATGTTAGTTGACACAAAAATGATATCATCCACATAAATTTGAACCAATATCAAGTGCTTTCCTTTACGCTTAATGAAGAGAGTGGTGTCTACTTTGCCTCTCGAATACCCTTGATAAAGCAAGAATTTGCTCAGACGCTCATACCAAGCTCTAGGAGCTTGTTTGAGTCCATACAAGGCTCTTTTTAGTTTGTAAACATGATCAGGATATTCGTGCGATTCAAAACCCGGAGGTTGAGCAACATACACTTCTTCAATAATGAAACCGTTAAGGAATGCACTCTTAACATCCATTTGGAATAACTTAAAGTCTTTCGCACACGCGAAGGCAAGCAAAAGGCGTATAGCCTCGAGTCGGGCAACCGGCGCATAAGTTTCCTCATAGTCGATGCCTTCCTCTTGGTTATACCCTTGCGCGACTAAACGCGCCTTGTTATGGGTTATTACTCCGTTTTTGTCCAACTTATTCCTAAACACCCATCGGGTGCCGATTACTCGATGTCCTCGCGAAGGAGGGACAAGGTCCCATACCTCATTTCTCGTGAACTAATTAAGTTCATCTTGCATTGACAAAAACTAGTTTTCATCGAGTAAGGCTTCTTTAAGGTTTTTAGGTTCCATTTGTGAAATGAAAGCAAAGTGATAACAAAAATTACTTATCTTAGATCAGGTTGTAACACCCTTGGATATGTCTCCGAGAATGTTGTCAATTGGATGGTCTTTGGAAGACTTCCAAGCTTGAGGGAGATCATCTTTTGGAGGCGGATGAACTTCCTCAGTTTCTTCATGGTGGACATCTTTTTCTTTCTCAATTTTAGCTTTGTCAGGCTGATCAATTCCTGGCTCGGCATCTTTGAGTATGTCTTCTGTAGATGTACCTGCGCCATGAAACACACTTTACAAAGTATTGCACCACGATTATTGTCACAATAGGTTACATACCCTTTCTTCTTTGCCACGAAGTCTATGAATAGGGATATGTCTCCGGACATGTGTCTTGAACATCCACTGTCGAGAACCCATCTTCTATCGGTGGTCTCGACACATTGTACCTATGAAAAAATAATCAACAAGAGGAGGTACCCAATGGCATATTGGGTCCTAATTTGTGAGTGACAAAGTGGTTGCATTTGGGCAACCATTGATAGATGCCTTTAAGAACCAAAAATCTCCTAAATCGGCACTTAGCAATGGAATGACCTTTCTTGCAACAATATAAGCATGAGAAGTCAACTTTAGAATTGCCTTTGCTCTCTTGATCCCTTATTACATATGTGTATTTTTTATATGGATTCACCATACTTTTTCTAAAATCATCTTTATCGATAGCAAATGTAATTTTGGGCTCAAGGGCCTTGTTAAGTTTGGCCTTTAGGTTTCTAACTTCACCTTGCCAAATATAACAAGTATCGCATCCAAAGTCGAGAAATCTGCTAGGATCCTCACAATCCAATTTATTACTTTCCACCATGGAAGCCTTAAGTTCCTCAAGTTTCCTTTCGGACTCTTTAATTTTGTGCTCTACGTAAGTAAAGATTCTTTTATTAGAGGCGAGTCTCTTAAAGGCTTCTTTTGCTTCATCGTGTAAAGTATTAAATGCGGCTTGTAATTCGAAATGAGACATATTTGAGGAGTTTTCATATTTAGAGTGACGTACCTGTTTTTTCTTATTCTTTTGATGTGCGGAAAGACATAAGTTCACAGATTCTTCTTCATCACTTGAGCTTTCATCATCAGAGGAGGAGTCGCTATCGCTTTCCCAAGCTATATATGCTCTTCTCAGCTTTGATGACTTCTTATGTGATTTAATAGATTCCTTTTCTTTGCCCTTTTTGTTTAAAGGACAATCAGGTTTGTAATGACTGGGCTTTCCGCATTTGTAGCATGATCCTCTGGTTTTACTTCCTTTGGTGTCATTATTTCGAGAGTTCCTTGATTGCTTTCTAAAGTTGACAAGGTTCTTTTCTGAGTGTCGAATGTCGTTCTTTCTCACATACCGATTGTAACGCTTTACGAACAGCCCCGTATCCTCACTCTTGTCATCTTCTTCATCGTCACTTGATGAATAATCACTGTGCTCCTTAGATTGAGACTTCGAGGAGGAAGTCTTGAGAGCAATGGATTTCTTCTCAACAGTATTTGTTTTGTCCTTCTTTTCTTTCTTTTCATGTTGGTCGAGGCTTAGGAGCACTTATTTGTGCTCTTGTAGCTTTCCGAATAATGTTGTTAAGTCCAAAGTTGTGAGGTCATTTGCTTCTTTGATGGCGGTTACTTTCGGCTGCCATTCCCTGTTAAGACATCTCAGAATTTTGTTAGTAGCAACATCATTGGCCACTGGCCTACCAAGTGAATGCAATCTATTGATAAGATGAGTAAATCTCTTTTGCATGTCCGTAATGGTTTCCCCTTGCTCCATGTAAAAGATATCAAACTCTTGTGTAAGTGTGTTGATTCTAGCAAGCTTTACATCATTTGTCCCCTCATGGGCGACTTGAAGTGAATCCCACATAGCCTTTGCCATAAGACATTGAGAAACCCGATAATATTCATCAACTCCTAACGAGGAGATCAAAATATTCTTAGCTTTCCAATCATAGTTGTATTTCTTCTCATCATCATCCGTCCACTGTGCTTCGGGCTTAGGCACAATCTCATTATTTTCATTGGTCATGGTTATTTCCATTGGACCATTGATAATAACATTCCATACTGTTCTATATATGGAATTTATGTGCACCCGCATATAGTCCTTCCAATAACTATAACTTTCTCCATTAAAAACAGGAGCTCTATTATAGGCCCCTTTAGGTTCGTTCGCCATTTTCTATCAAAGTTATACTCGAAGCACGGAGTGAACTGGTGCTCCTGATACCACTTGTTAGACGATGACTTGGATCTAGAAGGGGGGTTGAATAGATCCCAATTGAAATCAGTTGGCGCTACCAATTAAAAATTGGTTTTTAAAATATTTGTTTTAAATTTGCGGAAGCTGCCGTGGAAAAATTACGTCTAAGAATGAACAATTATTAGAAGACCGGATATGCGTATAGCCTTATGGAAATGATAATATGCAAAATTTGATTCAACACACTAGTCACACATCAGTTGATTTTATCACTTATTAGTAGAACTAGCACCAATGATCATAATGCCCACAAAGTAGGCAAATGGACTAAGTAAACTTTGGTGTAGGCAATTTATCAAACACTCGGTGTGCAATACACTCCAAGTGTGGTTTGGCTTGATTAAGATGCTTTAAGTTCCTTGTGCAATATATTGTTGCACTAGAGTTCAAAACAGTAATAAGTACTTACTCAAATCAACCCAACTTATGATATAACTGCTTATACTAAAATCACTTAAATTTTAAGCCAAAATTGAAAGTGCTAAAAAGTAAAGGAGACAAAGATTTGTTGAGGAAGTTCCCTCGCCGTCCTCGCTTCGGGGTATGTCTTCCCTCAATTCTAATAATAGAATTGAGATCAATATATTAGATATCACCTGTAATTTAGAAATGTTTATACAAGAATTGATAAGCAAAATGTACAATCAAGCCCTCTTGAAGTTGATGATGCTATCGCTTCTTGCTCCTTGATTCGAGTCGAATCAAGTTCTCCGATTGTTGTGAGTAAACCTCCGATTCCAGCCCCTTTGTTGAACAACCTTCAGTTCTTCAAACCCTCGGCCCGACTGATCTCGTGCACAAACAAATCGAACCCGGAACACTCTTGAACGCTTCACTGATTTCCGCTACTAGATTAACGAAGACTACCGCTTCTCAATCACCTTCGCTTAGCTGAAGTAGGTAGAGATGCTGCGTACCGAAAAACCCCCAAAATCTCCAAATCTTGGAGGGTAAAACCTGCTAGGTTTTATCCAAGAAAAACCTGCCTTCAAAATCACCCCAAACCGGATTTCCGATCACGGTTTCAGACCTTATCACCTTGAACAAAATCACAATCACCCCAAGAATTGTTGTGTGTAATTGTTGTGTTGTGGGTTGTAAAAGATGAAGATTGATGAACTTTGATGGAACCTCTTTCACTTTTCTTGATTTGTGACAATTGACTCAAATTCACAATTGTTGTTGATAAAAATGAACAAAGTTACTATATATAGTAACCAACCAAACACCAAACTTAACAGCTTTTCAAACATAGTGGGAAGTCTTCAAAAAATAGCACAAACACGCGAACGTTCGACCATAGCAGGTCTATGCGTCGACGCATAGACTGCAGATTTAGGCAAATTTGAAGAGGCATCAGTGTGCGTCGACCATAGGTCGGCGTGCGCTGACCCGTGAGAAATGTAAGAGCTTCATGCGTCGACTCATGGTCTTCATGCGTCGACTCAAACCTTCCTGCGCTGACCCGTGAGAAAAGCGGAGATACATGCGCTGACTCAATGGTCGACTCATGGCCTAAAAATTTTAAATGATATAGGAAGGATATGGTGGATGGAATATTTGCATTTCTCTTTGTAGAGGCGGAACCGATAATGTCGATTCATCCATGATTGTAATTTGTCATCATCGAAACTCAAGACCGTATGTTGTATGACGGTTTGCCCTCATAGTCGGGTGTTCCTTCCCCAGTAGTTACTGGATACCATCTTGAGATCCATTGGTCGTTACAAAACTCCTTTGCTTCAGACATGTTGTCACGGGCTTACCCTTCTGTTGTTACCTTAACTTTGTCAATTTATCCAGCTTAGGAATTATTGTGATAAATAATTATCTCCCTGGGAATTCTAGTTGTGACTAGCAATAGGACAGTCGCTGACCCCTATCTGATATTGCTAATTGGTGGTTATCAAATTTTAGTCGTTACTAACGTTGCAGCTAATCCTTAAGATCATGTCTTTACCTAAATCTATCCCCCCAATCGATGTCTCATTTATTAACTGACTCTGCTGAAGTTCAGTAGTTATTGGCATTGTCTAAATCCAATCGTTATTGGTATCGTTGATTTGGTCGTCACCATATCTGCTGGAAGTCCAGTAATGTTTTGACTAGCATTGTTTAAAATCCAATTATTATTGGTGTCACTGATTTGGTTGTTACCATATCCGCCTTAAAAGTCCATTAATGTTTTGACTGGTGTTTCGTGTAAAACCCAATCATTATTGGTATCGCTTATTTGGTCGTCACCATTGCTGCTGAAAGTCAAGTAGTTACTGTCATTGCTTAAAATCCAATCGTTATTGGTATCGTTGATTTGGACATCACCATATCTACTGAAAGTCCAGTAGTTACTGGCATTTCTTAACACCCAATCGTTATTGGTATCACTGATTTGCTTGTCACCATATTGTTGCACCCTAAAATTTGACCAACCGGGTCTCGTATCTGGCTCGATGTTTCGACGCATAACCGCATTCGCATCTGCATATCGCATACAGTGCATTTTTCATTTATTTTGATTTTATCGGGATCACAGCTCTCGTCTCGCGTCTCAGGTTTTTTTAATCAGTTTAGATAGGTAGAATCGTATTTTTGGGATATTTCGGTGCCCGTTTATTTTTACCTGCTATTTTGGTGCGCTCTCGCGGTGTTATGTGTCGTTTGGTGCTTATTTTGTTCCTCTGGGAATTATTGGGATTTTTCTGGATTTTATTGACTATTTTTAGATTTTTTAATAGATTTCTTAATCATTTTTAGGATCTAATAGGATTTTTAATAGTTTTAATTCTTTTTAAATAGATTTAAATCATTTTTTAGCATTTTATAGAATATTAGTAGGTTTTAATATTTTTGATAATTGTAATTTCTTTTTAGAATATATTAGGTAGATTTTAATCATTTTTAGATAATATAGAGTAATATAGTTTTTAGAATTTTTAATGGAATAAATAAATAGCATTTTCTTTTTAGAATATAATAGGGTTTAATAGAAATTAAATGATTTTTTTTAATTTTAGGTATAGATAATATAGTTTTATAGGATTTTAAATAGCATTTTAATAGAATAGATTTATTTTCTCTTAATATAGAATATAGATTTTTCATTTTAATAAATGAATAGATTTTTCTTTAATAGATATTATAGAATTAATAGGTTTTTGAATATTAGATTTAATTAGAAGTAATTAGCAATTAATTCAATTAGTTATCTTAATCCAGCATTAGTGTTAATTCTTTTCAGTTTAATTCATTTCAGTTTTTTTTGGGTTTTAATGTTTTTTTTCGTTGGGCCCAGATTCCCGTTTTGGAGGCCCAGTTGAGTGGTTTTTGTCCAGAATTGTCCATCAGCCCAGTTTCGTCCAGCAATTTCCAGCAAGTTCCAGAACGTTCCAGAAATATCCAGAGATTCTCAGCCTTTAAATGCATCAGAGCCACGTGTAACAGAGAGGGAGGACCCACGTTACACATCACACACACGCCACGCATCAGACTCGTTTCATATCTCACTGCCACGCACACACACGTGGAAGCCATGCACCAAACTCCACCACTATCCCTGGCCACGCGTCCCTCCACCAGCGCACCTCCTATCCTCGCCGGGAATACCCACCGGCCGGCATGCATGGCCGGCGACCACCGTCGTGAGCCTCACCGGAGAACCTCACAAACCCAGAAAAATCTCTAGATTCCAATCATCTTCATCTTCCTCCTCTCATCCAACCTCCGATCCAACTTCCGGCCACCATCAATCTCACCGGAAAACCTCAAATCTTCATCCTCCTCCTCTAACCTTCATCATCCTCAACCCAGGAAGTTCCAGAAATCTTCCTTCAACGATCTTCAAGCATGATTCACCGAGTCTCCATCGCGTTCATCATTTTTCCAGGAGAATCTCCAACATTCGTCCTCTTCAGCCTTCATCAGATTCCCAGAAAGAAAACCTTCAAGAACATGCAAGAACTCTCATCCATGTTTTCCAGATGTATCGTCATCAAACAATCCTCAGAATCTTCAACGTTCTGCAAGCAGTCCCCAGATTCATCATCGATCTGCAATCTCTACAAACAGGTCTCCAGATCCAAACCTTCATCACGCTTCAGCAATCTTCCACCCCAACCTTCGAGTTCATGCAAGAACAATTTTCCAGAAGCTACCCGTGCATTCATCAGGATCTTCGAGCTTCATCCAGATCTGGATCTTCAGCGAGATCATCAAACGTCCAAGAACTTTCAAGATCCAGAAAGTTGCAACTGTCTTCATCGAGCTTGCAAGAACTTCATCAGCAACGACACTCAACCATTTTCAAGAGCAATCGCCAGCAACAAACACATGCGAGAATCATAAAGCCTGTTCAGGAATCTCTTCACCAAGAACACGAAACATCTTCAGCGAACCTTCATCAGTGTCCAGATTGGCAATATTTTTCGTTTGGTTCAGGTCTTTTTTTTTTCCGGTTGAATGGAGAAGAAGAGAGATGATGAGAGATTGAAGGAATGAACGGAGGGGGAGAACGGCGGCGGTGAACAGTAACGAGAGATAGAGGGATATTAGGGTTCTGGCTGGAAGAGGCTGTTGGGTAATGGATATGGAGGCTGGGCCTTGCTGAAGCCCAACCGGTTTTTTTTAGTTCATACTCACCTTCTTTTTTTTGTAAGTACACCCCCTGCGTGTGAGGTTGTTTAGGCTTTTGGGCTGGGCCTGCTGTGGTCATATTACTACAGGCACCTCCATTTTTGTTTAAGGCACCCCCACCCTGTGTGTATTATTTTTTGTGGGCTGGGCCTGTGGATTTCTTACTAATTGTATCCTTTGTAACTGGGTACCCCCCTCCCCTTCCTTATTTCTTTTTTTTGTTTTTTTGTTTTGTTGTTATTTCTTTTGTATGAGAAAAAGAAATTATTATGAAAAAAAGAGAAATAGCATAAAAAGAAAAAGAAAAGCATATTGAAAAAAATGAGAAAAAGAAATTATTATGAAAAAAAAGAAAGATATGGAAAAAAAAATACATAAGAAAATAGAAAAAAAGATGAGGAAAAATATTTTGAAAAAAGAAAAGGGAAGAGAAATATTGAAAAAAATATTAGTAGACTTAATATTTTTTTAAGTACATTTTCTTTTAGGATATATCTTCATAGAGATTATTTTACGGTTTTAGGGATAGTTTAGAAGCCCACTTGTTAGGGGGCTATTTTCCATTCGATTTTTCAGGATAGGATAGGATAGTATTTCCTAGGAGATTTATTTTTCAGTATTCACTCATTGTAATCATTTTTCAGAATGTTAATAAAACGAGATTTGAGTTGTGGTCCCGAAGTAGCCGAACTACAGCTGCTCTGATTTCTCGTACCAGACGAGAATATGTAGGCATAGGATGCGATATCCTAGCGAGCACACTAACGACTAACCTTTTCGTTCTCTCGCTGCTGTGCGATCGAGACTTTCCCGCTGACGACTAATTGTAACCCTTTTTCTCTCTTGCCCGAATGCATTTGAGACCAAACCCTAGTTTTGCCCATAGGTCCCCGAACCTTTGAAACCAGTTGTTTTTCTCACTGCTGTGTGAGAATACCCTTGTTTAGCCGTAGTTAGCCCGAACTACGTAAAGCTCTGATCTTCCATGCAGTGTGGAAGTACGTAGGCACAAGACGCGAGGTCTTGGCGAGCCAATTTTCCCTGTAGTCCCGAACTACGTTGACTCTGACTTTCTCTCTTGAGAATACGTAGGCATATAGTGCGACGCTCTATCGAGTCAGTTCCCTTCCGTTTAGATTTAGCAGCCGTAGATAGATTGTTTTTGCATCCTTTAGACAACCCAAGCAAGCGTGGATCCCGTCGAGTACGACGGACGTGAGGGGTGCTAATACCTTCCCCTTGCGTAACCGACTCCCGAACCCAGGTTTTGGTTGCGATGACCATACCTTTCCCCATTTTTTGCAAGGTTTACTTCGAGCGTTTCCTTTCCCTACGTTGGGATAAATAACGCACGGTGGCGACTCTTCTGTCAGCCGGCGCCGATTTTCGCAGTAGCGACAGCTGGCGACTCTGCTGGGGACTGCGATAGTTCCCTATGTGAGTCTGCTGGGGATTCAACGTCCCCTGGCTGCTAAGGACCGCGATAGTCCTTATGCATGTGGGATCCAACGTCCCCTAAGAGAGAGTCAATCCTAGCGCTTGTTTGCTTGGCTATTGGGGCTTATTTATTGATATTATCTGTTGCTGTTGGGGTGTTACGGGTGTTCTATGATGAGAGATAAGTCGGACCTGGGCTTGGAGTGCACCTTAGACTTAGAGTAGAGATTAGTGGGTGCGTACCGGCTTTGCTTGTACTAGTGTCCCGCGAAATCTACACTCGGACGAGGTTCTTCTGGTTGACTTCTTTTTCTACCCTTTGGGTCGAGGGGGTTGTTTGGTCAGTTGGATTGTCGACTCCGGGAACCGATCATTTGGAAGTTAGCTAAGTGAGGCCTCTTCTGGACTTGATGATGCCACTCCTTCTGGGAATCGTATCGTCAGTTTTGAAAGTCTGTGACGCTGACGACCGCATAGGATGCCGTACCTTGTCAGATATAGGTCCATACCTGTGAGTGGGGGGGGGGGTTTTTTGCAGGAAACTTGACTTCCAACCTACCCGTTATATTGGTCTTCTCTTCAGAGCAACCGTACTCCGTCAGCAGCGTAGCAGTATTCAGATTTGTATGGGGGCTGTGGTCCCGTTGTTTGCTGCATTTTGCATATCATATGCATATCAGTGTTGCATTGCATATCATCCTCTAGCTAGCCAGAGTTCTGATCCAGCCTTTGTTTCCTGAAGGTGATTACCCGGAGTTTGGATTGAGCAGCTGTTAATTGTCAGAAGACCGACCTAGGGGTTGAGTAGATTTGAGCAGAATCAAGCATTGAAGTCAGCTGAAGATTATTGGTAGCTATGTCTGAAGGCAATTTCCAGTCTCCTAATACCCTGACGGGGTTCACTATGGCGTCCAACCCTCTGTATGATTCCATGGAAGACTTCCCGCAAGTGAACAACGTTACTGCAGACCAAGTTGTACAGCCTTTTGTTGAGAACCGAGATCGACATGAGCAGTTTGTTGCCCGAAATGAGCGTCCGCCTCCTGTTAACAATCAAGGTGTTGCTTTCCCTGTGATGAACTACCATAGAGATATTCCAACGGCTGGGGATGGTAGATCCAAGAGCTCTTGAAAAGGGAAGAAGACTCCGAGCGTTGGAAGAGCAAATGAAAGCTTTGAAAGCCAAAGATGCTGTCAACCTGGATGCTGTAGGCATGTGTTTGGTTCCTGACCTGGTGTTGCCATACAAGTTCAAAGTGCCGAAATTTGAGAAGTACACAGGAGATAGCTGTCCGAAGTTGCATTTGATGATGTTCTGTCGAAGAATGACTGCATTTGCTCGAGATGATAAATTGATGATCCATTGCTTTCAAGATAGTCTGACTGGGGCATCTTTGAGGTGGTATATGCAGTTAGAGAGAAATCAGATTCAATCATGGATGGATTTAGCCAGAGCTTTTCTGAAGCAGTACGATTATAACCTAGACATAGCTCCCTATCGCATGCATTTGCAAGAGTTGTCTCAAGAGGACAATGAGCCTATCAGGAAGTATGCTCAGAGATGGAGAGAATTTGCTGCTAGAGTGCGTCCACCGATGTTAGACCAAGAGCTGGCAAGCATGTTTGTGGATTCCCTACAAGATCCGTACTTCAAAAGATTGCTCGGACTTCCACTAAGTTTCTCTGACGTGATAGCATTAGGAGAACGCCTTGAGTATTCCATAAGAATTGGGAAAATTCAGGTTACTTCATATGATCAAGCTGGTGAAACTGAATATCCTTGTGACTATCAGAGTGAAGAAGAAGTTGTGATCAACGCAGTCATGCCAAAGGTTGAATATCCTCGAAGCGAATCAGTGAATTTTATTGGATCTTCATCTTATCAGAGATCAGTACCTCCTGTGGCTTGTTATACTGAACAGACAGCCGTGCCTGGGGCACCCTATCAGGAATCTTATGTCGCTTCCATTGCAAAGTAGCGAACTCGCGACCTAGGTTATCAGAACCAGCGTCAGAATCAGAACAGACCTCGCAACAATTTGGAATGAAGGAAAGCTCCTTTTCACCCAGTGCCTATGCTGTATAGCCAGCTGCTACTGTCTTTGATTCAGAAGTCTTTGGTGGAGCCGAAAGCTCTTAAGCCAGTTCCAAAACCTTACCCTCCTGGGTATAACCCCCACGTTCAGTGTGGTTATCATGGTGGCTCTCCGGGGCATTCGACCGAAGATTGTAAAGCATTTCAGGCGAAGGTACAACAGTTGATTGACCAGGATCGCATTTCCTTTCGGGAAGGATTTCTGTTTGTTCATCCCAACCGCTCAGCTGTCTAAGCTCGTAGACTCGGAAGGTATTCCCCAGCAAAAACCAGTGGTTCAGACAGGCAGGCGCCTCAGCATTGGCAGTTCTCAGACTCTTATATCATTTGTAGTTGTAGTTTCTTTTCTGTTAGTTACTACCTGCTTTTAAACATTGTATGTTTCGAATGGTGATAATAATAAAGTGACTATGCATTTTTCTGAATCAATCATGTCGATGTCGCTCATTTACTGCATTGCACTGGCACTTGCATTTTATTCACTCCACTTTATCACTGTGACTAGCAAAGATTGGAGGGAGGATGACGAAATAAACTCATAACCGATGATCGTATGCTTTCAGATAAGACCTTACCGATGACGTACAAGGCATTGTTTCAAATCCCCAAACACTGGAGATATAAGGAGTTAGTCCCTTGTTAACCACTTCGAGCCAGGAAGTAGAAGTTTTTTCGGACTTTTTAACCCTCACATCTTAACCCGGGGCAGGGTAGTTGTCAGTTAGCTTGACCGAGCGTTCAAGTCTTACAGAGGAGTGTTGTCTTTCAAGGACTAGTCAGTTTACACCTTTCAAGAGGTCAAACCTCACTAATCAGGAGTGAGACAGTTACAATCCTTTCGGAGCAATCGGGACAACCAGTGTCACACGACTTTGTTCCAAAAGAAGAAAGAAAGCCCGCTAAGTAAAAAGAAAGAAAAGCTGGAAAGCTAATACTTAGGCAAAAATCAGGGCATCCCGCTGGACTTCAAAAGAAATCGAAAAAAACGAAAAGAACTCAAAAGGAGTCAGTCCAGGCAAAAATTAGGGAATCAAAAGAATGAAAAGAAGGGATAAAAGAAATTTTCCCCAGCAAGTCACAAAGTTGTGTACACAGACACCGAAAGCGAAGAGAGAGTAACTATCACTCGGAAAAAACCCTGTGAATTCCTCAGTTGTGGTTCTTACCATTCAGCATATCTCTCGAAGAGGCGAGCGTTTGTGCCAGGTTAACTGAACCTTAGGATCGGAGATCATCACGTAGACGGGGTGGGTACAAATCAAATTTGAGCCAAATATCCTTTGTTTCACGAACCGTGAACCCGACCACGATACAACCCTTAAAAGACCTAATTGAGGTAGGGTTAGTCTGAAGCGCATTACGATAAGGTCGAGTAACCTGACTCCTTCTTGACTTGCTAGTCACATCCTTGTTGTATTTTCACTGATCACGTAAGCACTTCGTTTGAACCCTGGTTCACTCGTCACTCACAATCATATGCATGTAAATGAGTGACAACTCAAATTTTTTCAAAATCTGCATAAACACTGCATTAAGATTGCCATTCGTAAATAGACAATTTTAAATGCAGGTTAGTAGTTGGCATGAAAGAAATTCCACCAGGGAATAATCGAGTAGGATGAGTAATTCAGCAGTCTGAACCAGAATAGTGAATGTTGGGAATACCTGTGAATGACTTCCAGCAAGTCCAGAATCAGTTAGTCTGAGGACAAGTCCCGAAGCTTCAGTTGATCAGGGGCAGTATATTTTAGAAGCAGTTGATCAGAATGATGTTCTCTCGAGAGCCAATCAGGGGCAGCTATGCAGAGCATTGAGATTTGAAAGCAGATACTTCAGGTGGATAATCAGATCGGGTTAAGTCGCTAGAACGCTCATTCGGGGGCAAGTCATCACAGAGAATGTTGAAACCAATTGGGTTGATAGAGGTTTAATGAAGATTGAATTCTGTTGTCGCACAGATACCGGCGCAAATCTTCTCGAAGTCTTCTCGTAGCAAGCTGTTCAGAGCAAGTACTCCCAAGAGTTAGATTGGGGCAAGTTGATTGTATTGAGGCAAGTTGTTCAGGCCAGTTTTTTATCCCCAGTTGAGTGCACTGGGGCAAGTTGTGCAAGCAAGTTTGTTTATCCCCAGCCGGAGTTGAGTATCGGGGAATCATGTCAATACCCTTATCAAAACCATCAGCATTCCGAAAAGGCCGTGTTGTCGTTGGATCATTGTCCTACAGTTTAAACCTGTTGCGTGTCAGTAACCAGTAATTTCCAAAGTCCAGTTCTCGCCTGGAAAACCGGTAACCAGTTCTCGTCTGGCCTACCCTATCGTAAGCATCAGTTCCCGTCTGGTGCAGTTTATTGTAAGCATCAGTTCCCGTCTGGTGCAGTTTATTGCAACCAGTTCTCGCCTGGTCGCCATTTTTTCCAGAGTTGTATCAGTTCTCGCCCGGTACATGCCGTCGCATAATCAGTTCTCGTCTGGTTATCGTGTGTTAACCTACGTGTTATACTAGTTCTCGTCTGGTGTACGTGAGCTTTCAGCCAGTTCTCGCCTGGTTGTCTTGTCCTCAGTCTGTTATCCAGTCAGCCCCGTCTGATGTCAAAACACAAAAACCAAATCAATTCTTGTTCGATAATCTATTTCCCTATCAGTTCTCGTCTGGTAGTCTCGTCTAGTATTTTCCATGTTTTCCACTTTGTACATAGTCCGTGTTTATCCTAAACCAGAAAAAAATAAAAACCTAAAGATATCTGACACAGTAATTCCCAATGACTCGCATGTTGTCATGTTCCCCGATACGAAGCTCAATTGATACCAGTGCTCCGAGTAATGTTGGAATTCCTTGTGGATGTTGTTAAATCAGAATTGCTACTCTTCAGCAGATGAAAGTTGCTTATTATCCCCGGAAGAGTTGAGATTGTATTTTACCCCGTATCAGAGTAGGATCAGGAGTATCCTCAGCAGATTAAGATTGATATCCGTGATAGTAAGGGCATTTCCAGCAGTGCGCTGTGCGCAATCAACCCCAGTTTGGGTCAATCCCCGCAGAGCACAATCAGTTGCCATTGGTTTGAAGAGAGCATCCCCAAGAAGAGTTGTTTTTCTTTCCCCAGTGAAGTCGCCAAGCAGGGTTGCCTTTCCATTTCGCCAGCAGGACGGTTATTCCCGGCAGATTTGATTTCCCTTTTCCAGCATTTATTTTGCTGAGATGATTCTGTGACTTCGGGTTCGTCCCCAGTAGAGTTGACGTTGCATCCGGCATTTATTTTGCCAAGTGGTTTTCAGACCTGGTGTTCTCTGGCAGCTCGAGCCTGCATTAGCATTTGCATATATCGTTATTGCATCTATCAAGCATATAGTGTATCCATGCCGTCTGGGCATCGCATTTTCAAACAGAACGCATAGCATTTACATGTCATATAGGGCATTGCATCATTATCCAGCATACGCATGTCGAAACATGGACCAGGATGGTTACCTATTGGATTTCAAATTTATTCACCTGCAGAGTTGTGTGGCTAAGCTTCTCGTCTTCCCCAGCAGAGTGACTTCTTCATATTTGGTTGTTACGTCAGCATCGGGAAAAAAAAACAACAACAAGGAGAGATTGACATATATCAGACTTCTGAAGCTGCCGCCTTCGTCAGAACAGGTGCCAGGCAGTTCAATTCAGAATTCCCCAGGAGAGTTTCCTCAGGTTCGCCGTGAACCAGGAGTCGACAGAAAAGATCCCATAGCAGATGGTAAGGTGTTTGCTTTGCGAAGCATTATTTCAATACTTGTGGCGTCACACAGGTGTTGAAAAGGAGAAGAAAATTTTATCAGAAAATTGACCAGTTGTCGCCGTGACAACCAAACTTCAGTTCATTGGAAGCTATTCCTCAAGCAATTTTGCAGTATATTCCCGCGGTTGGCAAATTTCAGGGTTCCATTTGTATTCAACCGTCATCTACCTTGAATGTTTGAAGGCTGAGCGCTCTTCACCCATTCAGGTCCAAGCCGCTTGAATAGGGGCAGCTGTTGCACCCTAAAATTTGACCAACCGGGTCTCGTATCTGGCTCGATGTTTCGACGCATAACCGCAATCGCATCTGCATATCGCATACAGTGCATTTTTCATTTATTTTGATTTTATCGGGATCACAGCTCTCGTCTCGCGTCTCAGGTTTTTTTAATCAGTTTAGATAGGTAGAATCGTATTTTTGGGATATTTCGGTGCCCGTTTATTTTTACCGGCTATTTTGGTGCGCTCTCGCGGTGTTATGTGTCGTTCGGTGCTTATTTTGTTCCTCTGGGAATTATTGGAATTTTTCTGGATTTTATTGACTATTTTTAGATTTTTTAATAGATTTCTTAATCATTTTTAGGATCTAATAGGATTTTTAATAGTTTTAATTCTTTTTAAATAGATTTAAATCATTTTTTTAGCATTTTATAGAATATTAGTAGGTTTTAATATTTTTGATAATTGTAATTTCTTTTTAGAATATATTAGGTAGATTTTAATCATTTTTAGATAATATAGAGTAATATAGTTTTTAGAATTTTTAATGGAATAAATAAATAGCATTTTCTTTTTAGAATATAATAAGGTTTAATAGAAATTAAATGATTTTTTTAATTTTAGGTATAGATAAATATAGTTTTATAGGATTTTAAATAGCATTTTAATAGAATAGATTTATTTTCTCTTAATATAGAATATAGATTTTTCATTTTAATAAATGAATAGATTTTTCTTTAATAGATATTATAGAATTAATAGGTTTTTGAATATTAGATTTAATTAGAAGTAATTAGCAATTAATTCAATTAGTTATCTTAATCCAGCATTAGTGTTAATTCTTTTCAGTTTAATTCATTTCAGTTTTTTTTGGGTTTTAATGTTTTTTTTCGTTGGGCCCAGATTCCCGTTTTGGAGGCCCAGTTGAGTGGTTTTTGTCCAGAATTGTCCATCAGCCCAGTTTCGTCCAGCAATTTCCAGCAAGTTCCAGAACGTTCCAGAAATATCCAGAGATTCTCAGCCTTTAAATGCATCAGAGCCACGTGTAACAGAGAGGGAGGACCCACGTTACACATCACACACACGCCACGCATCAGACTCGTTTCATATCTCCCTGCCATGCACACACACGTGGAAGCCATGCACCAAACTCCACCACTATCCCTGGCCACGCGTCCCTCCACCAGCGCACCTCCTATCCTCGCCGGGAATACCCACCGGCCGACATGCATGGCCGGCGACCACCGCCGTGAGCCTCACCGGAGAACCTCACAAACCCAGAAAAATCTCCAGATTCCAATCATCTTCATCTTCCTCCTCTCATCCAACCTCCGATCCAACTTCCGGCCACCATCAATCTCACCGGAAAACCTCAAATCTTCATCCTCCTCCTCTAACCTTCATCATCCTCAACCCAGGAAGTTCCAGAAATCTTCCTTCAACGATCTCCAAGCATGATTCACTGAGTCTCCATCGCGTTCATCATTTTTCCAGGAGAATCTCCAACATTCGTCCTCTTCAGCCTTCATCAGATTCCCAGAAAGAAAACCTTCAAGAACATGCAAGAAATCTCATCCATGTTTTCCAGATGTATCGTCATCAAACAATCCTCAGAATCTTCAACGTTCTGCAAGCAGTCCCCAGATTCATCATCGATCTGCAATCTCTACAAACAGGTCTCCAGATCCAAACCTTCATCACGCTTCAGCAATCTTCCACCCCAACCTTCGAGTTCATGCAAGAACAATTTTCCAGAAGCTACCCGTGCATTCATCAGGATCTTCGATCTTCATCCAGATCTGGATCTTCAGCGAGATCATCAAACGTCCAAGAACTTTCAAGATCCAGAAAGTTGCAACTGTCTTCATCGAGCTTGCAAGAACTTCATCAGCAACGACACTCAACCGTTTTCAAGAGCAATCGCCAGCAACAAACACCAGCGAACCTTCATCAGTGTCCAGATTGACAATATTTTTCGTTTGGTTCAGGTCTTTTTTTTTCCCGGTTGAATGGAGAAGAAGAGAGATGATGAGAGATTGAAGGAATGAACGGAGGGGGAGAACGGCGGCGGTGAACAGTAACGAGAGATAGAGGGATATTAGGGTTCTGGCTGGAAGAGGTTGTTGGGTAATGGATAGGGAGGCTGGGCCTTGCTGAAGCCCAACCGGTTTTTTTTAGTTCATACTCACCTTCTTTTTTTTGTAAGTACACCCCCTGCGTGTGAGGTTGTTCAGGCTTTTGGGCTGGGCCTGCTGTGGTCATATTACTACAGGCACCTCCATTTTTGTTTAAGGCACCCCCACCCTGTGTGTATTATTTTTTGTGGGCTGGGCCTGTGGATTTCTTACTAATTGTATCCTTTGTAACTGGGTACCCCCCTCCCCTTCCTTATTTCTTTTTTTTGTTTTTTTGTTTTGTTGTTATTTCTTTTGTATGAGAAAAAGAAATTATTATGAAAAAAAGAGAAATAGCATAAAAAGAAAAAGAAAAGCATATTGAAAAAAATGAGAAAAAGAAATTATTATGAAAAAAAAGGAAGATATGGAAAAAAAATACATAAGAAAAGAGAAAAAAAGATGAGGAAAAATATTTTGAAAAAAGAAAAGGGAAGAGAAATATTGAAAAAAATATTAGTAGACTTAATATTTTTTTAAGTACATTTTCTTTTAGGATATATCTTCATAGAGATTATTTTACGGTTTTAGGGATAGTTTAGAAGCCCACTTGTTAGGGGGCTATTTTCCATTCGATTTTTCAGGATAGGATAGGATAGTATTTCCTAGGAGATTTATTTTTCAGTATTCACTCATTGTAATCATTTTTCAGAATGTTAATAAAACGAGATTTGAGCTGTGGTCCCGAAGTAGCCGAACTACAGCTGCTCTGATTTCTCGTACCAGACGAGAATATGTAGGCATAGGATGCGATATCCTAGCGAGCACACTAACGACTAACCTTTTTGTTCTCTCGCTGCTGTGCGATCGAGACTTTCCCGCTGACGACTAATTGTAACCCTTTTTCTCTCTTGCCCGAATGCATTTGAGACCAAACCCTAGTTTTGCCCATAGGTCCCCGAACCTTTGAAACCAGTTGTTTTTCTCACTGCTGTGTGAGAATACCCTTGTTTAGCCGTAGTTAGCCCGAACTACGTAAAGCTCTGATCTTCCATGCAGTGTGGAAGTACGTAGGCACAAGACGCGAGGTCTTGGCGAGCCAATTTTCCCTGTAGTCCCGAACTACGTTGACTCTGACTTTCTCTCTTGAGAATACGTAGGCATAGAGTGCGACGCTCTATCGAGTCAGTTCCCTTCCGTTTAGATTTAGCAGCCGTAGATAGATTGTTTTTGCATCCTTTAGACAACCCAAGCAAGCGTGGATCCCGTCGAGTACGACGGACGTGAGGGGTGCTAATACCTTCCCCTTGCGTAACCGACTCCCGAACCCAGGTTTTGGTTGCGATGACCATACCTTTCCCCGTTTTTTGCGAGGTTTACTTCGAGCGTTTCCTTTCCCTCCGTTGGGATAAATAACGCACGGTGGCGACTCTTCTGTCAGCCGGCGCCGATTTTCGCAGTAGCGACACATATTCTCTTGGAAGTCCAGTAGTTACTGACATTGCTTAAAATCCAATCGTTATTGGTATCACTGATTTGATTGTCACCATATCCTCTTGGAAGTCCAGTAGTTACTGGCATTGCTTAAAATCCTATCGTCATTGGTATCACTGATTTGGTTGTCACCATATCCTCTTGGAAGTCCAGTAGTTACTAACATTGCTTAAAATCCAATCGTTATTGGTATCAATGATTTGGTTGTCACCATATCCTCTTGGAAGTCCACTAGTTACTGGAATTGCTTAAAATCCAATATTTATTGGTATCACGGATTTGGTTGTCACCATATCCTCTTGGAAATCCAGTAGTTACTGGCATTGCTTAAAATCCAATCGTTATCGGTATCACTGATTTGGTTGTCACCATATCCTCTAGAAAGTCTAGTGGTTATTGGCGTTGTGTAAAATCCAATTGTTATTGTTATCACTGATTTGGTTGTCACCATATCCTCTTGGATGTCCAGTAGTTACTGGCATTGCTTAAAATCCAATCGTTATTGGTATGACTAATTTGGTTGTCACCATATCCACTTCGAAAGTCCAGTAATGTTTTGACTGGCGTTCTATGTAAAATCCAATTGTTTTTGTTATCACTGTTTTGGTTGTCACCAATCCCAAGAACGTCCAGTAGTCACTGGCTTTATTTGAAAACCCATTATTATTGATAGTGGAGTGTTTGGTCGTTACCTGTCTTCTCTCGAAAATCTAGTGGTTACTGGAATTGTTAAGTGCATTGGTTATTGACAATTTCATCCAACTCTATTGTGTTCTTTGATTGTTGGTTTTTACCAACATCTCCCTGTGAAGTTCAGTAGTTACTGATACTGTTTGAAACCCAATTTCTATTGGAATGTGGTTGTAATCTACATCTTTTTTCCCCTGTAAGTCCAGTGGTTACTGTCACCAATCCCCGGGAAAGACCAGTGGTTATTGGAATCGTTTGAAACCCAATGGTCTTTGGTAGGTTGTGGTTGTCACCCATCCCTTTTGAAAGCCCAATGATTATTGGAAGGGCTTCTTCAGTACTTTTAGGATAGTTGGTTGTGACCAACATCCCTAGATGTCCCTAGCAAGTCTTGGAGGTCTAGTAGTCATTAGCATCCCCGGTGAGTCTGGTCTTGTTTCTAGTCTTTTCTTGAAGATCCCGTTTGAACGCTTCGTTGAAAGGAAAGTCCCCATTTGTTTTGTTCCCCAATAGGGACCGTCTCTCTTGTCTCTTGAATCCCTAGTTGGAATCCGAGTATGTTGACTTGTGCTCCCCTGTGTGGCTTCTTATCCTTGTCTCTCTTGATGCATCTTCCAGTTAGATTTGCATTTCCCCAGTGGAGATTTATCTTCCCCGGTGGAGTTTTTGTCCCCTGTGTGGAGGATCCCCTTGAAGTACCATCATTAGTCATGTATGAACTATTGGTTGGTATGCTTTGGATCTCTTCCCAGTGTGTTTGTGTTCCCGGTGAGTGGTTACTCTTTGTTTTGTTCTTCTTTTTTCTTTTGCTCGTATGTCAGCATTTTCTTGCACTCAAGCATCATAAAGCATCATTCTTAGAGCTCATTTCATGATCAATATTTGCCCTCTTGCATACCATCGTATCTAAGGGAAAATTTTTTGGTTTTCTATATTTAAATACCTTTCACCATGATTCTATGGAGATCGTTGTCTCTCATTGCCATCTGGTAAAGATATTTAAATAGGGGCAACTGTCAGCTACTGCATCAGCTACTCTCTTTCTTTCATTTCATGTCAACTATTTGCAGGTTATTGGTGATGTTGGAACATATAGAAAGGTTGCTCATGCTCAAAAAAGAAATCCCAAGTCGGATTTGCTCATTTTGCCTCTAAAAAGGGAAAACTTGGCAAGTTGACATAATCTGCCCATACCTTTCATTCTCCAAGATTGCCTATAAATAGAACACACTCTTAACATCCAAACAACAATAGAATCAACTAGAAACCAAGTTGAATCTCTCTCATTTCTCCGATCACCATCTTCTTTCACGTGGTAGAAGTTGCTTCCTTGTGAAGTAAAAACTGCCTTGCAAAAGCTCTGCCAAAATCAATACAACCACCAAACACTTGAACCAACACATCATACACATCACATATGATGCATTGAAGCTGTTCAAACCCTCACATTCACCAAAAAAACTCACATTTAAAAAGTCACCTCTCATACCTTGGAATTTTGACTTTTCTGCATTTTCATATACCAGAACCAAACCAGCCCTTTTCCAACCATTCTAACACTTCAAACACTCTCCATATAAGTTGTTTGAACTGTCCATGGTATCACAAACGTTCTGTAATGTAACAGCCCAATTTCTAATAATTAATTATTTGTACTAATTAATTGATTTATGTGATTTATTTGATTTAAATGAATTATTTGATTTATTTAATTTATATGAGTTAATTGATTTAATTGATATATGTGATTTATGGAATTAATTAAACTAATTGATTTATTCTATTTGATAGAATATTATAGAATTGCTATATTGATTTGTTGGGCCTAATTAGAGGGGTGTGAATAGAGTGAGAGGAGTTGGGTAAAGCCCGCTAGAAATGGTTAAAGAGTTAGGGTTTTAGAGAAATGTTGGAAAAGGGAAGGAAAAGAAAAAAAATAGAGAAGATAGAAGAGAAGAAGAGGAAAAGAAAGTGGAAGAGAGAAAATCAGAATTCAAGCATTCAAAGGAATCAAGGATTCTTCCCCAAAGAAAAACCTAAGGTAAGGGTGGGCATTCTCTCATTATTGGGATTTTGGGATAATGATTAATGGGTAGAATTTATGTAGGGAAACCCTAGATTTGAAATTATGGATTAATGGTGAATGAGTAGAAGTTTATGTAGGAAGAAAACCCATATAACTCTCATGATTTAGTGGATTTTCGAGTTTGGTGAATACCCTAACATGTGGGGATTGAAAGTGGTAACAAAGAGGGAAGGGTTGGTGAAAAATACCATTTTCTGCATAATTTTTCGAAAACACACACTAAGCAATCGATTGCACTAGTACAGCAATCGATTGTACAACAAAACAGAGGCTAAAATGTGAAAAATTAGGTCAAGCAATCGATTGCACTAATACAACAATCGATTGCATGCTGTATAAAAGCTGAAAACTGGAAATTTCTGTTCCGACGATTTTGGCCATAACTTTTAATCCGTAAGTCGGTTTTAGTCCCCGTTCAAGGCGTTGCAAAGCTAATGAATAGATCTATAAAATAGTATAGATAATATAATTATTTGCAAAATATTTCATCTCCAATATGTTTGAGGAGTCATTGTGTAATTAAATCTTAACTAAAACATGGTTTAATTGAGATGATTTATTGATTGATTGTAAGCCTTCGGTTGGTTATTGAGATACCAATTGTTGTTTAACAAGTTGATTGTGTATTGAATATTGAATTCATTTATTAGTGATGGATTGATTGTTCTTTATGTAATCATTGAACTGTGTTGTGAATTGTGATTGAATCTAATTGATTCTTGTGCATTACTTGATAAATGTAATAATGATGTGTGAAAGTATGAATACTTTGATTATTATGAAATGTGTTGTGTGTGCAATCATGTTATAATTCTTGTGTGATGAATTATTTGTGAATGCATGGGATTAAGATGCGAGAACGATCTTAAGTGCATTTAATTGTTGATTGCATACGAATCATTTGTGTCAAGAGGCAATGCTTGAAAGTTTCGTGGAGGCTAGTGACTTGTCCCAAACCTAGAGCGGGGTTTGAAAGCTTAGGGAACGGGCTTTTGTTTGTTATTGGTCTAGGGAACGAACCTGGTTTAAATGTAAAAACCGAAAAATAATAACAAGTGTTGGTACAACATGGCATGAGTTGCATTGAATTGCATTGAGTCACATGGCATATGTGACTTGTTGAATTGGGAGTTGTGAATATATGATTGTTATATGAAAGTATGCATATGTGTATGACTTTTTGAATTGGGAGTTGTGAATATATGATTGTTATATGAAAGTATGCATATGTGTATGACTTATTGAATTGGGAGTTGTAAATATATGATTGTTATATGAAAGTATGCATATGTGTATGACTTGTTGAATTAGGAGTTGTGAATATATGATTGTTATATGAAAGGATGTACATGTGTATGACTTATTGAATTGAGATTTGTGAATGTACGGTTGTTGAATGATATTGGTTGATGAAAATTGATGTGTGAGAATATTGGTGCTTGTCCTGACATGCTTTACATTATTCATTATCTTATGATTTCAATATTGATGTGAATTCTCACCCTTCTGCTGGAATGATGTCCTATCTGGCATCGTGCAGGTATTAAGAGTAGAGTTGCTCGCAGTTGCGTGGTCGCTGTTGCTGTAGCAATTTAGTATTTTAGTTATGTTGGGTCGAGTCATGATCTGGTCATGTAACACTGGGATCGTTTGGTTTATGTTTTAGAGATACTTTATGTACTATACGCTATGATTTTATATTCATTGGAATATTATGATGTTGGCCTTAGTGCCTAAGTAATGTTGAATTATGTGATGAACATGAATGTTTCTGTTAAGAGAATTATGTTATAAAATGAATCTGCTGCTACATGCAAAGTGAAATCTTGAAAAGCATGATTATTTATTAAAGTGTTAATGAGCATGACAGGTGTTTTTTGATGTTTTGAAAATTATATGAGACACCCTTTTGTGAATGCATGATGATTTACTCTGATTGTTTATATATATTCCGTGGGGTTTAGAAGGGTGTTACATGTAACACCATTCCTTAGAGTTTCACTTTGAAGCTTTTGGTGTTTTCTTGCATAAGAAGGCATTTTGTCAAGACAGTGATCTTGGAGGAGTTCTCATCATTTGAGTACCTTATTTGGAGCATATTGGAGCTACTTGGATCATCATACATAAACTGGTTTTCTTATTTTTTGCATTGAAAAATCTTCAAGAAGTAAGTGTTCCAACTGTCTACTTTTAAGATCATGATGAGTATTGATGTACACTGAGTATGAACATGCTAGATACACTTTATAGGTCATGTTTGAACCATTTCTTGCTCATAAACTTGGATATTCATGATTGTCCCTTTGGTTTGGCTTGTTAGCTTGCTTTAAGTGTCATCTCAATATGCAATTTTTTGATTCTGGTTAGGCATAGATGATTGGTGTTTGTAAACATCATTTATAGGTCATATGTGATGTGTTTGATCATTTAACTGATGCTGAATTGGTGCATTTTTTCTGTCACTTTGCTCTTGCACAAACTTGCTATTTTTGCCACTACACATGTCATCTATTGAATTATATTGTCTATTGATGTATGATGCTTTTAAGCACTCTCTATATGTCTCATATGTCGTGTCTAAATCATTACTTGCTGCTTAGAATATGTACATTGAACTGTTACATTGCTCTTGCACATAATATGCCTTTTTCAATGATGCTATCAAGTTTTTCACAAGGTGCATGATCTGAGAAAACCACCACCACCATTGGATTACTTGTGAAAAAACACACAATTTGCTTTTTTTTTTCATCCAATTTGGTTAAGTTTTTAGTAAGTTATGATCCTTCTAGCAAATTTTGCCTTGCCTTGGTCTTGGCTTGCCCTGCTTTTTGTCCTAGTTGTCTAGTTTTGTGCCTAGTTTTCAAATATGTATAACTTTGATTTTTATGCTCCTTAATATGTCTAGTTTCAATTTGTGAAGAAAGAATTCAAAATTTTTTTTGAAACACTTTGGTCCACTTGAATGACATGGTCCATTTTAGGGTTTTCTTTGGTTTTCATGAACTTTCTTAACATAGTACTTGGTTCTTCTTTTAAGAATGATCTTGTATTAATCATTTTTGAATTTCTAACATTTTAATATGCTTGAAAACACTTTCCTCTTTTTCTTTACCATGATTATACTTGCCTTTGTGAATGCATGAATGTGAAAAGTATGCCTAGAAACTTCTTTGTGAATCATGATATGTTTCTTGATGTTGTAATCTCATGAACATGATCCTTCACCCCCATCTTAATTGTTTATATGTCTTGTTAGAACCATAAAATGTTTAGGGTTGTTTCTTGCCTTGAAAGATACCAGGAATCTTGTTTTTCTTTCCCTTTGTGAAGTTTGAATCCATGCTTGAACTGTGGTTAATCTTCTTGCCTATCCATGATTGATTGTCATCAATATGTCTTGAATATGATTAAATGTGTTAAAGTTATAACTTGTTTAATTTTCCTTTAACTAATTCATATACCATGTTTGATTCAAGTTGTAACTTGTTTGCATGAGTTTTGTTTGAATACCATTGATGAAAATATTGTTGTTACACATGTTTCATGCTTGCCCTTGTTGGTTGCTACCTTCATGATCTTTGTACATTGTAATTTTAAATAATAAAACCTTGGTTGTTACCATGCCTTTTGTTTTCAATTTGTTAATTGATCCTACTTATTTACCTTTATCTTTATCAAGTTTGTTTCCCAGTGAAGGAATTTGTCAGTTCTCATCAAGTTGCCTTGTTATCATCTTTGCTTATTGTTGTCATATGCTTACCCTTATCTTTCTTGGTTGTTACCATGACTTTATATCTTCATCATGTTTTAATGAATTCATATGTGTGTTTAGGCTTTGTTAAGTTTCCCCAAGTGATGTAGCTTGTTAGCTCTCATCCAGTTGCCTTGTTATCCCTTATTCTAAAGGAAAGTCTCTCTACTGACTTCACTGTCATAGATAGCTCATTACCCTCCCGTTGACTTGGTTAAGTATTAGGTCCTTTAACTTAGTTAAGTTATAATCTATATCCATTAGAATTTTCTTTAATTATAAAGACTTACCCCTTGTTAGGAGTATCCTTCAATTAGAACTTTAAGATAGAGTTTGTTAACTCTATGTAAGGATCATTGTCATGATTACTTACTCCCCTTTTAGCTTTTGTCAAAGTTAATCGCCTTAAGTGTTAAACTTAGATCTAGAGAGTTTTGTCAAACAAAATACAAACATTGTTATGTTTTCCCCCCCTTTGAGTCTTGACCATAGTCAAGTATTCCTCAACCTTAGTGAGGAGAACTATGGTTGATCTGATTCCATCCTAGTAAAGATACGTAGGCATAAGATGCGATATCTTTGCGAGCATACTTAGAATTATCCTTAGGTCTTTACCTCAAACTTTACCTTAACCTTGATCCCATGACAATCGCAAACAATAACTTAGATAACTTAGCATACATATACACAAAAGGTTCCTGTAGAATACTACAAATGTTTAGGATGTGAATAACTACCCTAGGCATAACCAACCCCCATTCCCCGAAACTCTAGCATTATTGTTACATCGTGTTGCACCCCAAAATTTGCCTAACCTTTTCTTACTTGGTTTATGTTTCATTGCATTAGCATTGCATTGTTCTAACATTTGCATAGCATAGCATTGTTCATTTAACAGGGGATCAAGTGTGGATCCTATCTACAGGTTCTATTCAAGTTTTAGAAGTCACCATAATCATCAGGAAGAAGGTTGGGTTCTTAAGAAGTTCATTTGTTTGTATGGGGTTAGTCTCCTAATTTGATGACCAATTGAAGATCATCAATGGATGGTGAGGTATTGACCAAGGTAAGAGGGTGTTAGTAGAGCTAATTGAAGTGCTTTGAATGTCAGGGTGGAGCTCAATCAAGTCATTGTGCCAAGTGTGAAGAGCCACAGTTGAGGGTGTTGCAAGTAGGGTTTTCATCTGAGTAATCCCAAGTCAATTGACCAATTGAGGAGGATCAAAGCTCAATTCTAGGTCTTTGCAATCATGGATAGTTGTGTTGAGACACATGAGATGATATTTCAAGATTTATGCAAGAAAAGTTCAAGGTGTGAGGAGTTGCTAAATTAGGGTTCTCAGGGTAAAATCCCCTATTTAGTGCCTAACTTTAAGACCACTTATCTCAAGAGGCAAGTTTCATCTCCATTTTTGGCCAACATGAAACTTGTAGATCAAACTCGTAGCTTTAATTTGAGTACTAGAAGTCCTCCATTATATTTATAGAACTCAAGTTATGGTCCAGACAACTTACAAGTCCTCAGATGCCTCTGAAACTTGTCTATGAAAATCATCTGACTTCCAAGCTACTTTTGACCTAGGAGGGTGTTTCTCCTAAACTTTTGGCCAACATGAAAGTTGTTCCTCTTGATCTTAGATTTCCAAATTGTATTAGAAGTCTTCCATCTGATTTGTAGAACTCAAGTTATGAGGTTTACAAGTTAGGGGTATTTTGGGAAAGTGAGATTATAGGCCATTTTCAATTATAGGTCAAAATCTCCAACTTGCACATCTCAAATGCAATTTTGTTCAACATGGAACATGCTCAAAATATGGTTTTTAGGTCAACTAAGAGCTCATGGTGAATTTATTTGGTCCATAGTAAGAGTTGACTTGAAGTGGTTTGAAAGAAAGAGAAATTAAAGGCCTTATTTGGTGGGAAATTCAAATAAATTGTTATGTGCTCAAACAAAAGCAAATGACCACTCAATTTGATCAGAAATTGCATTCTAGAAACATTGTCATTATTAGATTTTTCAATTGACCTATAATTCATGGTGTTTTGACATGTTTCTTCACAAATAAGCAACATCACAAGAAATCATTCACAAAGCCAATTTGGAAGCTCCTTGTGGTCTGAATTCATTCCAAATGTGTTATGCAAGCTAACCAAAGCTTCCCAAGCAAGCTTTTGATACAAATTTCGCGTATGGCATGTTAAACTTTTTGGAGAAATTTTGAAACTGGATCTTCTGAATTGGGCTTGGGCTGAGCCTCTAGAAGGTTTCAACTAGTTCTATATATGTTCAGAAATTCATTTGGGTAAGGGTTGGTGATTCATTGGTGCTGAATTCAGAGATTGCAACTCACATTCTCAAGCTTCAACTCAAATTCGAATTCTCAGTTCAAGCCATTTTCAGATCAAATTGAAGATTGGATCCTCTTTCTTGCACTTCACTGAAGGAATCTGGAGATTTTGAGAGCAAGAAACGAGCTATAGACACCTCTGTTTGAAGCTTCAAGTCAGGTTGGTAAATCTCAAATTTCCTCTTAATCTAGCATGATGTAGTTAGAAACAAGCATGTGGCTAGGATCTATCTAAAATGTAGCACATTTTAGGATCAAATTGGTAGCAATTGGTGATGATCGAGCATGAGGTGCAACTTCTGTTTTGATTCGAAAATCTCTGATCTAGATGAATTAATACACAATGGATAACTTAGGTTTATCAGTGTTAGATGAGGATCATTTCTATACCATTAATTGGACATTTGGTGATGATGAATGACATGACATAATTTGGATCTTGATTCGGTTTTGAAAGTCTAGAAGGTTTCAATTAATTTGGATAGGTTATTCGTGATCAGCATGAGATTCTGAGCAAGATTGATATAAGGTTTGTGAATTTTGGTTGCCTGCAAGTTGATCTTCACCGGAGAAGACGGTGGCGCCACCGTCTGGGCCACCGTCTGTGTTTTTTGTCTCGCCTGAGCTCATGGAAGGAGACGATGTCGTGGCCATTGGATGAGTCTGGAGAGTGGACTTCGTATGCAAGATCAAAGGCTGAGATTTAAATTTGAGTTTGCCTCCAATAGATGAAACGCAGCGTTTCATTTATGACTCAGCAGATGAGTCAGCTGGCTGCGTGGAACGCGTGATAACTCTTGGATCTGTTTACTAAGTCTGATGATCCTACGCCCCTGATTATTTCCTAGCATTATAATTCTTTATTTCTTTTTTCTATTTTCTTTAATTCTATTTTACTTCTAAAATCATTTTTAAATTCAATAATTGTTATAAAAATAAACTAAAAATATCTCCATGATCCTTGCTTTATTTGTGATTTTTCAGTAGCATTAGATTTAATTTTTGTTGATTTTTCAATTTAATTCATATTTTTCTTGTTTTGGTTATTTCATTAATTTTGCATAATTGAGTTGTCTGTTTGTTGATTTTCGTTCTATCATTTGGTTTGGAATTTTGTTGTGAATTTTTTATAGATGCTAGGTTAGAGATGTACGCTCCCATATGAATTTTCTCACATTTGTTAGAAAATCATAGCTTCTGATTTAGAAGTAGGTTTAGAGCCTTTCCCCATTAATGGTTTCCCTTGATACCTTTCAACTTAGGATTATATTAGAGGACTTAGAAGTTGAATTAGGTCCTGATTTTTGAACTATAGATCATTAACAAAAGCATGTTCCCGTAGAAAAATAATTAGATTTTTAGGATGTGTTTTGCTATTTTAGATAGAATATTCAAGTTGTTTGTTCATTTGGTGCTTCAACCTTGGTGATAGTTTTGGAATGGACTCAAAGTGGGATTTTCTTGCATGACGGCTGCTGGTTCCTATTGGATGATGTCATGGACATGATGAAGCTTTTGTGGAGTGGCTGGTGGAGCTTGGTTTGGAGCTTTTCTTTCCTTTTTGTTAGCTTTTTGTAGCTTATAAGATTAGGGTTTTTAGGAGAGAGCTTTAGAAGTAGTTTTTCTTCAAATAATGGTTGGTTTCATCCACCTTACATTCTCATCCTATGATTCAAATTCCTCATGTAAAAGTCTCATCTCTCCTTTGGAGGTATGTGTGATATTTTACATTGAGTAGAACTTTTGAGGATGCCTTTCTCTGATGACTGGTTGAGTGTCAGATGGGATTCCTTTGGTTTCCTTTCTGCTTCCCATCATCAAATATTCATCTTGTTGATTCTCTTTATTCTTGGTGGAGTGGTTTGGTAGAGTTTGAAGATGGAGCATCCCTTTCCTTCTCTTGAAGATGTTGTGAACTTGAAGAGCAGTTACAGACTTTGGATTGGATTGCTGTCAGAAGATTGCTCTGCTGTGGAGATTGTTGGCTTGTGTTCCCTGTTTGTCTGTTTTCTTATTGCTCAACTGAATTGATATGATTGGCTTGGAGTGTTGCATTAGATTTAGGCTTCATGTAGATGATCATAGGCCTAAGAGCATCTTAAGGGTTGAGCTTCTCCCCTTGCTTGTATTGCATTAGAGGTTGAGTTTCTCCCTCTGCTTGTATTTTTACTGTGTGGCTTTGCATGCTGGTATTTGGTAGAGCTCAACTCCCTTACCTGTGTGGTGTGTGGCCTTTGTGCCTTGCTTGTTTAGAAGTTGAGCTTGGCTCCTTCTGCTTGTGTGATGCATAGCATGCATTTTATTTACAGCATTTTGTTTACAGTAATTTCTTTTCTCAGTTATTTTGTTTACTGTTTGTTTTCCTTTGCCATGTTCCCCTAGGAACTCTGACTTCTCTGGTTCCAAAGAAGTCATGACAAACATTAGGGTTCTAAACATGCATGATAACATTAGGTAGATTCCCTCCTAACCTCAACTGTAGGCCCATTTTGCATGACAACTTTAGGATTGGATCAGTTCCCCTTTAGTGCGTCTTTTCTCTTCTCATCTGTAAACAAATCAAAATACAGTAATAAAGGTTAATTGACGTCGTACGTTATAAGCCTTAAGCTACTTGAGAAAGGATTGTTGGAGAGTTTCTTTTCAATAGTCTGGATGTTTAGTATGGCACCCTTTGGGTGACATGCGACGCATTCACTCTCAGGTCATAGTCTCTAGTGCGATATCAGTTGCAAACATCCATAAAAGACACTTCTCTAAAAAACAGAAAAAAAAGATCAAACTCTTTTTGTCCTCTTGGACCTTTAATCCCTTGGGAAACTTTTTTTCAGAAGGAGAGTTCTGTTAACTCCCGGTTCTACCGCAAACGGTAAACGCCTAAGTCTCCAATGGTCGAGCTGCGTACACCAAACTACTGGAACCGTCTGTTAACCTTACTCAGATAAAAAAGGACAAACCTATGTCTTTCGTGTCCCGAACTACGTTTGCTCTGATCTTTCACGCTGTGTGAAAGTACGTAGGCACAAGATGCGATATCTTGGCGAGCAACCTTTCCCCGTAGTTAGGAAAACTACGTTGACTCTAATTTCTCGTTCCAGACGGGAATACGTAGGCATAAAGTGCGATGCTTTGCTGAGTCATTTTCTTTTCTTTTTCAGACCAGACCTTTAGTGTAGATAGATGTAACAAACCCGTAAGATAAACACAACAAGCATGGATCCCATCGAGTACGATGGACGTGAGAGGTGCTAATACCCCTTGCGTAACCGACTCCCTAATCCAGACAATGGTTGCGATGACCATTCCTTACCCTTTTCGTCAGGTTTTTTCCGATCGTTTCCTTTCCTGTTCTGAGGGATAAATAACGAAAGGTGGCGACTCTTCTATCTTGTCGGCCTCGTTTTTCGCAGTAGCGACAGCTGGCGACTCTGCTGGGGACTCCAACGGTTCCCTATGCGAGTCAATCCTAGCGCTTGTGTGTTTATCTGTTGGGTTTTATTTATCGCATTTACTTTCCGCATTTTATTTTTCAGTATGATATTATTATTATTGTGCTGTTGTGGGAAGGGGCTCTGATGAGTGAGAAGCCAGACCCAGGCTTGAGTGTACTTAGCATTAGTTGTGGAAATTAGTGGGCGCGTGCTTGCTTTGCAGGCTCTAGTGTCTCATGAAATCCACGCTCAGACGAGGTTTTCCCGGTTGACTTTTTTTCCAGCCCTTTGGGTCTGAGGGGTTGTTGGTTTGGAGGATTGTCGACTCTGGGGACCGATCATTTGTGACTCAGCAGAGTGAGGCCACTTCAAGGGATGATGATGCCACACCTTCTGGGTATCGTATTATCGCTCTTGAAAGTCTGTAATACTGGGAAACGCATAGGATGTCGTACCTTGTCTATAATTTAGGTCCATACCTGGGAGCGGGGTCGGGTTTATTGCAGGAAACTTTAACCTTCAGACTACCTGGTTTTCTTGTCAGTGAATCAGTGTTGTTGGGTTCAGAGGTTTTTATCGTCAGAGATGTGGTTGTTCTCGACAATGTGTATTTATTGGTCCTCTTCAGGGTTGTGCTATCAGAGCAGTGTGGTGATTGTGTTGGATCAGAGCTTTGATTTTCTCAGCAGCCATCTTGATCCTCTGTTACATTGCATTTTGAATTTTACATACTCATTTGCATATCATTAACGTGTGTCTGTGTTGCAGGTACCTTATCCCCCGGTTCAGGTTTTCTTGACTTCTGTTGTGCTATTATGGGTTCTCTGAGGAAGAGTGTGGCCTATAAGCTCCCCATTCCAGATGTTGCTCAGTTGTCCAGTTTGATTGCTTTGGCAGATGATACTGTGAGAGGTGAATTCAGAAAGTCTTATGGGAAGCTGCTCAGTTTGGCCCGTAAACCTTCTGTGTATGAGTTGAATGGGTTATATGCCTTGCTACAGTTCTATGATCCTCCTTTGAGATGCTTTACTTTCTCGGACTTCATTCTTGCACCTACATTAGAGGAGTATGCTGATTTATTGGGTGTGCCTATCAAGAGTCAGATGCCTTTTGTTCATAGGGATGCTGAGCCTAATCTGGCCAATCTAGCTCTTTCTCTTCATCTGGATGCCTCTGAGTTGATCTTGTCTAGTTGGAACAGGGTTCCTGGTTTTTCTCTGCAGTTCTTAGTTGGGAAAGCCCAACAGTGTGCCAAATACGGTTGTTGGATTGTGTTCAACGCCATTCTTGCTCTCTGCATATATGGTATTATTCTGTTTCCTAATATGCCTGACTTTGTGGACTTAGATGCCTTTCATATCTTTGCATCAGGGAATCTAGTTCCTACCTTGATTGGAGATGTCTACCATTCCGTGCATTACAAAAACGAGAATAGAAGGGGTAAGAATGTATCATGCTGTGTGCCTTTGTTCTACCGATGGTTTGATAGTCACCTACCCAAGAAGGGTCTCTTTGCTTCATCTGCAGCCACAACTGAGTGGTCTGAGCGCTTGATGAGTTTATCAGCAGAGAGTGTTGTTTGGTTTGATAGAGATATGTTGGGTACTGAAGTTATATTCAGCTGCAGTGGGTTTCCGAATGTGCCTTTGATAGGAAGGAAGGGTTGTATCAAGTATAATCCATCTTTGCTTGTCTGACAATTTGCTTATGCTTCGAGGGTTCCGCCAAAGGATGAAGAGGTGCAGGAATCTCTTTACCTCACTGGTCTTCTAGAGGGGAATATGTTATCTAAGCTTCAGCATGCTTGGAATGATATCAGTAGACGAGGGAAGCCATTGTTGGGAAAAATTAATAGCCAAGCCTACGCTCCATATGTGACCTGGATCAGAGCCAGAGCAGAGATTATAGGTATGCCTTTTCCACCTGCTAAGCAGGAATGCCCTTCAGTGGTGGAAGAGCCTACTACCGTGTCTATTCAGCAGTATAATCAGGTGTTAGCTGAGAGAGAGAAATTGAAGAAGGCAAATGAAGAGTTAGAGAAAGAGTTGGTACAGATCAGAAGTGAGAGAAATGAAGCCGTCCACTCCTTTAAGAGGCAAACAGAGTTGGTGAATAGGTTAGGTACGGATTTGACTAAGCAGATGGCTGAGCGTGAGCGTTTGGGTTGGGCTTCAAATATGTCAATGATGTACTGGCCACTAAGAAGCAGCACTTGGATGAAGCGTACAGAAGAATATCCAAGTTTAATCAGCAGTGGAATGCCACCATAGCTAACAACAAAGAGAGGGAAGATAAACTAAAGTAGCAGATCTCCACATTGAAGGCTCAGGTGAAGGCTAGTGAGAAGAGGTTTGGTGAGGAGACCGCTCGCAGATACGCCACTGAAGATTTGTTGAACAAAGCTCTCGCTAACTTGAAGGATCATAAGCAGAGGTTCGAGTCCAAGAAGTGAAAGCTAGAGGATTGCTTTGGCCAAGGAGCGTGGGAAGATTCAGTTGAGGGTCTCCAGTGTACTATCCTGCAGAGGGATTTGCTTGTTAAAGGGTTACTCACTCGTCCTAATCACCTCGAGACTAGAGAGCTTCTAAAGGAGTTTCATGCCCACGGTCACACTTGATTATCTTTGTAGCTCTTTGTTTTTATTCTTGTTGTAGGCTGACCATCACCAGGCTTGTTGGTTGAGGTCATGCTATTGATTCTCTTTGTATTCGTTGACTTTGTACTACTGCCTTGTGGGCCCTATCTATATATGAGATGTTATTCCAGTGGCTATACCCGGACTTCTTGTTATCAGCACTTGCACTCTGGCACCCGAATCGGGGGAAAATCTCCCTAACACACAAACACGCGTTTCATTTGCATAAATCATTCGCATAGCAGGTACCTTGTACTGTTCTCTTAACTCTTTGTTGATGCAGGTTCCAGGATTGCCGACCAACGAATTCATCGCTATCCTACCAGGAGAAACTGTAAGAAAGTCATGGACCAGATGCAGACTGAGATGCAGGAGATGCGTGACCGTATGGCGCAGTTCATGCAGGTGATGGAGATTGTGGCTAAGGGCCAGGAGCAGCTGCAAACTCTGGTGCAGCCTCTGATTGCTAGGGTTGATAGTCAGGGTGTGCTACATGGCGGTTTTGCTAATCATCCTTCTCGAGTCGGGACTCCGCAAGCAGATGACACGGTGCCGATGGTTATCCTCAATGCAAATGAGAATGATAACAGAGCTGAGAATGTGGATGTGACAGGGAATACTGTTTTCAATGTTGGTGCTGGAAATGTTGGTTTCGGTGCTGGGAATACAGGTATGGGTATTGGAAACGTTGGTTTTGGTGGTAATCAAGGCTATGGCAATCAGGGTTACAAAAATCATGGTTACGATAATCAGAGCTTCGGTAATGCAGGCTTCGGCAATGCAAGCCATAATGGTATGGGAATGGGCATTAATAATGCTGGTTTTGGGCCAGGCACTGGAAATCAAGGTTTCGGTAATATGGGATATGGTCCCAGGATCAATCAGACTGGTTTTGGTCTTTATAATGCTTATGCTGAATATGGTAATGAGGATTCTCACTAGGGTGAAGATCGCCAGGAGGATGCTTTCCCTTCTCCAGGAAGGGATTTTGAGGCGCCCGCTGACAATGATAGAAGGTTCAGGTTGTTGGAAGAACAGATGAGGAATCTTGCTAATCAGAACGCCACGGGGCTAGACGTGGCTAACATGGGATTGGTCCCTGGCTTGAAGGTACCAATCAAATTCAAAGCGCCCACATTTGACAAGTACAAAGGGGATACTTGCCCGAGAGTTCACGTGCGATCTTACTATAGGAGAATGTCCGCCTACTCTGATGATGAAAAGATGCTGATGCATTTTTTCCAAGACAGCTTGTCGGGACCGTCATTGGAATGGTACATGGGGTTAGAGCCTACTCAAATCGGTAGCTGGAAGGAGTTGGCAGAAGCTTTTGTCAAGCATTACCAATACAACAGTGACCTTGCGCCGAACAGGGTCCAGCTCCAAAATCTGTCTCAGAAGAATAACGAGAGTTTCAAAGAATACGCCCAGAGGTGGCGTGAGCTAGCTTCCAGGGTGCACCCACATATGGTAGAGCAGAAGTTGGTAGATATGTTTGTGGGCACTTTCTCTGGGTTGTACTATGACAGGCTGATTAATTGTACGACGGCTAATTTTTCCGAGTTGATACTCTTGGGGGAACGTATCGAGAATGGTGTTAAGATTGGTAAGATCCAAGCGGGTGAGTCAACCTCAACTGGAGGTGGTAAGAAGGCTTTTGGGAACAAGAGATAGGGAGATACCAATGCAGTATATAGCGATCGGAGAAGGGATAGAAGTCAGAATTGGCATAGGCCATAGATCGCCGGTGTGACAATTCCTGTACCTCAACAGCAACAACAACAGCCACCCCAGCAACAGGGACGATAGGACGCTGCTCCACAGAGATATCAAGGTCGGGATAGGGTTGTGAAAAGAGTTTTTGAAATGCCTCCGCTTCCTTACGCTCAGCTTCTTCCAACCTTGTTACAGTTGCAGCTTGTTGAGAAAAGGACGCTAGCTCCGCCGAAGGGCACGCCTCCTTATGGGTATGATGTTAATGCGCATTGCGACTTCCACTCCAGGGCACCCGGTCATACCATTGAGAATTGTCAAGCGTTTAAGAACAAGGTGCAAGATTTGATAGATAGTAAAGCTATAAACTTTGGTAACGAAGCGCCCAATATTGAGAAGAATCCTATGTCGCCTCATGGAACTGCAAAGGTAGGTGATGTGTTGGAGGATGCTAGTCTAAATCTGGTTATGAATATGGACGAATTGAAAACACCTTTGTGTTATATCAAGAGCAGATTGCTGAAAAGGGGAGTGTTCCTTGGTTGTGACGCCGATTACGTTGATTGTTTGGCCCAGCTTGAGGGTTGTAATAACTTGAAAAGAGGTATTCAAAGGATGATCGATGAAGGTACGCTGCAATTTGATCGCACGGCTGAAGATAAGCCTGTTGAGGCAAAAGTTGAGAAGCAGGGTGAAGTTGCAACGATTACAATACCGCTCAAAACTGTCACGATATCGCACCTCCCAAGAGGCCGACTATCACAATTACCAAAGCTGGACCTATCCCGTATGAGAGTACTAAAGTTATCCCCTGGAATTATGGGGTGGAAGTATATTGCAATGGGGAGAAGATTAACTTGCCGAGCCCGCTTGTAGGATCTGTTGATAACTTGTGGGGGCAGGGGGCATAACCCGCAGTGGCAGAATCTTTACGTCGCCAGAAATAGAAGCTGAGAGAATTGCAAAGGGAAAAGGTAAAGTCAATGAGGAAGGATCGTTGCAGGAGAAAGAAAAAGAGGCTTTGACCAAAGATGTAGAAGAATTCATGAGATTGATTCGGAAGAGCGATTATCAAATTGTCGATCATCTGTAGCAGTCGCCTTCCAAAATATCAATCTTGTCATTGCTGCTTTGTTTCGAGGCTCACCGGAATGCGTTGTTGAAAGCTCGGACACTGCCTATGTACCCCATGATATATCCGTGAATCAACTCGAAGGAGTGATTGCGCACGTAAATACGGGGCATGGCCTTGGCTTTACTGACTGTGATTTGACGCCCAGGGGCCGCAACCATAATAGTGCGTTGCATATTTCTATCAAGTGTAGGGGCACTGTTATGTCCCACGTCCTTGTTGACATTGGCTCATCCTTAAACGTCTTGCCCAAGAAAGCATTGCTGAAGCTAGATACCCGAGGAGTAATCTGCACGCCAAGTGATTTAGTGGTGAGGGCATTTGATGGGACGAGACGGTCTATATTTGGAGAATTGACTTTGCCGATCCAGGTCAGTCTAGAAGTGTTTGACATTGTGTTTGACATCATGGACATACAACCATTTTATAGATGTCTGCTTGGACGACCATGGATCCATGCTGCGGGGGCTGTGACATCGACGTTGTACCAAAAGCTTAAGTATGCGGTCGGTGGTAGTATTGTCACTATATGTGGGGAGGAAGACATTCTGGTCAGTCACCTGTCATCATTTAAGTACGTCGAAGAGGATGGTGAGATCCACGAAACATTGTGTCAGGCCTTTGAAGGAGTGCAGATCAATGACAAATCTCCTGTCATCAGCAAGGGGCCGGAAGTGGCTATGTCTTCGTACAAAGAATCCCAAGTGATGGTGCAAGTCGGTGAAGTTAAAAGATGGGGTCAGGTTCTGGAGATTCCTGTTAAGCAGGACAAATTCGGCTTAGGGTATCGCCCGTCGTCATCGTCTTCGCAGGGCAAGCCGGGATTCAAAGGGCCGATCGTGTTCACTCCGGGAGGAGTTAGTTTTGAATAGATCAACGTTGTGTCTGACAGTGAAGAAGGCGATAGCGACTGTGACATGGAGTCGTGGATCAAGCCCAGCGAGCCAGGACAGAGCCTATGCAACTGGTCTATCCAGGACATTATTCAAGTGACGCCGAAACAGTAATGCCTTGTTTTTCAATTATTGTACAATCATGTGTCCTACCCGGGGCATAATGATTTTATTTCAGGGTCCACTTGCTTATGTGTATGCTTTGTTTTAATCATTAAATAAAGGCGTTTTCCTCATGCAAATGTTGTGATCCCTGTTTTGTCTATTTTTTTATTTTTACAATAAAATGGAAACGCGGTTGTGTGCTTCGTTTGCATATCATTTGAAGCATTTAACCCTTTCTCTTGCAGGATCCATATTGCAGATGACACCGATCAAGATCTCCCTATGACTCGCTTTGACTTTGAGCACCTGATATTTCAAGCCGAAGAAGAGATTGTTGAGGATGACGACTTACCAGAAGAGCTGACTCGTCTGTTGAAACAAGAAGAGAGAATCATTTTACCTCATCAGGAGGACATCGAGATCATTAATTTGGGTTCGGAAGAAATTGTCAGGAATGTCCGAATAGGGGCTGCGCTGCAAAGCGATATTAAGCAGAGACTTGTTGAGATGCTTCGAGAGTATAGTGACATCTTTGCTTGGTCTTATGAAGATATGCCTGGGCTAGACACTGATATCGTGGTCCACCGCTTGCCATTGCGTAAAGACTGTCCGCTGGTCAAGCAAAAGCTCAGAAGAACGAAACCAGATATGGCCATAAAGATTAAAGAGGAAGTGCGGAAACAGTGGGACGCTAGTTTCCTAGCTGTTACAACTTACCCTCCTTGGGTCGCCAATATAGTACCTGTACCAAAGAAGGATGGTAAGGTACGAATGTGTGTTGACTATCGGGATCTGAACAAGGCGAGCCCTAAGGATGACTTCCCGCTTCCTCATATTGACGTGTTCGTCGACAACACTGCTCAATTCTCTGTGTTTTCCTTCATGGACGGCTTTTCGGGCTATAATCAGATTAAAATGGCGTCGGAGGATATGGAGAAAACAACTTTTATTACCCCGTGGGGAACATTCTGCTACAATGTGATGCCCTTTGGTTTGAAGAACGCTGAGGCAACGTATCAACGCGCTATGACGACACTCTTTCATGACATGATGCATAAAGAGATTAAGGTCTATGTTGACGATATGATTTCCAAATCCCAGACGGAGGAAGAGCATCTGGTGAATCTTTTGAAATTGTTTGAGAGGCTTAGGAAATTCAGGCTGAGGCTGAATCCTAATAAGTGCACCTTCGGGGTGTGATCCGGTAAGTTACTGGGGTTCATTGTTAGTGAAAAAGGAATAGAGGTTGATCCTGCTAAAATAAAAGCAATACAAGAAATGCCAGCACCGAAAACAGAGAAAGAGGTTCGTGGTTTTTTAGGGAGGTTGAACTACATTGCCCGGTTCATATCTCACCTAACTGCCACGTGTGAGCCAATGTTTAAACTGTTGAAAAAAGACCAAGCTATTGTTTGGAATGAAAATTGTCAAAAGGCATTTGATAAAATAAAAGAGTACTTGCAGGAACCTCCGATTTTGATACCCCAGTAGACGGGAGACCACTAATCATGTACTTGATGGTTCTTAAGAATAGTATGGATTGTGTTCTCGGTCAACATGACGAGACTGGACGAAAAGAACATGCGATTTATTACTTGAGTAAAAAGTTCACAGATTGTGAATCCCGTTACTCAATGCTCGAAAAGACGTGTTGTGCACTTGATTGGGCTGCCAAACGTCTGAGACAATACATGCTGAATCACACAACCATGCTAATTTCGAAGATGGATCCAATCAAGTACGTCTTTGAGAAGCAGGCACTTTCTGGAAGGATTGCCTGATGGTAGATGGTACTAACAGAGTACGATATACAATATGTTTCGCAAAAGGCTATCAAGGGTAGCATACTGTCAGAGTACCTGGCTGAACAGCCCATTGATGATTACCAGCCAATGAAGTTTGATTTTCCTTATGAGGATATCATGTACTTAAAGATGAAAGATTGCGAAGAGTCGTTGCATGGTGAAGGTCCTGAGCCGGGTTCCCAATGGCAATTGATTTTTGACGGTCCTGTGAATTCATATGGAAGTGGAATTGGGGTAATCATTACGACTCCCCATGGGACGCACATCCCGTTCACCGCCAGGTTGACGTTCCCAGTTACTAATAACGAGGCTGAATATGAGGCGTGCATCATGGGTCTCAAGGAGGCTATTGATTTGAGGATTAAAAATCTTGATGTGTATGGAGATTCCGCGCTAGTCGTGAACTAGATCAAGGGTGAATGGGAGACACGTCAGCCCAATCTGATACCGTATATGAATTATGCAAGAAGACTGTTGCTTTTCTTTGACCAGGTAGAGTTTCACCATGTGCCACGGGCAGAAAATCAGATGGCTGATGCTCTTGCGACATTGTCTTCCATGTACAAAGTTAACTTCTGGAATGAGGCTCCCAGAATAGTTATCTCTCGCCTTGATAGGCCCGCCTTCATATTTACCATTGATGAAGCTTCCGATGGCAAGCCGTGGTATTTTGATATCCAGAATTTCCTAAAGAACCAAGAGTATCCGACTGGGACATTCGGTCGCGATAAGAAGACTCTTATGAGATTGGCTGGCAATTTCTACTTGAATCCGGATGGTGTTCTGTATAGAAGAAACCATAATTTGGTGCTTTTGCGATGTGTTGATGAGAAAGAGGCTAATCTACTCATGGAAGAGGTCCACGAGGGAACCTCTGGCACGCACGCTGGCAGACATGCTATGTCTCGAAAGTTATTACGGGCAGGGTATTATTGGTTGACAATGGAAAGAGATTGCTTTATGTTTGCAAAGAAGTTCCACAAATGCCAAATTTATGCGGACAAGATTCAGGTGCCGCCGAGCCCTTTGAACGTTATGGCGTCCCCGTGGCCTTTCTCCATGTGGGGCATCGATATGATTGGCAAAATTGAGCCCACCGCCTCCAATGGACACCGGTTCATCTTGGTGGCTATCGATTACTTCACCAAATGGGTTGAAGCAGCATCTTACGTTAATGTCACTAAGCAAGTGGTAGCCAGGTTTATCAAAAAGGATATCATATGTCGGTATGGCATCCCCGAAAGAATCATTACTGACAATGGTTCGAACCTGAATAACAAAATGTGAAGGAATTGTGTCAAAATTTCAAGATTGATCATCACAACTCGTCTCCCTACAGACCCAAGATGAATGGCGCTGTTGAGGCGGCTAATAAAAACATCAAGAAGATAGTTCAGAAGATGGTTGTGACATACAAAGACTGGCACGAGATGTTGCCCTTAGCTTTGCACGGTTATCGTACGACGGTACGCACATCAACCGGGGCAACACCTTTCTCACTGGTATATGGTATGGAGGTTATCCTGCCATTAGAAGTTGAGATTCCTTCCTTGAGAGTATTGCTCGATGTCCAACTTGATGAGGCAGAATGGGTGCGGAATAGGCTGAATCAGCTCAGTTTGATGGATGAGAAGAGATTTGCATCTATCGCATATGGTCGGTTATATCAGAGCCGGATGAAGAAAGCTTACAACAAGAAAGTGTGCCCTCGAAGCTTTCAAACGGGCGATCTTGTGCTAAAGAAGATTCTCCCACCACAATCGGATCACAGGGGCAAATGGACTCCCAATTATGAAGGTCCATACATTGTGCGAAAGGTCTTCTCTGGAGGAGCTTTACTATTGTCCACCATGGATGGCGAAGATTTTTCATCCCCTGTGAACTCGGACGCAGTTAAAAAATACTTTGCTTAAAAAAGAACCGCTGGACAGAAAAAAGAGAGTCCAGGCAAAAATGAGGCATCCCGGCGAACCAAAAAAAAAAGAGAAAAAGAATAGGTTCGGGAAAAAGTTAGGGATAAAAATTGAAAATATGTACACCCGCGAGGTCGAAAACCTGAGAAGGTGACTTCAGAAAAAAAGGGTATCCCGGTGAATTAAAAACCCACAAAGGGCGATTCAGGCAAAAGTTAGGGATTAAAAAAGCAAATGACTGCGGTCCGAGTATGATACTGCATTTCTTAGTGGTTTGGGAACACCCGAGGGTTAATTATCCAAGTCAATCTCTTTCGAGGACGGAGTATCGGGGAAGCGTCTGAGTCAGGCGAGTCATAGGAGGATCAGCTCATGGTGTTCGTCTGTACCACGTTGCCGACATGTATACCAATTTCTTTGTACCTCTGTACATATTTGTATTTGTTTGTAGCTTCCTCTTTTCAGGAGTTGCATCCATTGTACACAATTTTTCCTATTTAAAGACCCATTATCAATAAATGCATACTATTCAGTACTTGATTATTTGTTTTGTTTTAACTTTTACTGTTTTGTTTGTGGAAAACGCCGATGTTTTTGATAAACTTGCACGTGCATAACCTTGCAGGCCTCGGCCAATAATTGTTAAAACTTTGAATTGACTGAGCGATTATCACGGCTATTGACCTGGATATTTCCTTTTGTATAGGATATCTTGTTGTTGCTCATGTTTTACAGGGTTGTTACCTTCGCAGCAAACAGCCAAGGGATCGTGTTTCCCCAGCCGGAGTCCCTTAACGTAGGAGCAGGCTCTAGGTGATCTTATTTCTCCCCAGCAGATGGAAGTCGTATTTTTATCCCCAGAAGAGTTAGATACGAGTTAGCGAGCGGTCAGGCAGTAATGTGCGTCCTCAGCGGTGGTCGTGTGTACATTTAATCCCCACAGGGTACAACCAGGTTGTCCATGGTTTGAAAAGGGTAGCCCCGAGCAGGGTGGTTCTTTCTCTTCGCCAGCAGGTCATTTTTTTCCTCCAGTAGGATGATCATCCTCAGCAGAGTTCGTAATTACGGACGGTAACGCTAGTCCCCAGTAGAATTGTGTCTTCTTCCCCAGCGGAGTCGGCGTGCCTTTCCAGCATTCATTTTGCTGGAACAATTCTGTGATACCCGGTTATCCTTAGCGGAGCTAGCTTTGTTTTTAGCATTTATTTTGCTGAAGCAGTTCTATACCCAGTTTTTCTCCAGCAGCCCAGGCTTGCATTTGCATCTTGCATATATCATCATATTTGCAAATACATAGCATTCCATTTCGTATGGAGCATTACGCCATTATTAACATATGCATTTTGAAGCATAAACCAGGTTGGTTACCTATTTTGTTCCAGGTGTTTCCCTGCAGGTTTGGAATTCTTGTTCAGGATGGTTTCGGATGTTCAAATTCTTGACATGAGATATGTGATGACCGCGTTCGTCCTATCATGTGTTCCCCCATCAGAGTTGCTTGGTTAAGTTTCTCATCTTCCCCAGCGGAGTTTCTTTACAAGGCTTCATAATTAGACTTTGGAGTTGTTATCAGAAATTCCCCAGTAGAGTCTTCCTCGGATGGCTGTTACGTCGACATTGAAAGCCTCATGATTATACCTTTGAAGTTGTTACCCATGTTTGTTCAAGATGGATGTCTGGCAGCTGATGTCAAAGTTTCCCCGCAGATTTGCTTGTTCAAGTCTTCAGATGCTCATTACTCGCTTTCTTTTAGCGTATGCCCATTTCCGAGGAAATGGAAGGTCAGTGATATTGACATTGCTCGCTTTCTTTTAGCGTATGCCCATTTCCGAGGAAATGGAAGGTCAGTGATATTGACATTTCTCGCTTTTATTTAGCGTATGCCCATTTCCGAGGAAATGGAAGGTCAGTGATATTGACATTTCTAGCTTTTATTTAGCGTATGCCCATTTCCGAGGAAATGGAAGGTCAGTGATATTGACATTGCTCGCTTTCTTTTAGCGTTTGCCCATTTTTGAGGAAATGGAAGGTCAGTGATATTGATATTTCTCGCTTTCTTTTAGCGTTTGCCCATTTCTGAGGAAATGGAAGGTCAGTGATATTGACATTTCTCGCTTTTATTTAGCGTGTGCCCATTTCCGAGGAAATGGAAGGTCAGAGATATTGATAAGATTCGATTTTATGTAGCGTATGCCTGTTTCTGCGGAAATGGAGGATCAAGGATATTGATGTCATGCTTTACGTAGTGCCCGCTTATCGTAGTGTTTGTCGTTGACTCGACACCTGTGGCAACCGGATGATTGATCAGTTGTTGCTGTGACAACCGGATTCAATTGTTTGGATGTGGTGTTCCCAGGCAGTTTGGAAGTTTATTTCTTCGGTTAGCAAATTTCTGGGTTCTCTAGTATTCAACCGTCTTCTACCTCGATTTCCTGAAAGTCGTTCGCTTTTCATCCTATCGAGTCCAAGCCGCTTGAATAGGGGCAGCTGTTGCACCCCAAAATTTGCCTAACCTTTCCTTACTTGGTTTATGTTTCATTGCATTAGCATTGCATTGTTCTAACATTTGCATAGCATAGCATTGTTCATTTAACAGGGGATCAAGTGTGGAGCCTATCTAGAGGTTCTATTCAAGTTTGAGAAGTCACCATAATCATCAGGAAGAAGGTTGGGTTCTTAAGAAGTTCATTTGTTTGTATGGGGTTAGTCTCCTAATTTGAGGACCAATTGAAGATCATCAATGGATGGTGAGGTCTTGACCAAGGTAAGAGGGTGTGAGTAGAGCTCATTGAAGTGCTTTGAAGGTCAGGGTGGAGCTCAATCAAGTCATTGTGCCAAGTGTGAAGAGCCACAATTGAGGGTGTTGCAAGTAATCCCAAGTCAATTAACCAATTGAGGAGGATCAAAGCTCAATTCTAGGTCTTTGCAATCATGGATAGTTGTGTTGATACACATGAGATGATATTTCAAGATCTATGCAAGAAAAGTTCAAGGTGTGAGGAGTTGCTAAATTAGGGTTCTCAGGGTAAAATCCCCTATTTAGTGCCTAACTTCAAGACCACTTATCTCAATATGAAAGTTTCATCTCCATTTTTGGCCAACATGAAACTTGTAGATAATGCTCTTAGATTTAATTTGAGTACTAGAAGTCCTCCATTGGATTTATAGAACTCAAGTTATGGTTCAGACAAGTTACAAGTCCTCGGATGCCTCTGAAATTTGTCTGTGAAAATCATCTGACTTCCAAGCTACTTTTGTCCTAGGAGGGTGTTTCTCCTAAACTTTTGTCCAACATGAAAGTTGTTCCTCTTGATCTTGGCTTTCTAAATTGTATTAGAAGTATTCCATCTGATTTTTAGAACTCAAGTTATGAGGTTTACAAGTTAGGGGTATTTTGGGAAAGTGAGATTATATGCCATTTTCAATTATAGGTCAAAATCTCCAACTTTCACATCTCAAATGCAATTTTGTTCAAAATGGAACTTGCTCAAAATATGGTTTTTAGGTCAACTAAGAGCTCATGGTGAATTGATTTGGTCCATAGTAAGAGTTGACTTGAGGTGGTTTGAAAGAAAGAGAAATTAAAGGCCTTATTTGGTGGGAAATTCAAATAAATTGTTGTGTGCTCAAACAAAGGCAAATGACCACTCAATTTGATCAGAAATTGCATTCTAGAAACATTGGCATTATTAGATTTTTCAATTGACCTATAATTCATGGTGTTTTGACATGTTTCTTAACAAATAAGCAACATCACAAGAAATCATTCACAAAGCCAATTTGGAAGCTCCTTGTGGTCTGAATTCATTCCAAATGTGTTATGCAAGCTAACCAAAGCTTCCCAAGCAAGCTTTTGAGCCAAATTTTGCGTATGGCATGTTGAACTTTTTGGAGAAATTTTGAAATTGGATCTTCTGAATCGGGCCTGGGCTGAGCCTCTAGAAGGTTCCATATAGTTCTATATATGTTCAGAAATTCATTTGGGCAAGGGTTAGTGATTCATTGGTGCTGAATTCAGAGATTGCAACTCACATTCTCAAGCTTCAACTCAAATTCGAATTCTCAGTTCAAGCCATTTTCAGATCAAATTGATGATTGGATCCTCTTTCTTGCACTTCACCGAAGGAATCTGGATATTTTGAGAGCAAGAAACGAGCCATTGACACCTCTGTTTGAAGCTTCAAGTCAGGTTGGTAAATCTCAAATTTCCTCTTAATCTAGCATGATGTAGATAGAAACAAGCATGTGGCTAGGATCTATGTGAAATGTAGCACGTTTTAAGATCAAATTGGTAGCAATTGGTGATGATCGAGCATGAGGTGCAACTTCTGTTTTGATTCGAAACTCTCTGATCTGGATGAATTAATACACAATGGATAGCTTAGGTTGATCAATGTTAGATGAGGATCATTTCTATACCATTAATTGGACATTTGGTGATGATGAATGACATGACATAATTTGGATCTTGATTCGGTTTTGAAAGTCTAGAAGGTTTCAGTTAATTTGGATAGGTTATTCGTGATCAGCATGAGATTCTGAGCAAGATTAATATAAGGTTTGTGAATTTTGGTTGCTTGCAAGTTGATCTTCACCAAGGAAGACGGTGGCGCCACCGTCTGGGCCACCCTCTGTGTTTTGTGTCTCACCTGAGCTCAAGGAAGGAGACGATGTCGTGGCCATTGGATGAGTCTGGAGAGTGGACTTCGTATGCAAGATCAAAGGCTGAGATTTAAATTTGAGTTTGCCTCCAATAGATGAAACGCAGCATTTCATTTATGACTCAGTAGATGAGTCAGCTGGCTGCGTGGCACACGTGATAACTCTTGGATCTATTTACTAAGTCTGATGATCCTACGCCCCTGATTATTTCCTAGCATTATAATTCTTTATTTCTTTTTTCTATTTTCTTTAATTCTATTTTACTTCTAAAATCATTTTTAAATTCAATAATTGTCATAAAAATAAAATAAAAATATCTCCATGATCCTTGCTTTATTTGTGATTTTTCTGTAGCATTAGATTTAATTTTTGTTGATTTTTCAATTTAATTCATATTTTTCTTATTTTGGTTATTTCATTAATTTTGCATAATTGAGTTGTCTGTTTGTTGATTTTTGTTATATCATTTGGTTTGGAATTTTGTTGTGAATTTTTGATAGATGCTAGGTTACAGATGTATGCTCCCATATGAACTTTCTCACATTTTTTAGAAAATCATAGCTTCTGATTTAGAAGTAGGTTTAGAGCCTTTCCCCATTAAATGTTTCCCTTGATACCTTTCAACTTAGGATTTTATTAGAGGACTTAGAATTTGAATTAGGTCCTGATTTTTGAACTATAGATCATTAACAAATACATGTTCCCATAGAAAAATAATTAGATTTTTAGGATGTGTTTTGCTATTTTAGATAAAATATTCAAGTTGTTTATTCATTTGGTGCTTCAACCTTGGTGATTGTTTTGGAATGGACTCAAAGTGGGCTTTTCTTGCATGATGGGCTGCTGGTTCCTCTTGGATGATGTCATGGACATGATGAAGCTTTTATGGAGTGGCTGGTGGAGCTTGGTTTGGAGCTTTTCTTTCCTTTTTGTTAGCTTTTTGTAGCTTATAAGATTAGGATTTTTAGGAGAGAGCTTTAGAAGTAGTTTTTCTTCAAATAATGGTTGGTTTCGTCCACCTTCCATTCTCATCCTATGATTCAAAGTCCTCATGTAAAAGTCTCATCTCTCCTTTGGAGGGATGTGTGATATTTTACATTGAGTAGAACTTTTGAGGATGCCTTTCTCTGATGACTAGTTGAGTGTCAGATGGGATTCCTTTGGTTTCCTTTCTGCTTCCCATCATCAAATATTCATCTTGTTGATTCTCTTCATTCTTGGTGGAGTGGTTTGGTAGAGTTTGAATATGGATCATCCCTTTCCTTCTCTTGAAGATGGTGTGAACTTGAAGAGCTGTTACAGACTTTGGATTGGATTGCTGTCAAAAGATTGCTCTGCTGTGGAGATTGCTGGCTTGTGTTCCCTATTTGTCTGTTTTCTTCTTATTCAACTGTATTAATATGATTGGATTGGAGTGTTGAATTAGATTTAGGCTTCATGTAGATGATCATAGGCCTAAGAGCATCTTAAGGGTTGAGCTTCTCCCCTTGCTTGTATTGCATTAGAGGTTGAGTTTCTCCCTCTGCTTGTATTTTTACTGTGTGGCTTTGCTTGTTGGTATTTGGTAGAGCTCAGCTCCCTTGCCTGTGTGGTGTGTGGCCTTTGTGCCTTGCTTGTTTAGAAGTTGAGCTTGGCTCCTTTTGCTTGTGTGATGCATAGCATGCATTTTATTTACAGCATTTTGTTTATAGTAATTTCTTTTCTCAGTTATTTTGTTTACTGTTTGTTTTCCTTTGCCATGTTCCCCTAGGAACTCTGACTTCTCTGGTTCTAGAGAAGTTATGACAGGCATTAGGGTTCTAACCATGCATGATAACATTAGGTAGATTCCCTCCTAACCTCAACTGTAGGCCAATTTTGCATGACAACTTTAGGATTGGATCAGTTCCCCTTTAGTGCGTCTTTTCTCTTCTCATCTGCAAAAAAATTAAAATACAGTAATAAAGGTTAATTTGCATCGTACGTTATGAGCCTGAAGCTACTTAAGAAAGGATTGTTGGAGAGTTTCTTTTCAATAGTCTGGATGTTTAGTATGGCACCCTTTGGGTGACATGCGACGCATTCACTCTCAGGTCATAGTCTCTAGTGCGATATCAGTTGCAAACATCCATAAAAGACACTTCTCTAAAAAACAGAAAACAAAGATTAAACTCTTTTTGTCCTCTTGGACCTTTAATCCCTTGGGAAACTTTTTTTCAGAAGGAGAGTTCTGTTAACTCCCGGTTCTACCACAAACGGTAAACGCCTAACTCTCCAATGGTCGAGCTGCGTACACCAAACTACTGGAACCGTCTGTTAACCTTACTGGGATAAAAAAGGACAAACCTGTGGTTCTCGTGTCCCGAACTACGTTTGCTCTAATCTTTCACGCTGTGTAAAAGTACGTAGGCACAAGATGCGATATCTTGGCGAGCAACCTTTCCCCGTAGTTAGGCGAACTACTTTGAATCTGATTTCTCGTTCCAGATGGGAATACGTAGGCATAAAGTGCGACACTTTGCCGAGTCATTTTCTTTTCCTTTTTCAGACCAGACCTTTAGTGTAGATAGATGTAACAAACCTGTCAGATAAACACAACAAGCGTGGATCCCATCGAGTACAATGGACGTGAGGGGTGCTAATACCTTCCCCTTGTGTAACCGACTCCCGAATCCAGACAATGGTTGCGATGACCATTCCTTACCCTTTTCGTCATGTTTTTCCGATCGTTTCCTTTCCCGTTCTGAGGGATAAATAACGAAAGGTCGCGACTCTTCTGTCTTGCCGGCCTCGTTTTTCGCAGTAGCGACACATCACGCAAAAGGTATTTCTTTCTTTAACTTTTCCTTTGGATAAATCAAAGCTCGATGGTGAATTTCAATGAATTAAGATTCAAGTTAATCAATAGCTTGATATCCGATTTTCATCGCAACAACATCCAAGCCAATGTCCCTCTCTTAGCATGCAAAGATTTATAAAAGAACAAGTGGCATTGCTCTACACTGAGTTAAAGCTTCTTCCTTTATGACAATTCAATTCTCTTATAAAGGAAGATGTGGCATTTCAGGATTCCATACATCCCAGTTAAAGCAACTTCCCTTATAATCAAAACCTCAAGGATTATGATCAATAGGTGAGATATATCCCTTTAGAGATGACAAATTCTCTCACAAAAAATCCTTTAGCTTCAATCTTGGGCTTTGAACAAGACACAAAACTAATTTAGCTTCAAACTTGGGCTTTGAACAAGACACAAACACTCTTTTAGCTTCAATCTTGAGCTTTGAACAAGACACCATCTTTTTTTCCTCCCATAGAATAAGAGGAACTACGAACGCTCTGATTTCTCAGTTTCCTTTTTTTGAGAATACGTAGGCATAAGATTGCAAAATCTTAGTGAGCACATTAATAAAAATTCTTAGGTCCATGTACCTTTCCAAAAACAATAGAAAATCCTAAATCAACAAAAACATTTCCTCAACTTCCCAAAGGAGAAACTTTCCTCACTTGACAACAAATAGACTCAAGAAAGTAACTCAAATAGTAAAAATGGATGTAAATGAAGGTTCCTATAGATTACTATAGATACTCTGGATGTTAATAGCTTCCCTTTGTATAACCAACCCCCGATTCCAAATCTCTTTGCATTTGTAGGGAAAACACTTGCACATAGGGTTAGTTTAAGATATCTTCCCCTTCCTTTTAAGCTTCATAGAATAAATATGGAAATCATAAAGTAGCACTAGGAGCGGTAGTATTTGTGTCATACAAACCGACTGCAACAAAAAAATGGAAGGGGAAATCCTTTGGAGAATTGGGAAATCCTTTTGAGAATGAAAATATTGTTGAAGATATAATAGAAGAGTCCTCTTATGATAACTCTGCATGGGAAGAAGACTCTTTTGATTCAACTCCACTAGAAATCAGTGTCATTCTTAAAGACAATCCTGGAAGAAATATACTGGACTTTGTGATCCACAGGGGAGTTCGTCACAATTGGGTCGCGGTTGATTTCCCGAATATCATTCATAAATCAAAGTAATTGCCTCATATTTGTTTTGGCCTTTCACTTTGCCCAAGTAAAAAGGATGTTTTATAGAGCTTGCTTTTCTGTAAATGTCCCTCTTCGCTTTGCCCAGAGCGAAAGAGTTTTGTTCATAGGCTTTGTATTTCAAGAATCGACAAATCATAAATAAATATATCATTCTGAATTCTTGCATTCATTGCTATTTTCACTTTTTGCTTTTTTAGAAAATGGTAATCCTATAAAACAACCCAAAATAAAAATAAGCATTTTTCAAAATACCACTGCACATACTTTTTCATTCTCTCTGTCTTTTCTAAAAAAGGAATCATCACATTATACAAATTGTTTGTTTTAAACACCATTGAAACGTATGATCCAATTCCTTCTCCCAACTTTGAGTTCCTAGTATTCGAAGCCGAAGAACAAGAAGACGAAGAAATTTCAGATGGGATCTCTCGACTACTTAGAAATTGGAAAGAACTCATTCAACCTTACAAAGAACCGTTGGAAATGGTAGATTTAGGTTTAGAAGAGGAGAGAAAAGAAATTAAAATTGGAGCACTGCTTAGTGCAACTGTCAGAAAGAGTCTGATAGAGCTGCTCAAATAATTTCCATATGTGTTTGCTTGGTCCTACCAAAACATGCCAGGGTTGGATACCAACATCGGGGAACATCACTTACCATTAAATCCAGAGTGTATTTCGGTCAAACAAAAATTGAGAAGGACTCATCCAGATATGGCCATCAAAATTAAGGAAGAGGTACAGAAACAGATCGACGCAGGTTTCCTTGCCACCTCGGAATATCCTCAATGGTTAGCCAACATAGTGCCAATTTCCAAGAAACACTGAAAAGTCAGAATGTGCATGGACTACAAAGATTTAAACAAGGAAAGTCCAAAGGATAACTTCCCTCTACCATATATTGATATGCTAGTTGATAACACAGAAAAATTCAGAGTATTCTCCTTCATGGATGGGTACTCGAGCTATAACCAAATCAAAATGGCACCGAAAGATATGGAGAAAACATCATTCATCATCCCATGGGGAACCTTTTTTACAATGTAATGTCGTTCGGTATGAAGAACGCAGGTGCCACTTATCAAAGGGCTATGACAACTCTGTTTTACAACATGATGCACAAAGAAATTGAAGTGCATATCGACGACATGATTTCCAAATCTAAAACAGAAGAAGAACATGTGGAACACCTACCAAAGTTATTTCAGGGGATGAGAAAATAAAAAATCCACTTGAATCCCAACAAATGTACATTCAGTGTTCGTTTAAGAAAGCTCTTAGGATTCATTGTCATCCAAAAAGGAGTTGAGGTTGATCCTGACAAGGTCAAGGACATTCGAGAAGTGCCTTCTCCGAAGTATGAAAAGCAAGTAAGAGGATTTTTAGGGCGTCTGAATTACATCTCAAGATTCATATCCCTCATGCCCACGACATACGCGCCAACCTTCAAACTACTCAGAAAGAACTAAAGTTGTATATGGATAGAGGATTGCCAAAAATCTTTTGACAACATCAAAGAACATCTACTAAATCCACCTATTATATCTCCTCTAGTGGAAGGAATCCGACTGACCAACTACTTAACAGTATTGGAAGACTCCATGGGTTGTATGCTTTAGTGAGCACATTAATAAAAATTCTTAGGTCCATGTACCTTTCCAAAAACAATAGAAAATCCTAAATCAACAAAAACATTTCCTCAACTTCCCAAAGGAGAAACTTTCCTCACTTGACAGCAAATAGACTCAAGAAAGTAACTCAAATAGTAAAAATGGATGTAAATGAAGGTTCCTATAGATTACTATAGATACTCTGGATGTTAATAGCTTCCCTTTGTATAACCAACCCCCGATTCCAAATCTCTTTGCATTTGTAGGGAAAACACTTGCACATAGGGTTAGTTTAAGATATCTTCCCCTTCCTTTTAAGCTTCATAGAATAAATATGGAAATCATAAAGTAGCACTAGGAGCGGTAGTATTTGTGTCATACAAACCGACTGCAACAAAAAAATGGAAGGGGAAATCCTTTGGAGAATTGGGAAATCCTTTTGAGAATGAAAATATTGTTGAAGATATAATAGAAGAGTCCTCTTATGATAACTCTGCATGGGAAGAAGACTCTTTTGATTCAACTCCACTAGAAATCAGTGTCATTCTTAAAGACAATCCTGGAAGAAATATACTGGACTTTGTGATCCACAGGGGAGTTCGTCACAATTGGGTCGCGGTTGATTTCCCGAATATCATTCATAAATCAAAGTAATTGCCTCATATTTGTTTTGGCCTTTCACTTTGCCCAAGTAAAAAGGATGTTTTATAGAGCTTGCTTTTCTGTAAATGTCCCTCTTCGCTTTGCCCAGAGCGAAAGAGTTTTGTTCATAGGCTTTGTATTTCAAGAATCGACAAATCATAAATAAATATATCATTCTGAATTCTTGCATTCATTGCTATTTTCACTTTTTGCTTTTTTAGAAAATGGTAATCCTATAAAACAACCCAAAATAAAAATAAGCATTTTTCAAAATACCACTGCACATACTTTTTCATTCTCTCTGTCTTTTCTAAAAAAGGAATCATCACATTATACAAATTGTTTGTTTTAAACACCATTGAAACGTATGATCCAATTCCTTCTCCCAACTTTGAGTTCCTAGTATTCGAAGCCGAAGAACAAGAAGACGAAGAAATTCCAGATGGGATCTCTCGACTACTTAGAAATTGGAAAGAACCCATTCAACCTTACAAAGAACCGTTGGAAATGGTCGATTTAGGTTTAGAAGAGGAGAGAAAAGAAATTAAAATTGGAGCACTGCTTAGTGCAACTGTCAGAAAGAGTCTGATAGAGCTGCTCAAATAATTTCCATATGTGTTTGCTTGGTCCTACCAAAACATGCCAGGGTTGGATACCAACATCGGGGAACATCACTTACCATTAAATCCAGAGTGTATTTTGGTCAAACAAAAATTGAGAAGGACTCATCCAGATATGGCCATCAAAATTAAGGAAGAGGTACAGAAACAGATCGACGCAGGTTTCCTTGCCACCTCAGAATATCCTCAATGGTTAGCCAACATAGTGCCAATTTCCAAGAAACACTGAAAAGTCAGAATGTGCATGGACTACAAAGATTTAAACAAGGAAAGTCCAAAGGATAACTTCCCTCTACCATATATTGATATGCTAGTTGACAACACAGAAAAATTCAGAGTATTCTCCTTCATGGATGGGTACTCGAGCTATAACCAAATCAAAATGGCACCGAAAGATATGGAGAAAACATCATTCATCATCCCATGGGGCACCTTTTGTTACAATGTAATGTCGTTCGGTATGAAGAACGCAGGTGCCACTTATCAAAGGGCTATGACAACTCTGTTTTACAACATGATGCACAAAGAAATTGAAGTGCATATCGACGACATGATTTCCAAATCTAAAACAGAAGAAGAACATGTGGAACACCTACCAAAGTTATTTCAGGGGATGAGAAAATAAAAAATCCACTTGAATCCCAACAAATGTACATTCAGTGTTCGTTTAAGAAAGCTCTTAGGGTTCATTGTCATCCAAAAAGGAGTTGAGGTTGATCCTGACAAGGTCAAGGACATTCGAGAAGTGCCTTCTCTGAAGTATGAAAAGCAAGTAAGAGGATTTTTAGGGCGTCTGAATTACATCTCAAGATTCATATCCCTCATGCCCACGACATACGCGCCAACCTTCAAACTACTCAGAAAGAACTAAAGTTGTATATGGATAGAGGATTGCCAAAAATCTTTTGACAACATCAAAGAACATCTACTAAATCCACCTATTATATCTCCTCTAGTGGAAGGAATCCGACTGACCAACTACTTAACAGTATTGGAAGACTCCATGGGTTGTATGCTTGGCCAACAAGATGAAACAAAAAGAAAAGTGTCTGCCATTTATTACTTAAGCAAGAAATTCATGGACTGTGAAACTCGATACACTATACTCGAGAAAACTTGTTGCGCTCTATTTTGGGTAGCTAAACATCTTCACCAGTACATGATTTTATGAAGGCAAAGTTTCTCATACTTATCTATACTTGTTTTAATGATGTCAAAACTTACTAGAGAAATGCACTTTGGACGATATCATTGTGTCACATATGCATACCTTATTCCTCTTGCGTCAAACATCGGTCAAAAAAATTTGTAGATACATATAGAAATAGTACAATATATGCTCCATATAGGTTTGATCATGTTGGTTTAACTTGCAATATGGTGAAGTATCTCAAAAGTAGCTAAATACATGAAAATATGCATTTTTGCATATTCTGTGTCTTTGAGTCGACTCAAAGAATGTTTTGGTCGACTCATACATAAGTTATTTTTCATGGTCTATTCTTAGAAGTACTCGCGTCGACCATCTGGTCGACTCATACTTTGTTCATTTATGTCTGTCTAAATTTGTATCCTTAATGTCGATGCATAACATGTTCTGGTTGATGCAAAGTGTTGTTTTCTGCACAATCTAAAATTCGAGAGAGCTCAGGTCGACCCTTCCCCTTCTATAGGTCGACCGCTCGCGACTTTTTCATTAAATTTCTATTATGCAAAATTGTCAAAGTGTTTGTTAAATTGGTTAATTGGTTTTTGACTTGCATATATATTGAATTGGCTCATTCTTCAACCAATAACAAGAAAAGTGAAAATAGACATTGATTTTGTTCTCATCATCTTCACCCTCTTTCTTGCATTTTTTCAACAACTACACATAATCATTTTTTTGTGCATTATGCATTATTGAGGTGATAACATCCAAACATAGGATTGGTGTAATCAGGTTTGGGTTGAGAAATAAGTGGGTTTTTATTGAATGAAATCGCTAGGGTTTTGTCCTCCAAGAATCTTGGATTGTGGGGATTTTTGCACGAATCGGTCCATCACAGATTCAGTTGAGCGACGGTAATCGAAGAACGGGAGGTTATGTCGGTTTAGTAGCAGTAATCGGAGGATTGTGAGAGGAAGATCCGGGTTTAAGTGTTGGTGATTGAAATAAGTAGGGCAAGAATTGAAGACCACAAGGTTGTGTTACACCTCAAAATTTGACCAACCTTTTCTTAACCTAGTTTATGTTTCATTTCATTTCCTTCTAGCATTTGTATTGCATAGAATTTTTCACTGAGCAGGGGATCAAGAGGTTATGCATAGTAATATGAGGATACCCAGAGTGTTGAGCCTAAGCAAGGGGTTTTACTCAAGCATGATTGGTCATCAAGGTCATCAGGAGGTGGTCAAAGTTTTGTGAAAGAATTGATGGGTGTATGTGGAATATCTCCTAACTTGGAGACCAGTTGAAGACCATCAGAGGATTGTGAATTCATGATTATGGATATGGGATGTTGAGAAAGCTCATTGAGTTCTTTGAGAGCCATGTTGGAGCTTGTTCAATTTGTTGTGTCATGTGGAAGAAGCCACAGTCAAGAGTGGTGTATCTAGGGTTTTTTATCTGGTCAACCCTCAGTCAATTGTGAAATTGAAGGAGATTAATACTCAATTCAAAGTCTTTGTGATCATGGGATTTTGTGTTGAGATGCCTATTATATCATTTCAAGATCAAATCAAGAAGAATCAAGAGTGTGAGAAGTTACTAAATTAGGGTTCTCAGTGTAAAATCCCCTGTTTAGTGCCCAACTTCAAGACCACCTATCTTAAGATACAAGTTTCATCTCATCTTGACCCCAACATGAAACTTGTAGAGAATTTTTCTAGATTTCATTTGAGTACTAGAAGTCTTTCATATGATTTCTAGAACTCAAGTTATGATGCTGACAAGTTACAGGTCCTCAGATGAATGTGATTTTGGTCAACAAAAGTCAACCAACTTCCAAGCCACTTTTGACCTAGAAGGATGTTTCTCCTCACTTTGACCCAAATATGAAAGTTGTTCCTCATGATCTTAGTTTTCCAAAGAGTACTAGAAGTCCTTCATCTAATTTGTAGAACTCAAGTTATGAGGCTTGCAAGGCAGGGGTATTTTGGGAAAGTAAGATTACAGGTCATTTTCATTATAGGTCCATTTCACCACTTTACACACTTCAAATGAAAATCTTTCCAACATAAAACTTGCTCCAAATGGGGTAATTTGCTCAACCTAACATCACGGAACCATGTATTTGGCTTGGATTGAAGAATTGGTGTGAGACTTTTTCATGAAGAAAGCTTAAAAAAGAGAAATGGCAATTACTTGATTCTTAATCATTTCAAGACATGTTTATGCATTTTTTTGAGTCACGAAGATGAGATAAACAAGATGCATACATTGGATTTGAGTTTTGGTCATGTTTTCATGTGAAATCACTTTGCCATTTCAAGTGAAACTTTGGTAATCAAATCTCAACCATTTGATCAATTCAAGGCTTGAATCCTATCCACATGATCAAAGTAAGCTCCCAGCAAGGATTTTGGATGAAGAAACAAGGGAATTGGTGCACTTTTTACGTGTACATGAGCATGGAAAATTGAATTTGGGAATTTCAAGAATTCACACAATTAAGTTGCGATTGGGCCTCCATGAGCTTAGGATCCAACATATAAAAGCTTTAGGTCATTTCTGAGCAAAGAGAGAGTCATTTTCGTGGAGAATAGCATAGAACACAGTTGGAGCAAAAGGCAAATTTAAAAATTATGAAATCAAATTCAAGCTCTCTCAGAGCAATTCAAGGGCAGAATCGTCTCCAGCAAGCTTCGTTGAGTGATTCTGGAGAGTTTCATCAAGTTTCTTCAAGTGTATAAGGCTCAGTGGAAGCTCTCCACTATGTAAGCTTCAATTCAACTTATCTCTTTGTATGTGATGCATTAGCACACCATTTTTGCATGATGATGACCTAGGAAATGTGTAGATTAATTCCAACTAAAATTGACTAGCATTGGTGATGATTTGTGTTTTGAGCTTCAAACTTCTTGTTTGTGATTTGGCATGTTTATGAACTAAAACTAAAAACAAACCATAGATTCGTGTTCTACGTGAGATGTAGATGAAGTTTGACTATGGTTTTGCGTGATTTGGTGTTGTCTGAGTCCACTTGTGTTTTTGCTTCGCCGGAGAAAAAGACCGGAGCCGTCGTGCTCCGGTCACCTGTTTTTTCCCTCCGTTTTGGTTTGAATGAAGAAGATGATTGCGTGGCGTGATCATTTCCATTGGATCTTTGTTTGATTGTTTGACTGTGACCAGATCTGATGGTCACTTTTTAATCTCATTTTTGTGTTGAGTTTCATTTATTGCGTGGCAACGTGTGGGCCTTTGGATGGTAGCCTGGTAATCACAATGTGTGGTCAAGATCTTGTTGACATCTAGTTTAATGAAACGACGCGTTTTAGTGGTTTGTGTCCCGGCCGTTTGATTGTTTGACTGCCTTGATCTGATGGCTATGATTTAATTGCATTTTATATTTTTTTAAGTTCATTGGACGCTGTCGCTACCGCGAAAATAAGGTACCGGCAAAACAGAAGAGTCGCCACCTTTTGTTATTTATCCCTCAGAACGGGAAAGGAAACGATCGGAAAAAACCTAACGAAAAGGTATAAGACAAGGTCAATGCAACCATTATCTGGGTTCGGGAGTCGGTTACGCAAGGGGAAGGTATTAGCACCCCTCACGTCCATCGTACTCGATGGGATCCACGCTTGTTGTGTTTATCTGACGGATTTATTTAACTATCTATACTATCAAGGCTGGTCTAAAAAGAAAAGAAAATGACTCGGCAAAGCATCGCGCTTTATGCCTACGTATTCTCATCAGGGAATGAGAAATCAGATTCAACGTAGTTCGCCTAACTACGGGTTACAGGGAAGGTAGCTCGCCAAGACGTCGCGTCTTGTGCCTACGTATTCTCGTCAGAGAAATCAGAGCATGACGTAGTTCAGGCATAATACGGATTACGGGAATTCAGATTCATCTGTTTTTTCCGAGTAGGGTTAACAAACAATTCAAGTAGTTTGGTGTACGCAGCTCGACCCTTGGACACTTAGGCGTTACCGTTTGCGGTAGAACTGGGAGTTAACGACACTCTTTTCTTCAAAAAAGCTTCCTTTGACTTATGGGCCCACGAGGCAAAAAGGTTTGAAGTTTGTTTTCTGTCTTTTACAGAAGAACTGTTTTTTTTATTGTTGTCTGTAGTTTGTACAGCACTAGAGACTATGACCTGGGAACGAATGTGTCGCATATCGTCCAAAGGACGTATACTAAACATTCTAGACGATTGAGAGGAGGCCGCTCAATTATCATTACCCAAGTAGCTTAAGGCTCGTATCACGCTTATACTAACTTTCCTTTATTATGTTTTTTACTATTGTTTTGAGATGAGAAGAGAGAGGGGCTCAACTAAGGGGAGACTATCAAGTCCTACTGTTGTCATGCCAAGGATTCATCCTATGGTTGAGGTTTGAAACAGGGAACTCCTAGAAGTTATCATGAATAGGTTTCAACCTAAAGTTCTAATCATCACTTCCTTATTAAAGGAAGTGAGATTCCTTGGGGATCATGTCAATGATAAACAGCAAAAGATAAAGCATCAGCTTAAACAGTAAACAGCAAATGACTATAAAATGCATGCAATGCAAGTGAGGGAGGAAAAGTGTGTGGGGCATCAGCCTCCACAAGCTCGTCTCGACCTCAAGCCAGATATGAATAACTGTAATCATACAGGAAAAATAAAATGCCATCAAGCAAATCACAAACCACATAGGCAAGGGAGCAGAGCTCTACCGAATACCCGCAAGCAAAGCCACACTGTAAAAATACAAGCAGAGGGAGCAACTCAACCTCTAATGCAATCATGCTCCTAGCTTAAAACAATTTAAACATGAACTTATTCTAATGCATCAAGCAAATCAAACAAGTCACATCAAAACAGTTGCACAAAAAGAAAAACAGACAGGAAAGCAAAGTCAACAGCTTCCACAGCTTCACAGCAAAGCAATCCTCTGACAGCAGTTCAGTCCTCAGTTCGTAACTGTTCTTCAAGTCTTTTATCTTCAAGGGAATGAAAGGTACTCCATCTTCAAGCTTCAATCTTCAATAGCAAGTATCAACTTGTTTCTTCATCTTCTTCAAGCTTCAGCTCTTTCTTCAATCTCAATTTGATCTTCTTCACACAAGTATCAACTTGTTCTTCTTGATCTTCAAGCTTCAGCTTCAATGGCAGTCTTCAAACAAAGGGGAAGTGCAACCTCTAGCATCTTCCATCTTCTAGCAAGGAACTCCATCCTCTATAAAGGGAGAAAGATTCATCTAACAAGAGCAAGGTGGGATAGGGAGAAGCAAAGTGAAGACCAAAGGTCACCTCTAAGCACTCCACCATCAAAGAAAGGAACCCTCCAAGGTTCTACCAACTTGTGAAGAGCCACACATCCTACCAAAGGAGGGATGAGGCCTTCACAAGGGGACCTTACATCATAGGGAGGAATGGAAGTGATCAACTCCTTCTATGTTTCATGAAGGAAGAAAATCTATTCTAAGAGATCTCCCTAAAAACCCTAATCCTTAACCCTAAACAAACTACACCAAAGGGAGAGCAATCTTCAAGTCCAAGCTCCACCATGCATCCCACAGCAGCCCACACAAGTCTTCATCATCATCCAAAAGCAAGAGAAGCAAAACCCTAGTCTAAGGGAACTAATGAAGTCATTCTAGTTGAGTTAGCAAGTTAGGATCACCTAAAACCTAGTATTAAAGTTAATTCTAACTAAAAATACTAAAATCAATTATAAAATCCTACAAAAATAACTATGGGAACCTATGTCAATCATGACTCTACCATGTTAATTCCAGAGATCAAATCCTCAAATAAGACCTAGAAATAAATTCTACACTACAAGGTACTAAACTTAAACCCTAAAAGGGGCACCTAAGGTTTCAACCTAAAAACAGCACCTAATTTCATCACAAAAATGTGAGAAAAATACTATGGGAGCATACATGTCTAAGCTAATCACAAACAAAACCTCAAGAAAAAACTCATCACCAAGTGATCAAACTAAAATCATCAAACAGAGGTATCAACCATGGTAATTTTATTATCAAATAAAATGTAAAAAATGCACATAAAATAAAAATGCATGATTTTCCCAATATTTTTATTCCATAAAATTTTATATTCAATCATGAATCAGGGCGAAAAAACCTGGAATTAATTGACCTATTTTTCTATTTTTAATGAATTATTAACAAACTAATATGAAATGATGAAAATAAGAGAAAATCAATTGAAAATAACAAAACTTGCGTTGCAAATAACAATTCTGATCAGTTCATTGCGCTGGGTTGGGCCAAAGTGGGGGTGTAAGTATCAACTCAGTCACTAAGCCCATTTCTTCCAATTAATGAAACAATGCGTTTCAATGAAGGGGTCAAAGTCTGACTTTCAAAACCAATTGTGGCCGTGTGTTTGTCCTACTGAGTCAAGCTTCAAGGATGATCCAATGCACCACAGCCTTCGTCCCCAATTTGAATTCAGATGGAGGGAGTTTACAGACGGTGGCCTGAGCAGTGGCGCCACCGTCTTCTCCGGTGAGTCATCTTCCACAGGTCATCAAACATCATAAGATTATACATCATTCCACTCAGTTTTTGATGCTGATCACGAATGTACCCCTTGAATCATCTAGCTCCTTCTCTAACTCAAAACACGATAGCATCTTCAGAAAAGTGTCAAAATCAGGAATCTCACCATTCTTCAAATTGAAAGCATCAATCCAATCCTCATCTCATGGTGATCAATTTCCCCTATCTAATCTTGATTATCAGTCCAAGAATCTCTAGAATTCAGCCTCAACAGAAATTGGTCATCATCTTAACTTGTCTCTAGTCCACGATTTCTTGTTCTAGAATCCAACTACACATTGCAAGGATCCTAACCACCTATAGATTTCTATCTATCTCCTCCTAAATTAAGCATAAGGATGAAGATTACCAACCTGAGTTCAGAGGTGTAACAGATGCAGTTCTTGATCACTTCAACCTCCAAGATGATGCAGATACATTCCAAAACACCTCCTGAAGCCAATGCAACCTTCAATTTCCCTTGATTTATCCTGGAACTCAGAACTCGATTCTCTCTTGCAACTCTGAATTTTCAAACTCACCTTCTGCTACCAGCTTCAAACTCTTCCAAAAAAATGGTTGAACACACACAACACCTTATATAGAACTCATTAGAATCATCTAGAACCTTCTCAAAGCTTCAGAATGAGAAATTGGATTTTCAAATTCTCACCAAAATCTCTTCCACACCAGTCACGATATGCACTCTGTTTTGGCTTCAAAATGCTTGCTTTGCACTCCTCATGAGATATTGAATCTGAATGGTGGTGATTTACTCCTTGTTTCAATCCAATGGCTCATGTTTGATATGTTACTTCATCATGAAGAAACAAAGAAAAAGGGCATGATATTGGACTCAAATAAAAATTATGCTATTGCCAATGTTTCTAAAATACCTTTTCCATTCAAAAAATGCTATTATTTTGCTTCATTTGCACACATATCATTTATTTTGAATTTTTCCCTTTTAATTCATTTTAATTCTTCCTTTTTCACAATTTCTTGAACCAAGTCTCTCTTTGAGCCATTTCAATGCCTCCTTGATATATGGTCAAGGTTAAAACCCCATTTTGAGAAACTTTCAAGTTGCACAAAATTTCATTTGAGATGTCTAAGTTGGTGAAAATGACCTATAACCAAAAATTACCCATAATCATAACTTCCCAAAATGCCCTTGACTTGTCAAAGCCATAACTTGAGTTCTACAAATCCTATCAAGGACTTCTAGTACTCTATAGAAAGATAAGAGAATAAGGGACAACATTCATGTTGACCAAAAGTTCATAGGAATCATCCTTCTTGGGCAAAAGTGTCATGCAAGTTGGGTATCTTTCAAGCTCCAAATTCACATGCCTCAGATGACTTGTAACTTGTCTGGCTCATAACTTGAGTTCTATAAACCCTATCAAGGACTTCTAGTACTCAAATTAAAGCTAAGATCAGGCCTTACAACAATCATGTTGGGGTCAATATGAGATGAAGATCCAATCTTGAGCTACATTGCCTTGAAGACAGGGGTCAAACTAGGGGATTTTACACTGTCAAGTCTTAGAAACCCTAGCCTAAAACTTCTCAAACTCTTTAATCATGATGATTTAACCTTGGAATCATCCTTAGAACATCTTAATGCATCAATCCATGATCACATGGCTCTTGAATTAAGTCTCAACCTTCTTCAAATCATCAGTTGACTTAGGGTTGACCCAGTCAAACCCTAATTGCACCACTCATGGATGAGTCTTCCTAACCTTGCACAATGACCTATCTAGGCTTCGAAGTGATCTTCAATTCTTATCATGAGCTCTCTCAAGACCTCAAGTCCATCCTCATGGCCTCAGAATCATCTGATGACTTTCCACAACTCTCAAGTTAGGAGACCTACCCTCTTGGCTTCAATCACTCTCTCTGAGGATCTTTTAACTTCTCTGACAAGATCTCAACCCTTAAACACCTGAATAGCCTTCTTTGCTAGCCTCACATTCTTGTGTAGCCCTTGATTGATAATCATACCTTTTGATCTCCTGCATACATGTCAATGAAATGCAAATGATAATGCTAATGTGAATGAAATGAAACATAAGCTAGGTAAAGAAAAGTTGGGAAAATTTTAGGGTGAAACAGCTGCCCCTATTCAAACGGCTTGGACCTGACTGGGTGAGAAGCGAACGACTCTCAAACAATCAAGGTAAAAGACGGTTGAATACCAATAAACCCAGAAATTTTCCAACTGTACAAGTACACGATACTCTGATGGGGACAAATCTTCGGAAACTGAAATAATAGCTGCACGGCAACTAGCTGGAGAAATACTGATCTGAATCTCCGTCACGATGATTCTCTGATTTATCTGATACCATTGCACCCTCAACTCATCAAGCGATCACCGATTGCACGGTAACGGGTGATTTGCCGACCGTACGGGTAAACGGTACTTTGATTGGTAGGCCCATCATCAAAACTGAACATGCCCGTTGCACGGTAACTCTGCTGAGAAATTGGTCACACGGTAACCGGTGAAGGGCCTAATCTCCGTCAGGATGATCATCTGATTTTGCTGTAGATCTTCGTCCTCAAGTCATCAAGGGGTCACCGGTTACACGGTAATTGGTAATGGATGGTTTATCATGTCGTCAGGCATTCTGCGTCATAGCAAAAGAATTCCTTATCGTCGCCTATGGACTCATCATGTCACTAGGAACGTCGACAGTATCTTTGTCAGACTTCATCAGTAAGTCAATAAGGGATCACCTGGTTACTCGGTAACTGGTGAATGATGGTTGATTTTGAATCTCCGTCAGGATGATTATTAGATTTCGCTGCAGCTTCTTCCTCAAATCATCAAGGGATCACTGGTCCCTCGGTAACCGGTGATACATAGTTGATATTACCGTCAGGCATTCTGCGACACTGCGACAGAAGGATTCCTCGGGACTCATCAGGTCATTAGGAATTTTTTTAACAATCAAGTTAATTATGCCGTTGGGCATTCAAAGAACATCTCGGGCGTCAGCCAGACTTCGTCAGTAAGTCGAGAATGGAATCCTCGATCAATCACGAACCAAATAGGGATATCCAAATTTCTGCCATCGGGCACTCCACATCAGCTGAGAGAACTACTTTAACATCGCGGTTAGACTTCATCAGCAAGTCCGGGGTTTTGGCACCGTTTCCAGACTTCAATCATCAAGTCTTCAAGGGAAATTTCAACCTCGCTGTTCAGAAATCTGCTGGGGATGACACATCTCCGTTGGGGATTCTGGAGAACTATCAAGTAACTCTGCTTCGGGTGATTCAGAAATCATTCTGGACAAATAACCTCTACTGAGGGAATCAAGAATCATCTTGAACAATCAACTCTGGCGGGGACTTCAAGAATCACCCTGAACTAATAACTATGCTGGAGATTTCAGGAATCATCCTGAGCAAACACTCTGCCGGGAATTCTAAGCATCAATTTGAGCAACCAACTCTAGCGACTTCACCGGGGATTTTTAAGAATCATCTTAAGCACACAACTTCGCTGGGGAATTCAAGAATCATCTTGAGCAAACTATTCTGCGGAGGAACACCTGCAAAACAAGAATGGTAACGACCTAGCTCATGTTTCATATGCATATGTTTGAAAATGGCGCAATGCTCCACACGGTGGAAATGCTACGCATTTTTAGGATAAATGTTATGCAATCATGCAAAATGCTATGACCCCATCAGCAAAATAAATGCTGAAGGGAGAATCCTCCTGTCAAGGAGAAAGGACCACTCTAGGGGAGAGGAGGAATCATCCTGCCGAGGATAAGAAGTCACACCAATATCAATTGGACTCCGCTTGGGGAACGAACTTCATCCGACTGCTGCAGGGGAACAAAGTTTTACAAGAACCTAAACTCGCTCAACTAGGTATTCAAACCACAAACTGTCGAGGAAACGATATCAATCGCAGAAATAAACTGCATGGCATTCGCAGCAAAACTTTCCTGGAGATAACGACTCCGATGGGGAAATACAGCATCAGCTATCCGACACTCTATTGGGGAGCACCAATCATGGCTTCAACGGCTTCCGAGGACTCGACTCTTTTGGGAATTTTCCAGCTCGGCTGGGGAAGAAGGGATCGCCCTGCTTGCTGGGGAGAGTACGACTCTGTGGGGAATTTCAATTCTACTGGAGTTTTCAGTCTGAACTATCGACAACCACATACTTGCGAGTAGTCTTTTATGAGGAAACTGCACATTGACTCGGTGTTGGGGATGAGTATGCACTTCAGCGCATGACTCAGCTGGGGAGATGATGATCCTGCCTCAGGATACATCTGGTTGGGGAGAATCTTCTCTGCTTGGGGAGACACATCAATGCTCTTGGTCTCGTGTTCAGGCTCCGTGGGGAGACGCTGTTGAACTTGCTGAGGTAGAAGGAATCATCCGGCTTGGGAAACATACGGCATACTGCCTGGAATATGCTATACCTGCAACAACACAAACAAACAGACGAGATACCCTTCTCAAAGGGACCTATCAAGGTTATCATCTTGTGACGATGTTCAAGTAATTCATTCTTTCAACAATTAGTGGCCTAGGCCAGTAAGTTTATGTATGCGCATTTTATCAAAAACATCGGCGTTCTTTTTTCGCAAACAAAACGAATAAATGCTAAACAAACAAACAGAATTGCTGAATAATATACACTTTATTGATAACGAACCCCTGAATGGGCAAAAATGTTTTACAACAGATGCAAGTTCCTGGAATGAGGAAGCTGCGCAAGCATAAAAACATAAATATACATCAGTATATACACAAATATCGGCAATGTGGTGTAAACGAACCCCATGAGTTGATCCCTCTATGACCCACTCGACTTCGATACTTCTCCGACGCTTCAGCTTCAGAAGAGATTGATTCAGATAAACGGCCCTCAGGTATTCCAAACCACTAAACAATGAAAGTCCATACGCGGAACGCAGTCATTTGCTTTTTCAAATCCCTAACTTTTTCCTGAATCGCCCTTTCAGGTTTTCGATTCACCGGGATACCCTTTTTTGCCAAAGTCGCCCTTCCAAGTTTTCGACTTTGCGGGTGTACATTTTTTCATTTTATATCCCTAACTTTTGCCCGAACCTTTTTCCCTTTTTTATGGTTCGCCGGGATGCCCCATTTTTGCCTGGATATTCTTTTTCTTTCCAGCGGGTGAGTCTTTAAGGGAAGTATTTTTTAACTGCGTCTGTGTTCACCGGGGATGCAAAATATTCGCCATCCATTATGGATAACAACAAGGCTCCCCCCGAGAAGACCTTGCTGAAAATGTACGGACCTTCGTAATTGGGAGTTCACTTGCCCCGGTGATCGGAGTGTGGAGGAAGAATCTTCTTCAGGACGAGATCACCCGTCTGAAAGCTTATAGGACGTACCTTCTTATCATAAGCTTTCTTCATTCGGATTTGGTACAGACGACCATATGCAATCGATGTTAACCTCTTCTCGTCCATCAGGCTGAGTTGGTTTAGTCGGTTCTTAATCCATTCTGCCTCATCGAGTTTCACGTCAAACAAAACTCGTAAAGAAGAAATCTCAACTTCTAACGGTAGGACAGCTTCCATACCGTACACCAGTGAGAAAGGAGTTGCCCCGGTTGATGTACGTACCGTCGTACGATAACCGTGCAATGCAAATGGCAGCATCTTGTGCCAATCCTTATAGGTCACAACCATCTTCTGTACAATCTTCTTAATGTTTTTATTGGCCGCTTCAACGGCGCCATTCATCTTCGGCCGGTAAGGAGATGAGTTGTGGTGTTCAATCTTAAAACTTTGGCACATCTCCTTCATCATCTTGTTATTCAGATTCGAACCATTATCAGTAATGATCTACTCGGGAATTCCGTAAGGACAGATGATTTCCATCTTTATGAATTTAGCCACCACCTGCTTGGTCACGTTAGCATACGAGGCTGCCTCCACCCACTTGGTGAAGTAGTCGATGGCTACTAGAATAAAGCGGTGACCGTTAGACGCAGTGGGCTCGATCTTGCCTATCATGTCGATGCCCCACATGGAGAACGGCCACGGGGAAGACATGACATTTAACGGGCACGGCGACACATGAATCTTATCAGCGTAAATTTGGCATTTATGACATCTCTTTGCGAATTTGAAGCAATCCGACTCCATCGTCAGCCAGTAATATCCTGCTATCAAGATATTTCTTGTCATAGCATGCCCGCCGGCGTGCGTACCAAATGCGCCTTCATGGACTTCTTCCATAAGGATACTCGCTTCTTTCTCATCTACACATCTGAGTAGCACGAGATCGTGATTTCTTTTATACAGAACTCCATCAGGTTTGAGATAAAAATTTCCAGACAGCCTCCTCAGAGTCTTCTTATCCTGGGTTGACGCTCCCGCCGGATACTCCTTAGTCATAAGGAAGGTCTGGATGTCATGGAACCATGGCTTTCCATCGGAGGCTTCCTCGATCGCAAAGACGAATGCAGGTCTATCAAGACGAGAAAGGACAATCCTTGGAGCTTCATTCCAAAAATTGACTTTATACATCGAAGCCAACGTGGCTAGGGCATCAGCCATTTGATTTTCAGCTCTGGGCACATGATGGAGTTCCACTCGATCAAAGAACGGAAGCAGCCTTCTGGCATAGTTCATGTACGGCAACAAATTCGATTGACGAGTCTCCGACTCCCCTTTAATCTGGTTGATCACAAGTGCCGAGTCACCATATACATCTAGGTTCTTGATTCTCAAATCAATTGCTTCTTCTAGACCCATGATGCATGCTTCGTACTCTGCTTCGTTATTGGTGACCGGAAACGCCAGCCTTGCAGTGAACGGGATGTGGGATCCATGGGGTGTCATAATGATTGCCCCAATGCCACTTCCGTAAGAATTAACCGCCCCGTCAAATATCAATTTCCATTGGGATTTCCTATTTGGACCCTCGTCGGGCAACGGTTCATCGCAATCTTTCACCTTGAGAAACATGATATCCTCATCAGGGAATTCAAACTTCATCGGCTATTAATCTTCGATCGACTGTTCGGCGAGGTATTCGGACAATACGCTTCCCTTGATGGCCTTCTGGGAAACATACTGAATGTCATATTCCGTCAACACCATTTGCCATCTGGCAATCCTGCCCGAAAGCGCTTGTTTCTCGAAGATGTACTTGATCGGATCCATCTACTAAATTAGCATGGTCGTGTGGTTGAGCATGTACTGTCGTAAACGTTTGGCAGCCCAGGCTAGTGCACAACACATTTTCTCCAGCATTAAGTAACGGGATTCACAGTCTGTGAACTTTTTACTCAAATAGTAGATGGCATGCTCCTTTCTGCCCGTCTCATCGTGTTGACCGAGAACACACCCCATACTATTCTCAAGAACTGTCAAGTACATGATTAAGGGTCTTCCGGCCACTGGGGGTATCAAGATCGGAGGTTCTTGCAGATACTGTTTTATCTTATCAAATGCCTTCTAGCAATCCTCGTTCCAGATAATCGCCTGATCTTTCTTTAGCAGTTTGAACATCGGTTCACACGTGGCCGTGAGTTGAGAAATAAACCTTGCAATGTAGTTTATTCTGCCCAGGAAACCACGAACTTCTCTTTCAGTTTTTGGCGCAGGCATTTCTTGTATTGCTTTTATCTTTGCAGGATCAACCTCAATGCCTCTTTCACTCACGATAAACCCCAGTAATTTTCCAGACCGTACTCCGAAAGTACACTTGTTAGGATTCAGGCTCAACCTGAACTTCCTAAGCCTCTCAAAAAGCTTCAGCAAATTGACCAGATGCCCCTCCTCCGTTTGGGACTTCGCAATCATGTCATCAACATAGACCTCAATCTCATGATGAATCATATCATGAAACAAAGTAACCATTGCTCGTTGGTAAGTGGCCCCTGCGTTCTTCAGACCGAAAGGCATTACCTTGTAGCAAAATGTTCCCCATGGTGTAATAAACGTAGTTTTCTCCATGTCCTCTGGCGCCATCTTGATCTGATTGTAGCCGAAGAAGCCATCCATGAACGAAAACACAGAGAACTGAGTTGTATTGTTGACCAACACATCAATATGAGGGAGCGGGAAATCATCTTTAGGGCTCGCCCAGTTCAAATCCCGATAATCGGCGCACATTCGCACCTTACCGTCCTTCTTCGGCACAGGTACTATGTTGGCGACCCACAGAGGGTAAGTGGTGACCGCTAAGAAGCCATCATCAAGCTGTTTTTGCACTTCTTCTTTGATCTTAACGGCCATATCTGGTGGTGTCCTCCTAAGCTTCTGCTTAACGGGAGGACAATTTTCTCGCAGCGGCAAGTGATGGACCACAATGTCAGTATCAAGTCCGGGCATATCTTTGTATGACCAAGCAAAGATGTCACTATACTCTCTCAGCATCTCGACCAATCTCTGCTTGACATCACTCTGCAATGCAGCCCCTATCCTGACATTCCTGACCAGCTCTTCAGAACCCAGATTCACAATCTCAATCTCTTCCTCGTGAGGCAGAATGACTTTCTCTTCTTGTTTCAACAAGCGGGCCAACTCTTCGAGAAGGTCTTCGTCTTCATCAATCTCTTCTTCAGCTTGATAGATCGGGCAATCGAAGTCGAAGTGAGTCGTAGAAGGTCCAGAGCCGATGTCATCTGTGATGTGGATCCTGCAATAACAAGGGTTAAGCTTAAGAGAAGGATATGCAGGTTAGCACAAACCCTATTGCCATTTTATTGTTTTTCAAAACAAATATAAAATAGGAATAACAGAGATCACAACATTTGAATGCGAAGAAAAACGCCTTTTGATTTATTGGTAAAATGCATGTACATAATCAAACAAGGCCCTGACAATAAAACCACTATGCCCCGGGTAGGACATAGGGTTGTACAATAATTGGAGAAAGTAAATCATTACTCTTTGCCTGTCACTTGGATGGTATCCCTGATGGACTAGTTGTTGAGGCTCTGCCCTGGTTTGCTTGGCTGGATCCAAGAGTCCAGGTCGCAATCGCTGTCTTCGCCGTCTTCAGACACTGCGTTGACACTTTCAAATATCACCCCGCCACTGGTAAACTGGATCGACCCTTTACCTCGCGACGCACTGTGAGAAGAGGAGGCTTCATCCGTAGGAGAGTATCCTAACCCAAACTTGTCCTGTTTGTTAGGTATTTCTAGAACTTGCCCCCAGCCTGGGGTAGATCCGGCTTGAACAATGGCCCGAGCTTCCTTGAAGGAAGAGAGAGTCATCTCTGGTTTCTCAGTCATTACAGGAGTCACGTACTTGACCTTAACAGCTTCGAATGCCTGACATAGGGTTTCGTGGATCTCCCCCTCCATCTCGACATATTTGAAGGACGACAAATGGCTCACCATTATGTCTTCCTCGCCACATACAGTTACAATGCTGCCTCCGACAACATACTTGAGCTTCTGGTGCAACGTGGAGGTCACGGCACCGGCAGAGTGGATCTATGGCCGACCTAAGAGACAGCTGTAGGCGGACATGATGTCCATAATGTAGAAGACTGCGTCGAAAGTTTCCGGCCCAACTTGGATTGGCAGAGTTACCTCTCCAAAGACATGACGCTTGGTTCCATCGAAAGCCTTCACAACCAGATCACTGGGGTGCAAATCAATCCTCGAGTATCTAACTTCATCAATGCTTTCTTCAGAAGAACATTGAGCGATGACCCAGTGTCCACCAACACATGAGACATAACTGTTCCCCTACACTCTATCGAGATGTGCAGGGCGCTGTTGTGGTTTCTTCCCTTTGGCGTCAGCTCCAGGTCAGTGAACCCTAACCCGTTTCCAGCGTTCACGTGGGCTACTACCCCTTCCAACTGGTTGACCGAGATTTCCTGTGGTACATACGCGGCATTCAAAACCTTTAGCAGCGCGTTGCGATGTGACTCCGAACACAGCAACAAATTCAGGATGGAAATTTTCGAGGGTGTTTGATGGAGGTGATCCACGATCTTTTAATCACTCTTCTTGATCAACCTCATCAACTCTTCAGCGTCCTTTACAAGTAAGTCCTTCTCTACCCCTCGAGGGGTTTCCTCAACGACTTTACTCTTTCCCTTATCAGTTTCCTCAGCTTTGTCTGCTTTGTCCACCACAATCTCAGGTGGAGCAAATACTCTTCCGCTTCGCGTGATTCCGCCAATTCCCACTAGGTTATCCACAGACTGCCCAGAGGGTTCCAGTTCCAACTTCTGTCCGTTACAGTAGACGTCTGCCCCATAGTGCCATGGGACATCGTTGGTGCTTTCAAAAGGTATCGGCCCAGCCTTTGTGATGGTAATTGTGGGCGGCCTAGGTGCAGAAATGGTTATCGTCTGGTGAGGGATGGTGATGGCGGCAACCTCGTCATCCTGCTTCGGCATTACCTCTCCAGATCCACATTCGGCCCTTCGGCTAAACTGCAAGATTCCTTCAGTCATCAGACTCTAAATCCCCTCTATCAACTGTTCACATCCATCAGGACGAGTCGCACAGCCCATACATAGTTCTCCACAGCCTGGAAAGAAGCCTCTCTTCATCAGCTTGGCTTTAACGAAGCTAAGCGGTGTCTTCAGATCCTTGACATCAGTCAACAAATCTAAGTTCTCTTCTTCAATAATGGCATTCACCCCACCTCCCCTATGGTTCGGCTTAGGATTCTTTGTGACATTCGGCACATTATTTGAGAAATTGATGATCTTAGCATCCACCATATCTTGTACCTTGTGCTTGAAGGCTTTGCAGTTTTCTATCGTGTGGCCGGGTGCCCCTGAGTGAAAATCACATGTTGCATTCGCGTCATAACCCTGCGGAGGTGCCCCTATCAAGGGAGCCAGGGTTCTTTTCTAGACTAGCTGTAACTGAAGCAGGGTTTGTAACAGCTGAGCATAAGACATGGGTGGTGTCTCGAGGTGACGACTTGACAGAGGTGCTCTGTTCTGATACCTTCTGTACCCTTGTTGATTTGGCTGCTGCTGCTGCGGCTGGGGTTGTTGGACAGCAGGGATGGTTATGCTAGCCACCTGTTAGCGCTGACTCTTACGTTTCCTTCGAGCGTTAGACACGGCGCTCGTCTCTCCTTCACGCCTTTTGTTACCGTATGGTTTCTTTCCTCCTCCAGCTGAGGACAGATCACCACCTTAAATTTTCCCCAATTTGATCCCATTTTCAACGTGCTCGCCAGTAATGATGAGATCTGAGAAACTCCCTGACATACCGCTGACCAATTTCTCATAATAGACCCCCGGGAGAGTGGCTACAAACATCTCAACAAGCTCTCGTTCAACCATCGGCGGCTGAACTCTAGCTGCTAATTCAAGCCATCGCTGGGCGTATTCTTTGAACCCCTCGTTGTTCCTCTGTGACAAGTTCTGCAGTTGAACCCGGTTCGGAGCCAAGTCACTGTTATACTGATAATGGTGTACGAAGGCCTCAGCCAGTTCCTTCCATGTGCGCACACTGGTGGGTTCCAAACCCATGTACCATTCCAGGGATGGCCCAGACAAGCTATCCTGAAAGAAGTGCATCAGTAGCTTCTTGTCTTCAGAGTGAGCAGACATCTTCCGGTAGTATGACCTTAAGTGGACACGAGGGCAGGTGGTGCCCTTGTATTTCTCAAAGTCTGGTACCTTGAATTTAGGATGCACCTTGAAATCAGAAATCAATCCCAATTTAGTCATGTCAACACCCATAGTGTTCTGGTTCTCGAAATTCCTCATTTTGTCCTCGAGTGCCTTAAACCTCAGACGTGCTTCAGCAGTCAGTCCTCCTTCAGCACTCCTCTGTGAGAACAAGTCTTCTTGACGATCTTCTAGCCATGGCTGAGGCCCATACAGATTTCCAGCACCTGTGTTGCCGTTGCCCAGTCCAGCGTTGCCATTAGCCTCAAAGTTTCCATTATCGACGCCAGTTGTATTACCATTAAGCCCGATGTTAGTGATCACATTGTCGTTACCACTTCCATTCCCCCCGGTCATGGGGATGCCACCCTGCGGAGTTTCAACAGGAGGAGGGACTGGATAGTTCCCTCCATGCAGCACACCATTGTTGTCAACCCTTGAGATCAGAGGCTGGACCAATGTTCTGAGCTGGTCTTGGCCGTTGGCAACCACTTGCATGAGCTCCATGAAGCGGTCCATCCTCTCTCGGAGTTCCTGGACATCAGTTTGCACTTGTTCCATTGCTCTAGCTTGATTTGCTCTTGTCGGATAGCGGTGGATCAGTCTTCGATCAATCCTAGAATAACCTGCATACACAAAGGGTTAGAAAAACGATAAGGTGTTCGTTATGAAAATGCTTCATGAAAATGCAAACGTGTGTCAGTGCCTTGGGGAGATTCCCCCCGATCCTAGTTTCCGAGACAAATAAAGTCTATGATCCAATCATGGAAAAGAAATCCTCATATATTCATCTGAAAAGCCCGCTCGGGTAGCGTACAACTGCAATCACATACAACTGGAGCAATAAGGCATGACCCCAACCAACAGACCTAGCGGTGGTCAGCATATCAATGCATAAAATGTATAAAGAAAATACAAAAAGATCAGGTGCGGCCACGGGCACGACAATCTTCTATCAACTTCTTTGTAGCGGGATGACCTGGCTGAGTAAGCAAACCCTGGGCCAGCAGGTCCCTCTACCTGATGGACTCTGGGAGGTTCTCGGCAACGCTCCTAGAAACACCTTCTTCAGAATGGTTCTCGACTCTACTCCTTTTAGCATCAGCCCGGAGTTAAGAATCTTTCAAATTCGCCTCGGCCTCAGCCAATCTATACTGGACGTCTCATCACAGTGAGGCTTCAGCCTCTATCTTCTCGTCTTTCACCATAATCTGAGCTTCTAGCTCGGCTACTCGCTGCTTCAGCTTTTCTTCCCGCTCTTTGTACTTGGCTAGGGTGCTGCTCCAGACCCTCTCGAATTGGTTTAACTTCCGGTACACTCTGTCCAGATCCTGTTTCTTGGTTGTCAACACGCCATGTACTGACTTCAGGTCCAACCCCAGACGTTCCCTAGCATCAGTTTCTTTGGTCAGGTTGGAGCCTAGATGGTTGATCATGTCAGTCTGCTTCTTGCAGGTATAAACGGCTTCACTTTTCTCTTTCCGAAGTTGAGCGATCTCTTTCTCCAACTCTTCGTTGGCCTTTCGTAGCTCTTCCTTCTCTTGGAGTACCTGGTTGAATCTCTGAATATCAACTGTAGTAGGCTCTTTGTGCACAAGACGATACAATGGTTCCACGACAGGAAACAACATTAGAAACTTGGCAGCTCTCTCTCGAACCCAAGTCACATACGGATCAAAGGCCTTGTTGTTGCTCTTTCCCAGCAGGACCTTTCCCTTTCGGTGAATTTTGCTTCAAGCATTCTGGACCTTGACCAAAGTGTCGCCTTCAAGCAACCCTGTGAGATACAAAGATTCCTGTATCTCTTCCTCTTAAGGAGGACCTCGTAGTGCATACCCAAATTTTCGTACCAGCAGAGATGGATTGTAGTTGATACATCCATTCCTTCCGACCAGGGGACGTTAGCAAAGCCACAACAGCTATACATAATATCTTTGCCCAGCAGATCTCTATCAAACTAGATAATATTGTCAGCAGTCAGACCCACCAAACGTGCAGACCAGGGTGAAGACTCAGCAGAATCAATGAACGGCCCTGACTTAGGAAGATGGCTAGCAAACCACTTATACAGTAAAGGAGCACAACATGCCACGTTCTTCCCCTTTCTGTTTTCGTTCTTACTGTGCACTGAATGGTAGACGTCTCCGAGTAGAGTGGGTACTGGATTCCCGGAGGCAAATATGTGGCAAGCATCCATGCTTACGAAGTCCGGATGACTTGGGAATCGCACGATCCCATAAATGCAAAGGGCTAAGAAGGCATTGAACACATCCCATCGACCCTTCTTGGCAAACTTTCGGGCCTTTACCATCAAGAAATGCAAAAGGAAACCATGGACTCCGATCTTTCTGGATACCATCCCTTCTAATTCAGACTCATCTACACGTAGAGCGTCAGTCAGCTTACTCAATTTGGGCTCACCCTCAACACGGTAATAGGGCATTTGATTCATCAAAGGCACCCCCAACAGGTCAGAGTACTCTTCCAAGGTCGGGGCTAGGACATAGTCTGGAAACACAAAGCATCGGAGTTGTGGGTCGTAAAACTGCAGCAGAGCATAAAGGCCATTCAACGCGTATGTAGGAAGCTTATACACAATACCCAGAAGTCTCCCATAACTCTTTCTGAAACTCTCCATCACTGTCTTATCATCCAAGGAAATCAAACTTCGTAACTCTCGGATGTCAGGTGTTGGTAGCTTGTAAGCCAGAGTCTTCTTCAAAGATGCCATATCTTCCATGAGGATCAAGATCACTAGAACCAGGGGAGAAATATGCACCTGCAACACAGACACATGTTAATGACATGCAAATGAGGATGCAAACAATGCAAAATGCAATCATGCAGCAGGAGATCAGGACAACTGTGTTGTTGAAGAGATGAAGGTTCTGTATCAACAAAACCACAATACTCCTCTGTCAAGAACAACCATATCTCTGGTGAGAAAAAACCCCTGATACCAGACCATAAATCTGCTCTGTCAAGAACACACATATCTGATGATGAGAACCTCTGATACCAACAAAACTGATTCACTATCAAGAAAACCAGGTAATCTGAAGGTTAAGGTTTCCTGCATCACACCCGACCCTGCTCACATGTATGGACCTAATCACGGAAAAGGTTCGACATCATATGCGGTCATCAGCGCCACAGACTTTCAAGAAATGACGATACGATACCCAGGAGGTGTGGCATCATCATCTCTTGAAACGGCCTCACTTAGCTGAATTCCAAATGATCGGTTCCCAGAGTCGACAATCCTCGGATCCAACAACCCCTCGAGTCCAAAGGACCGATAGGAAGCCATCAAAGAGAACCTCGTCTGAGTGTGGATTACATGGGGACAGATGCAAGCAAAGCAAGCACGTCCTTCACTAACCCACTCTAATACTATGTAGCTCTCAAGCCTGGGTCTGGCTTCTCACTCATCAGAATGCCCCTCCCACAACAGCACAGATAATCATATCATACTAAAAAATAAAGTGCGGGAAATAAGATGCGATAAATAAACACAACCCAACAAGTAAACATACAAGCGCTAGGATTGACTCTCGCAGGGGACGTTGGATCCCCAAATTGACTCGCATAAGGGACGTTGGATCCCAGGAAACTATCAACGTCCCCAGCAGAGTCGCCAGCTGTCGCTACCGCGAAAATAAGGTGCCGGCAAAATAAAAGAGTCGCCACCTTTCGTTATTTATCCCTCAGAACGGGAAAGGAAACGATTGGAAAAGACCTGACGAAAAGGTATAAGACAAGGTCATCGCAACCATTGTCTGGGTTCGGGAGTCGGTTACCCAAGGGGAAGGTATTAGCACCCCTCACATCCATCGTACTCGATGGGATCCACGCTTGTTGTGTTTATCTGACTGGTTTATTTAACTATCTACGCTATCAAGGCTGGTCTAAAAAGAAAAGAAAATGACTCGGCAAAGCATCGCGCTTTATGCCTACGTATTCTCATCAGGGAATGAGAAATCATAGTCAACGTAGTTCACCTAACTACGGGTTACGGGGAAGGTAGCTTGCCAAGACGTCGCGTCTTGTGCCTACGTATTCTCGTCAGAGAAATCAGAGCATGACGTAGTTGAGGCATAATACGGATTACGGGAATTCAGATTCATCTGTTTTTTCCGAGTAAGGTTAACAAACAGTTCCAACAGTTTGGTGTACGCAGCTCGACCCTTGGAGACTTAGGCGTTACCGTTTGTGGTAGAACTTGGAGTTAACGACACTCTTTTCTTCAGAAAAGCTTCCTTTGACTTATGGGCCCACGGGGCAAAAAGGTTTGAAGTTTGTTTTCTGTCTTTTACGGAAGAACTATTTTTTTTATTGTTGTCTGTAGTTTGTACAGCACTAGAGACTATGACCTGGGAACGAATGTGTCGCATATCGTCCAAAGGACGTATACTAAACATTCTAGACGATTGAGAGGAGGCCGCTCAATTATCATTACCCAAGTAGCTTAAGGCTCGTATCGCGCTTATACTAACTTGCCTTTATTACGTTTTTTACTGTTGTTTTGAGATGAGAAGAGAGAGGGGCTCAACTAAGGGGAGACTATCAAGTCCTACTGTTGTCATGCCAAGGATTCATCCTATGGTTGAGGTTTGAAACAGGGAACTCTTAGAAGTTATCATGCATAGGTTTCAACCTAAAGTTCTAATCATCACTTCCTTATCAAAAGAAGTGAGATTCCTAGGGGATCATGTCAATGATAAATAGCAACAGATAAAGCATCAGCTTAAACAGTAAACAGCAAACGACTATAAAATGCATGCAATGCAAGTGAGGGAGGAAATGTGTGTGGGGCATCAGCCTCCACAAGCTCGTCTCAACCTCAAGCCAGATATGAATAACTGTAATCATACAGGAAAAATAAAATGCCATCAAGCAAATCACAAACCACATAGGCAAGGGAGCAGAGCTCTACCGAATACCCGCAAGCAAAGGCACGCAGTAAAAATACAAGCAGAGGGAGCAACTCAACCTCTAATGCAATCATGCTCCTAGCTTAAAACAATTTAAACATGAACTTATTCTAATGCATCAAGCAAATCAAACAAGTCACATCAAAACAGTTGCACAGAAAGAAAAACAGACAGGAAAGCAAAGTCAACAGCTTCATAGCAAAGCAATCCTCTGACAGCAGTTCAGTCCTCAGTCTGTAACTGTTCTTCAAGTCTTTTATCTTCAAGGGAATGAAAGGTACTCCATCTTCAAGCTTCAATCTTCAATAGCAAGTATCAAATTGTTTCTTCATCTTCTTCAAGCTTCAGTTCTTTCTTCAATCTCAATTTGATCTTCTTCACACAAGTATCAACTTGTTCTTCTTGATCTTCAAGCTTCAACTTCAATGGCAGTCTTCAAACAAAAGGGAAGTGCAACCTCTAGCATCTTCCATCTTCTAGCAATGAACTTCATCCTCTAGCAAGGGAGAAAGATTCATCTAACAAGAGCAAGGTGGGATAGGGAGAAGCAAAGTGAAGACCAAAGGTCACCTCTAAGCACTCCACCATCAAAGAAAGGAACCCTCAAAGGTTCTACCAACTTGTGAAGAGCCACACATCCTACCAAAGGAGGGATAAGGCCTTCACAAGGTGACCTTACATCATAGGGAGGAATGGAAGTGATCAACACCTTCCATGTTTCATGAAGGAAGAAAATATATTCTAAGAGATCTCCCTAAAAACCCTAATCCTTAACCCTAAACAAACTACACCAAAGGGAGAGAAATCTTCAAGTCCAAGCTCCACCATGCATCCCACAGCAGCCCACACAAGTCTTCATCATCATCCAAAAGCAAGAGAAGCAAAACCCTAGTCTAAGGGAACTAATGAAGTCATTCTAGTTGAGTTAGCAAGTTAGGATCACCTAAAACCTAGTATTAAAGTTGATTCTAACTAAAAAACTAAAATCAATTATAAAATCCTACAAAAATAACTATGGGAACCTATGTCAATCATGACTCTACCATGTTAATTCCAGAGATCAAATCCTCAAATAAGACCTAGAAATAAATTCTACACTACAAGGTACTAAACTTAAACCCTAAAAGGGGCACCTAAGGTTTCAACCTAAAAACAGCACCTAATTTCATCACAAAAATGTGAGAAAAATACTATGGGAGCATACATGTCTAAGCTAAACACAAACAAAACCTAAAGCAAAAACTCATCACCAAGTGATCAAACTAAAATCATCAAACAGAGGTATCAACCATGGTAATTCTATTATCAAATAAAATGTAAAAAATGCACATAAAATAAAAATGCATGATTTTCCCAGTATTTTTATTCCATAAAATTCTAGATTCAATCATGAATCAGGGGGAAAATCTGGAATTAATTGACCTATTTTTCTATTTTTAATGAATTATTAACAAACTAATATGAAATGATGAAAATAAGAGAAAATCAATTGAAAATAACAAAACTTGTGTTGCAAATAGAAATTCTGATCAGTTCATTGCGATGGGTTGGGCCAAAGTGGGGGTGTAAGTATCAATTCAGTCACTAAGTTATTGCACCCCAAAATTTGCCCAACATCTCTTTACCTAGCTTGTGTTTCATTTCATTCACATTAGCATTATCATTTGCATTTCATTGACATGTGTGCAGGAGATCAAGAGGTATGATTACCAATCAAGATCTATACAAGACTATGAAGCTAGCTAAGAAGGTTATTCAAGTGTTCAAGGGTTGATATCCTTGTCAGAGAAGTTAAAAGAGCCTCAGAGAGGGTGATTGAAGCCAAGAGGGTGTGTCTCCTAACTTGAGAGTTGTGGGAAGTCATCAGATGATTCTGAAGCCATGAAGTTAGACTTGAGGTCATGAGAGAGCTCATGAGAAGTTTTGAAGATCACTTTGAGGCCTAGACAGGTCATTGTGCAAGAATAAGAAGCCTCAGCCATGATTGGTGCAGCTAGGGTTTGACTGGGTCAACCCTTGGTCAACTGATGATGTGAACAAGATTGAGACCTAGTTCAAAGGCCATGTGATCATGGATTGATGCATTGATATGTTATAAGGATGATTCCAAGGTTAACTCATCATGATTGAAGAGTTTGAGAAGTTTCAAGCTAGGGTTTCTAAAGCTTGACAGTGTAAAATCCCCTAGTTTGACCCCTATCTTCACGGTAATTTAGCCCAAGATGTGATTGTCATCTCATCTTACCCCCAACATGATTGTTGTAGGGCATGATCTTAGCCTTGATTTGAGTGCTAGAAGTCCTTGATAGGATTTGTAGAAATCAAGTGATGACTTTGAGAAGTTACAAGTCATCTGAGGCATGTGAATTTGGAGCTTGAAAGTTAACCAACTTGCATGAAACTTTTTCCCTAGAAGGATGATTCCTATGAACTTTTGGCCAACATGAATGTTTTTCCTTATTCTCTTAGCTTTCTAGATAGTACTAGAAGTCCTTGATAGGATTTGTAGAACTCAAGTTATGGCTTTGACAAGTCAAGGGTATTTTGGTCATTTGGAGATTACAGGTCATTTCAATCATAAGGCCATAACTCCTATTTGCAAGCTTCAAATGGGAAAATGTTCAACATCAAACTTGTTCAAAATGATGTTTTGAGGCTAGCCAAGTGGTCAAGAGAGGTTGGAATTGCTTGTAACTCAAAATTGCAAAATTGACTTAAAAAGGAAGAATTAAAGTTCATTAAAAGGACCAAATTTGGGATTTTTCATTTCAAAGCCAAGATAAGGCATGTAATATGTCATTTTGATCAGAAATGAAATTTTAAAGACATTGGCAATATTACTTTTCTCATTTGAGGTCAAAATCATGGAGTTGCTTTTGCTTGCTTAAGACTTAAGTAACATATGCCAAACTTCTCATAAGATCAAAACCAAGGTGCAAACACATCCTAGCACTTTCATAATCTCATTTGGAGAGAATTTGGATGAAGAGCATAGTGAATACAAGCTGCTGCAAGGACTGTCATGAGTGTACCATGAGATTGAATTTTCCATGACATGAGATATTGAAATTCTCATTAGAGTGATCTAGAACTTTCTAGATCATTCATTCATGTCCTATATATGATTATGAAGTGATCCAAGGCCAAGGTTGGTGAGGATTGAGAGAGAATAGTGAGATTGCACTTTGAATTTTCTTCTTGCAAATCCAATTCTGTTACAAGGTTTGAAGCCATTTCAATCCAAGATATTGATCTCAATAGCTTGCTCTAGGGTTAGGGAGTGATTTCAGATCAAATTCAAGGCAAGATCGTGGGAGAATTGGGAGTTGACACTTGGATTTCTTCATCTGCAACTCATAGTCGGGTTCAAAGATTCAGAGTATTTCAATCCATTTGGTTGCATACAGAACCTTCCTTGGATGCTAGTGAAGGAGTCTGGAAGTTCTTGAGGGTTGATTTGAAGATTCAACCACTCTGTGCACACGATTTTACCAGGTATGCAATTCTCATTCCATAGCTTAATTTGAGTATAATCAAGAGGATTTGTTAGGTTAAATGCATTGTAGATTGATGTAGGAAGGTTTCTGGATCATTAATTTGGAGATTAGTGACCAATTAGGGTTTATGCAATTTTCGGGTGAGATCGTATTTTTGCAAATCTTGAGCTTTTAGAATGATTAAGTGGCATAGGAAGATTCCTTGTGAAATTTGGGATAAGATTCATGTAGAGACCATTTGGATTGGAGGCCTGTGGAGAGAGTTAGGGTTGGGAGAGGATGACCGGAGAAGTCACCGGCGGTGACTCTAGCGCGCGCAGGTGGTTGAAGTCTCAGAAATTTGAAATGAAGAAGACGACCTCATAGCCATTGGATTAGAGGTGGACCTTTGACCTGGGAAGGATCTAACGGCCACGGATTGATTTAAGTTTGTGAAGGGCTCTGAGTGATGAAACGATGTGTTTCATTTAATTGATATTTTTGGGTCTAAGTCATAGATTGCTACCAACACCCCCCTTATGGCCCAGTCTGGATATTGAACTGAATGTTGTTGCTATTCACACCACGCGTTTATCATTTTATTTTGATTTTCATTTTATTTTTCATTTCATTCATGGTTATTGGAAAATTCATAAATAATTGAAAAATGACTCAATTAATTCCATTCTTTTTTCCATGGATTCATGATTGAATCTAGTTTTTTTAGATAAAAAAATATTAATAATTCATGCATTTCTGATTTTATTAGCATTTTTTACATTTTAATTGATATTAAAATAATCATGGTTGATGCTTGATCTTGTTGAATTTGGTTTGATCATTTGATGATGATTTTGGCCTTGATTTTTTGTGTGTAGATAGCATAGATATGCATGCTCCCACTAGATTCTTCTCACATTTTTGTGATGAATGTAAGTGGTAGTTTTAGGTTGAAACTTTAAGGGCTCCATTTTTAGGGTTTATGGTTGATACCTTATGATTTAGGTTTTATTTCTAGAACTTGGTGGATGATTCGGCCTCTGAATTTTGTATGGTAGATTCATGATTGAATTAGGGTCCCTTAGGAATTTTTGTAGGAATTTACAATGTGGTTTGCTATTTTTGTTTGATTTTAGTTTAGGTGCTAACTTTAGATGATTCTAATGCACTAATTCAACTAGATTGATATCTTTAGTTCCCTTAGATTAGGGTTTTGTCTCTCTTGCTCTTGGATGATGTTGAAGACATGCTTGGGCTACCATGGATTGAGTTGAAGAAGCTTTGATGTGAAGATTTCCCTTCTTTTGGTGTAGTGTTGATTAGGTGTTAAGATTAGGGTTTGTAGGCAGAGCTTCTAGATAGTTCTCTTCCTTCATAAACATGGAAGATGTTGATCACTTCCATTCTTCCCTATAATGTAAGGTCCCTTTGCAAAGGCCTCATCCCTCCTTTGGTAGGATGTGTGGCTCTTTACAAATTGGTAGAACCTTTGAGGGTCCCTTTCTCTGATGATAGGATGCTTAGTGGTGACCTTTGGTCTTCACTCTGCTGTCAGTCATCCAAACTTTGCTCTTGTTAGATGAATCTTTTCTCCCTTGCTAGAGGATGGAGTTCCTTGCTTGAAGAAGATTGAATGCTAAGAGTTGATACTTCTCTGTAGTTGAAGATTACCCTTAGGAGCTGAAGCTTGTAGATCAGGAAGAGCAAGTTGATACTTGTAAGGAGGAGAGAGCTGAAGCTTGAAGGTCCAGAAGAACAAGTTGACACTTGTGTGAAGGAGATCAAATTGAGATTGAGTGAAGAGCTGAGGCTTGAAGAAGGAAGAAATAAGTTGATACTTATGTTGATACATTGAGAGCCTGAAGGAGACAAGTTGACACTTGATAATTGAAGATTGATGCTTGAAGATGGAGTACCCTTCATTCTCTTGAAGATGATGGACTTGAAGAACAGTTACAGACTGAGGACTGAACTGCTGTCAGAAGATTGCTTTGCTGTGAAGCTGTTGATCTGCTTTCCTTCCTGTCTGTTTGCTTTCTGTGCAACTGTATTGTTGTGACTTGTTGGATTTGCTTGATGCATTAGAATAAGTTCATATTTATATTGATTTAAGCTAGGAGCATGATTGCACTAGAGGTTGAGTTGCTCCCTCTGCTTGTATTTTTACTGTATGGCTTTGCTTGCGGGTATTCGATAGAGCCCAGCTCCCTTGCCTATGTGGTTTGTGATTTGCTTGATGGCATTTTATTTCTCTGTATGATTGCAGTTATTCATATCTGGCTTGAGGTTGAGACGAGCTTGTGGAGGCTGATGCCCCACACGCATTTCCTCCCTCACTTGCATTGCATGCATTTTACAGTCGTTTACTGTTTACTGTTTAAGCTGCTGCTTTATCTGTTTCTGTTTATCATTGACATGATCCCCTAGGAATCTCACTTCCTTTGATAAGGAAGTGATGATTAGAACTTTAGGTTGAAACCTATGCATGATAACTTCTAGGAGTTCCCTGTTTCAAACTTCAACCATAGGATGAATCCTTGGCATGACAACATTAGGACTTGATAGTCTCCCCGTAGTTGTCCCTCTCTCTTCTTATCTTCAAACAAATCAAAATACAGTAATAAAGGTTAACTGACGTCGTACGTTACGAGCCTTAAGCTATCTGAGAAAGGATTGTTGGAGAGTTTCTTTTCAACAGTCTGGATGTTTAGTATGGCACCCTTTGGGTGACATGCGACACATTCACTCTCAGGTCATTGTCTCTAGTGCGATATTAGTTGCAAACATCCATAAAAAACAGTTCTTCCGGAAAAAACAGAAAACAAACTCCAAATCTTTTTGCCCCGTGGGCCCATATTTCAAAGGAAGCTTTTCTGAAGAAAAGAGTGTCGTTAACTCCTAGTTCGACCGCAAACGGTAACGCTTAAGTCTCCAAGGGTCGAGCCGCGTACACCAAACTGCTGGAACTGTTTGTTAACCCTACTCGAAAAAACAGATGAATCTGAATTCTCGTAATCCGTATTATCCCGAACTACGTAAGCTCTGATCTCTCATACATGTTGAGAGTACGTAGGCACAATACCGATGTATTGGCGAGCCACCTTCCCCGTAACCCGTAGTTAGTCGAACTACGTTGACTCTGATTTCTCATTCTCTGATGAGAATACGTAGGCATAAAGCGCGACGCTTTGCCGAGTCATTTTCTTTTCTTTTTAGACCAGCCTTGATAGGTAGGTAGATAAAACCAACCTGTCAGATAAACACAACAAGCGTGGATCCCATCGAGTACGATGGACGTGAGGGGTGCTAATACCTTCCCCTTGCGTAACCGACTCCCGAACCCAGACAATGGTTGCGATGACCTTGTCTTATACCTTTTCGTCAGGTTTTTCCCGATCATTTCCTTTCCTGCTCTGAGGGATAAATAACGAAAGGTGGCGACTCTTCTATTTTGCCGGCACCTTATTTTCGCGGTAGCGACAGTTGGCGACTCTGCTGGGGACTCGATAGTTTCCTAGGGATCCAACGTCCCTTATGCGAGTCAATTTTGGGGATCCAACGTCCTCTGCGAGAGTCAATCCTAGCGCTTGTATGATTACTTGTTGGGTTGTGTTTATTTATCGCATTTTATTTCCCGCATTTTATTTTCAGTATGATATGATTATCTGTGCTGTTGTGGGAGGGGCATTCTGATGAGTGAGAAGCCAGACCTAGGCTTGAGTGTACCTAGCATTAGTTGTGGAAATTAGTGGGCGCGTGCTTGCTTTGCAGGCACTAGTGTCTCATGAAATCCATGCTCAGACGAGGTTCTCCCGGTTTACTTCTTTTCCGGCCCTTTGGGCCTGAGGGGTTGTTGGTTTGGAGGATTGTCGACTCTGGGGATTGATCATTTGGAATTCAGCTGAGTGAGGCCGCTTTAGGAGATGGTGATGCCACACCTTCTGGGTATCGTATCACCCCTCTTGAATGTTTGTGACGCTGATAACCGCATAGGATGCTAAACTTGTGTCAGTTTAGGTCCATACCTGTGAGCAGGGTTGGGTTTGTTGCAGGAAACCTTAACCTTCAGACTACCTGGTTTTCTTGATAGTGAATCAGTTTTGTTGGTATCAGAGGTTCTCGTCATCAGAGATGTTTGTTCTTGATAGAGAAGATTTGTGGTCCTGTATCAGAGGTCCTTGTCTTCAGATATGTGTGTTCTTGACAGAGCAGAGTTATGGTCCTGTATCAGAGGTCCTTATTATCAGATATGTGTGTTCTTGACAGAGCAGATTTATGATCCGATACCAGGGCTTTCTCCTTATCAGAGATAGTGGTTGTTCTTGATAGAGCAGTATTATGGTTTTGTTGATACAGAATCTTCACAACACAGTCGTCTTGATCTTCTGCTGCATGATCGCATTTTGCATTGTTTTGCATCCTCATTTGCATTCCATTAACGTGTGTCTGTGCTGCAGGTACCGTCTCCCCCGATTCAGGTTTTCTTGCCTTCTTGTGTGCTATCATGGGTTCTCTGAGGAAGACTGTGGCTTACAAGCTCCCCACTCCTGATGTTGTGCAGCTGACTGGTTTGATTGCTTTGGCAGATGATTCTGTGAGAGATGAATTCAGAAAGTCTTACGGTAAACTGCTCAGCCTGGTTCATAAACCCTCTGTGTTTGAGTTGAATGGGCTGCACGCCCAGCTGCAGTTCTACGATCCTCCTTTGAGATGCTTTACCTTCCAGGACTTTGTTCTCGCACCTACACTAGAGGAGTATGCTGATTTGTTAGGTGTGCCTATCAAGAGGCAGATGCCTTTTGTTCATATGGATGCTGAGCCTAATCTGGCTAGTCTAGCTCCTTCACTTCATCTGGATGCCTCCGAGTTGGTCTTGTCTAGTTGGAACAGGGTTCCCGGTTTCTCCTTGCAGTTCTTAGTGGGAAAAGCTCAGCAGTGTGCCAAATACGGTTGTTGGATCGTATTCAACGCCATTCTTGCTCTGTGCATATATGGCATCATCCTGTTCCCCAATATGCCCGACTTTGTAGACTTCGACGCATTTCACATCTTTGCATCAGGGAATCCGGTCCCTACCTTGATTGGAGATGTTTACCATTCCGTCCACTACAAAAACGAGAATAGAAGAGGCAAGAATGTCTCGTGATGTGTGCCCCTGCTCTATAGGTGGCTTGATAGTCACCTTCCCAAGAAGGGTCCCGTTGCTTCGTCTGCAGCCATAGCTGAGTGGTCTGAGCGTTTGATGAGTCTGTCAATGGAGGATATTGCCTGGTTTGATAGAGATAGATTGGGTACTGAGATTATCTTCAGCTGCAGCGGGTTTCCGAATGTGCCTTTGATAGGCAGGAAGGGCTGCATCAACTATAATCCATCCCTGTTGGTTCGACAGTTCGCGTATGCTTTGAGAGCTCCACCGAAGGGAGAAGAGGTGCAGGAATCTCTGTACCTCACTGGTCTTCTAGAGGGGGATATGTTATCTAAGCTTCAGCACGCTTGGAATGGTATCAGTAAGCGGGGAAAACCGTTGCTGGGGAAAAGCAATAGCCAAGCCTACGCTCCGTATGTGACCTGGATCAGAGCCAGAGCAGATATCATAGGGATGCCGTTTCCACCTGCCCAGCTAGAAAGCCCTCCAGTGATTGAAGAGCCTACCACCGTGCCTATTCAGCAGCATAATCAGGTGTTAGCTGAGAGAGATGAGCTGAAGAAGGAAAATGAAGAACTGGAGAAAGAATATCAGAAGCGAGAAAAGCGAAGCCGTCCATTCCTTCAAGAGGAAAAGAAAGCTGGTGAACAAAGTTAGGGACGAATTTGACTAAGCAGATGGCTGAGCGTGAGCGTTTGGGTCGAGACTTCAAAGCTGTCAATGACGTACTGGCCACTAAGAAGCAGCACTTGGATGAAGCGTACCGGAGAATATCCAAGTTCAATCAGCATTGGAAGGCCACCCTAGCCAACGGCAAGGAACGAGAGGATAAACTGAAATAGCATATCTCCAAGTTGAAAGCCCAGGTGAAGGCCAGTGAGAAGAGGTTTGATGAAGAAACCGCTCGCAGATACGCCGCTGAAGGCCAGCTCAACAAAGCTCTTGCTAACCTGAAGCAGCGCAAGCTGATGTTTGAATCCAAGAAGCGGAAGTTAGAAGATTGTTTCGGCGAAGGAGCATGGGAAGACTCAGTTGAAGGACTTCAGTACACTATTGTGCAGAGAGAGTTACTCGTCGAAGGGTTGCTCACTCGGCCCGATCATGCAGAAACAAGGAATCTGTTAGAAAAGTTCTGCGCCCGTGGCCGTACTTGACTATGTTTGTAATCCTTTTGTGTTGATCATTGTTGTATGCTGACCATCACCAGGCTTGTTGGTTGAGGTCAGGCTATTGATTCAGCTTGTACTCAGTGACGTTGTGTATCGCCTTGATGGGCTTTCTTTATATATGAGATGTTATTTCCATGACTGGACTCGGACTTCTTATTATCAGCACTGGCACTCAGGCACTAGGATCGGGGGAAATCTCCCTAACACACAGGCACAAGTTTGCATTTGCATGAAGCATCTGCATAACGAGCACTTTGTTATTTCTTCTAACCCTTTGTGTATGCAGGTTGTTCCAGGATTGATCAAAGACCAATCCACCGCTATCCGACCAAAGCAAATCAAGCCAGAGCTATGGAGCAAGTGCAAACTGACGTTCAGGAACTCCGAGAGAGGATGGACCGCTTCATGGAACTCATGCAAGTGGCTGCCAACGGCCAAGACCAACTCAGAACATTGGTCCAGCCTCTGATTTCAAGGGTTGACAGCAATGGTGTACTCCATGGTGGGACCGTTCCGACCCCTCCACCTGTTGAAACTCCTCAGAATGGCATCCCTGTGACTGGGGGGAACGGTAGTGGTAATGGCAATGTGATCGCTAACATGGGGCTCAATGGTAATACGACTGGCGTCGGTAATGGGAATTTCGAAGCTAATGTCAATGTTGGGCTGGGCAACGGTAATGCGGGTGTCAGAAACCTGTATGGACCTCAACCATGGTTAGAAGACCGTCAAGACGATGTGTTCTCACAGAAAGGTGCTGAAGGAGAGCTGACTGCTGAAGCACGTCTGAGGTTTAAGGCACTCGAGGACAAGATGAGGAATTTCGAGAACTTGAACACCATGGGTGTTGACATGTCCAAGTTGGGATTGATTGCTGATTTCAAGGTGCCTCCCAAGTTCAAGGTACCCGACTTTGAGAAGTATAAAGGCACCACTTGCCCTCGCGTCCACCTGAGATCATACTACTGAAAAATGTCCGCTCACTGTGAAGACGAGAAGTTGCTGATGCACTTCTTCCAGGATAGCTTGTCCGGGCCCTCCTTGGAATGGTACATGAGTCTGGAACCTACCAGTGTGCGCACGTGGAAGGAACTTGCTGAAGCATTCGTGCACCATTACCAATATAACAGTGACTTGGCGCCGAACCGGGTCCAACTGCAAAATTTGTCGTAGAGGAACAACGAAGGGTTCAAAGAATACGCCCAGAGGTGGCGTGAATTAGCAACTAGGGTTCAGCCGCCGATGGTTGAACGGGAGCTTGTTGAAATGTCCGTAGCCACCCTCCCATGGGTTTATTACGAGAAATTGGTCAGCAGTATGTCTGGAAGCTTCTCCGATCTCATTATCACGGGTGAGCACGTTGAAAATGGGATCAAACTGGGGAAAATTCAAGGTGATCTATCCTCAGCTGGAGGAGGAAAGAAGTCGTATGGTGGCAAAAGGCGGGAAGGAGAGACGAGTGTCGTGTCCAACGCTCGAAGGAAAGGCAAAGGCCAGCACCAGCAGGTGGCCAGCATAACCATCCCCGCGGTCCAACAGCCACAGCAGCAGCAGCAGCCGAATCAGCAAGGGTACAAGAAGTATCAGAACAGGGCATCTCTGTCAAGTCGTCACCTCGAAACGCCGCCCATGTCTTATGCTCAGTTGTTACAGACTCTGCTTCAGTTACAGCTGATCCAGAAAAGAACCCTGGCTCCCTTGACAGGGGCCCCTCCGCCAGGTTATGATGCGAATGTAACATTTGAGTTTCACTCAGGGGCACCGGGCCACACGATAGAAAATTGCAAAGCCTTCAAGCACAAGGTGCAGGATATGGTGGACGCTAAGATCATCATTTTCTCAGATAATGTGCCAAACGTCACGAAGAACCCTATGCCGAATCATAGGGGAGGTGGGGTGAATGCCATTATTGAAGACGAGAATTTGGATCTACTGACTGACGTCAAGGATCTGAAGACGCCGCTTAGCTTCGTTAAAGCCAAGCTGATGAAAAGAGGTTTCTTCCCGGGCTGTGGAGAACTGCGTATGGGTTGTGCGATTCGTTCTGATGGATGTGAACAGTTGACAGAAGGGATTCAGAGTCTGATGACCGAAGGAATCTTGCAGTTTAGCCGAAGGGCCGAAAGCGGATCTAGAGAGGTAATGCTGAAGCAAGATGATGAGGTTGCCACCATCACCATCCCTCGCCGGACGATCACTATTTCTGCACCCAGGCCGCCCACGATTACCATCACCAAAGCTGGGCCGATACCTTTCGAAAGCACCAATGCTGTCCCATGGCATTATGGGGCAGACGTCTACTGCAACGGACGAAAGTTGGAATTGGAACCATCAGGGTCGTGTGTGGATAACCTAGTGGGAATTGGCGGAATAACTCGTAGCGGGAGAGTATTTGCTCCACCTGAGATCGTGGCGGACAAAGCGGACAAAGTTGATGTAACTGATAAAGGAAAGAGTAAAGTCGTTGAAGAAACCCCTCGTGGGGTAGAGAAGGACTTACTTGTTAAAGACGCTGAAGAGTTTATGAGGTTGATTAAGAAGAGTGATTACAAGATCGTGGATCACCTCCATCAAACACCCTCGAAAATTTCCATCCTGAATTTGTTGCTGTGTTCTGAGGCACATCGCAACGCGCTGCTGAAGGTGTTGAATGCCACGTATGTACCGCAGGAAATATCGGTCAACCAGTTGGAAGGGGTCGTAGCCCACGTGAATGCTGGAAACGGGTTAGGGTTCACCGACCTGGAGCTGACGCCGAAGGGAAGAAACTACAACAGTGCCCTGCACATCTCGATAGAGTGTAGGGGAACGATTATGTCTCATGTGTTGGTGGACACAGGGTCGTCACTCAATGTTCTTCCGAAGAAGGCGTTGATGAAGTTGGATACTCGCGGATTAATTTGCACACCCAGTGACCTGGTTGTGAAAGCGTTCGATGGAACCAAACGTCATGTTTTCGGGGAGGTGACGCTACCAATCCAAGTTGGGCCGGAAATATTCGACGCAGTCTTCTACATTATGGACATCATGCCTGCCTACAGCTGTCTCTTGGGCCGGCCATGGATCCGTTCTGCGGGTGCCGTGACCTCCACGTTGCACCAAAAGCTCAAGTATGCTGTCGGAGGTAGCATCGTGACTGTATGTGGCGAGGAAGATATAATGGTGAGCCGTTTGTCGTCCTTCAAATATGTTGAGATGGATGGGGAAATCCACGAAACCCTATATCAGGCATTCGAAGCTGTTAAAGTCAAGAACGTAGCTCCTGTAATCGCTGAGAAACCAGAGATGACTCTCTCTTCCTTCAAGGAAGCCCAGGCCGTTGTTCAAGCCGGATCTACCCCAGGCTGGGGGCAAATTCTAGAGATACCTAACAAGCAGAACAAGTTTGGGTTAGGATACTTTCCGGCGGCTGAAGCCTCCTCTTCTCGCAGTGCTTCGCGAGGTAAGGGGCCGATCCAGTTTACCAGTGGCGGGGTGATATTTGAAAGTTTCAACGCTGTGTCTGAAGACGGCGAAGACAACGATTGTGACCTAGACTCTTGGATCCAGCCAAGCAAACCAGGCGAGAGCCTCAACAACTGGTCTATCAGGGATACCATCCAAGTGACAAGCAAAGAGTAATGATTTACTTTCTCCAATTGTTGTACAACCCTATGTCCTACTCGGGGCATAGTGGTTTTATGGTCAGGGCCTTGTTTGATTATGTACATGCATTTTACCAATTAATCAAAAGGCGTTTTTCTTCGTATTCAAATGTTGTGATCTCTGTTATTCCTGTTTTATATTTGTTTTGAAAAACAACAAAATGGCAATGGGGTTTGTGATAACCTGCATATCCTTGTCTTAAGCTTAACCCTTGTTATTGCAGGATCCACATAGCAGATGACATCGACTCTGGACCTTCTATGACTCACTTCGACTTCGATTGCCCGATCTATCAAGCCGGAGAAGAGATTGATGAAGACGAAAACCTTCCCGAAGAGTTGGCCCGCTTGTTGAAACAAGAAGAGAAAGTTATTCTGCCTCACGAAGAAGAGATCGAGATTGTGAATCTGGGTTCTAAAGAACTTGTCAGGAACGTCAGGATAGGGGCTGCATTGCAGAGTAATGTCAAGCAGAGATTGGTTGAGATGTTGAGAGAATATAGTGACGTCTTTGCTTGGTCATACGAAGATATGCCTGGACTTGATACTGACATTGTGGTCCATCACTTGCCGCTGCGAGAAGATTGTCCTCCCGTCAAGCAGAAGCTTAGGAGGACACGACCAGATATGGCCGTTAAGATCAAAGAAGAAGTGCAGAAACAGCTTGATGCTGGCTTCTTAGCGATCACTACTTACCCTCCGTGGGTAGCCAACATAGTGCCTGTACCGAAGAAGGACGGTAAGGTGCGAATGTGCATCGATTATCGGGATTTGAATAGGGAGAGCCCTAAAGATGATTTCCCGCTCCCTCATATTGATGTGTTGGTCGACAATACAGCTCAGTTCTCCGTATTTTCGTTCATGGATGGCTTCTCCGGTTACAATCAGATCAAGATGGCACCGGAGGACATGGAGAAAACTACGGGGAACGTTTTTCTACAAGGTAATGCCTTTCGGTCTGAAGAACGCAGGGGCCACTTACCAACCAGCAATGGTTACTTTGTTTCATGATATGATTCATCATGAGATTGAAGTCTATGTTGATGACATGATTGCGAAGTCCCAAACGGAGGAAGGACATCTGGTCAATTTGCTGAAGCTTTTTGAGAGGCTTAGGAAGTTCAAGTTGAGGCTGAATCCTAACAAGTGTACTTTCGGAGTACGGTCTGGAAAACTACTGGGGTTTATCGTGAGTGAAAGAGGCATTGAGGTTGATCTTGCGAAGATAAAAGCAATACAAGAAATGCCAGCGCCAAAAACAGAAAAAGAAGTTCGTGGTTTCTTGGGCAGAATAAACTACATTGCAAGGTTTATTTCTCAGCTCACGGCCACGTGTGAACCGATGTTCAAACTACTAAAGAAAGATTAGGCGATTATCTGGAACGAGGATTGCTAGAAGGCATTTGATAAGATAAAGCAGAATCTACAGGAACCTCCGATCTTGATACCCCCAGTAGCCGGAAGACCCTTAATCATGTACTTGACAGTTCTTAAGGGTAGTATGGGGTGTGTTCTCGGTCAGCACGACGAGACGGGCAGAAAGGAGCATGCCATTTATTACTTGAGTAAAAAGTTCACAGAATGTGAATCTAGTTACTCGATGCTGGAGGAAACGTGTTGTGCACTAGCCTGGGCTGCCAAACGTTTACGACAGTACATGCTCAATCATATAACCATGCTAATTTCGAAGATGGATCCGATCAAGTACGTCTTCGAGAAGCAAGCGCTTTCGGGCAGGATTGCCAAATGGAAAATGGTGTTGACGGAATATGACATTCAGTATGTTTCCCAGAAGGCTATCAAGGGAAGCGTATTGTCTGAGTACCTTGCCGAACAGCCGATCGAAGATTATCAGCCGATGAAATTTGAATTCCCTGATGAGGATATCATGTTTCTTAAAGCGAAAGATTACGATGAACCGTTGCCCGACGAGGGGCCAGATAGGAAATCCCAATGGAAATTGATATTTGACGGGGCGGTTAATTCTTACGGAAGTGGCATTGGGGAAATCATCACAACTCTCCACGGATCCCATATCCCGTTCACTGCGAGACTGACGTTTCCAGTCACCAATAATGAAGCGGAGTACGAAGCATGCATCATGGGTCTAGAAGAGGCAATTGATTTGAGAATCAAGAACCTAGATGTATATGGTGACTCGGCACTTGTGATTAACCAGATTAAAGGGGAGTGGGAGACTCGTCAATCAAATTTGGTGCCGTACATGAACTATGCCAGAAGGCTACTGCCGTTCTTTGGCCGAGTGGAACTCCATCATGTGCCCAGAGCCGAAAATCAGATGGCTGATACCTTAGCCATGTTGGCTTCGATGTATAAGGTCAATTTTTGGAATGAAGCTCCAAGAATTGTCCTTTCTCGTCTTGATAGACCTGCTTTTGTCTTTGCGATCGAGGAAGCCTCCGATGGCAAGCCATGGTTCCATGATATCCAGACCTTCCTTATGACTAAGGAATATCCTGCGGGAGCGTCAACCCAGGATAAGAAGACTCTGAGGAGGCTGTCTGTGAATTTTTATCTCAATCCTGATGGAGTTATGTATAAAAGAAACCACGATCTTGTGCTACTCAGATGTGTAGATGAGAAAGAGGCGAGTATGCTCATGGAAGAAGTCCATGAGGGCACATTTGGTACGCACGCCGGCGGGCATGCGATGACAAGAAAGATCCTGAGAGCAGGATATTATTGGCTGATGATGGAATCAGATTGCTTTAAATTCGCGAAGAGATGTCATAAGTGCCAGATTTATGCAGATAAGATGTCATGTCCTCCCTATGGCCGTTCTCCATGTGGGGCATCGACATGATAGGCAAGATCGAGCCCACTGCATCTAACGGTCATCGTTTCATTCTAGTAGCTATCGACTACTTCACCAAGTGGGTGGAGGCAGCCTCATATGCTAATGTGACCAAGCAGGTGGTGGCTAAATTCATAAAGAGGGACATCATCTGTCGTTACGGAATTCCCGAGCGGATCATTACTAATAATGGTTCGAATCTGAATAACAAGATGATGAAGGAGCTGTGCCAGAGTTTCAAGATTGAACACCACAACTCATCTCCATACGGCCGAAGATGAATGGCGCCGTTGAAGCGGCCAATAAGAACATCAAGAAGATTGTACAGAAGATGGTTGTGACCTACAAGGACTGGCACGAGATGTTGCCGTTTGCACTGCACGGTTATCGTACCACGGTGCGTACATCAACCGGGGCAACTCCCTTCTCACTGGTGTACGGTATGGAAGTTGTCCTACCGTTAGAAGTTGAGATTCCTTCTTTACGAGTTTTGGTTGACGTGAAACTCGATGAGGAAGAATGGAATAAGAACCGACTAAACCAACTCAGCCTGATGGACGAGAAAAGATTGGCATCGATTGCATATGGTCATCTATACCAAAGTCGAATGAAGAAAGCTTATGATAAGAAGGTGCGTCCTAGAAGCTTTCAGACGGGCGATCTCGTCCTGAAGAAGATTCTTCCTCCACACTCCGATCACCGGGGCAAGTGGACTCCCAATTATGAAGGTCCATACGTTATCAGCAAGGTCTTCTCAGGAGGAGCCTTGTTGTTATCCACGATGGATGGTGAAGATTTTGCATCCCCGGTGAACACAGACGCAGTTAAAAAATACTTTGCTTAAAGAACGACCCGCTGGAAAGAAAAAGAATATCCAGGCAAAAATGGGGCATCCCGGCGAACCATAAAAAAGAAAAAAGGGTTCGGGAAAAAATTAGGGATATAAAGAAAAGAATGTACACCCGCAAAGTCGAAAACCCGGATGGGCGACTTTGGCAAAAAAGGGTATCCCGGTGGATCGAAAACCCGAAAGGACGATTCAGACAAAAGTTAGGGATTCGAAAAAGAAAATGACTGCGTTCCGCGTATGGACTCTCATTGTTTAGTGGTTTGGAAGACCTGAGGGCTGTTTATCTGAATCAATCTCTTCTGAAGCTGAAGCGTCGGAGAAGTATCGAAGTCGAGTGGGTCATAGAGGGATCAACTCATGGTGTTCGTCTACGCCAAATTGCCGACATTTGTGTATATACGAATGTATATTTATGTTTTATTGTTGCGCAGCTTCCTCATTCCAGGAGCTTGCATCTGTTGTAAAACCGTTTTACCCATTCAGGGGTTCGTTATCAATAAAACGTATACTGTTCAGCAATTCTGTTTGCCTGTTTAGCATTTATCTATTTTGTTTGCGAGAAAGAACGCCGATGTTTTTGATAAAATGCGCATACATAAACTTACTGGCCTAGGCCACTGATTGTTGAAACAATGAATTACTTGAACATTGTCACAAGATGATAACCTTGATAGGTCCCTTTGAGAAGGGTATCTTGTCTGTTTTGTTGTGTTGTTGCAGGTGTAGCATATACCAGGTAGCACGTCGTATGCGTCCCCAAGTAGGATGATTCATTCCTCTCCAGCAAGTTCAATAGCACCTGTAACAGCCCAAATTTCATTAAATAATTAATTTTAGTAATTAATTGATTTAGTGGGATTTTTATTAATGTTGGAAATTAATTTTTATTAATTGGTATGGATAGAAAATTAAGAAGGAATTAGAGAGGAAGGAAAATGAAGGAAATATATAAGAGAGAAAGAAAAGAAAAGAAAGATAGAAAACATTTGGAAAGAAAGAGGAAAGAAGAAGAAAGGAGAGAAAGAGAAGAGAAGAAGAGGAAAAGTGGAAATCATCAAGAACCAACATCAAAGCTCCGATTAATCGAGGTAAGGGTGAGAAATGTTTCTATTTGATCATTGCATGATGTTATGTATGTTGGGTTGGGGTTTTGGTAGAGTTTCCATCACTTTCCAATTAGGGCAAATGTTGGATTAATCGGTAGATTGATGATTTAATTGGTTGAAACTGAGTAATAATGCCGTAGAATAGTCGGGTAACATGTATTGATGCTGTTTGTACTGATTTGGATGTGTAAGAGAGGGTTGATGATGGAATGGTGAAGGAGAAGACAGAATAGGGTTCTGTTCTGCGCAGGTTCGCTGGCTCTCGCCAGGCGAGCGAAGGCGAAGCTTCGCCAGGCGAAACCCAACGAATGTTGGCGAGTAATTATAAGTTAAATCCCAGTGGACTTCGCTGGTGAGTTCGCCAGGCGAAGTTGGATAGCGAAGGTTCGCCCAGCGAAGGTGCTGGTGAATGGTGGCGAATGAAGTCAGTAGCTACTGACTTGGGCTCGCTGGGAAGTCTCGCCAGGCGAAGCCTAGCGAGTGTTCGCTGAGAGAGTTCGCCAGGCGAAGGCCAGGCGAAGGTTCGCTGCGAGGGTTCGCCAGGCGAATGTGACAGCATTTTTCTTTTGCTGTGTTGTTCATGTGGAGATGGTTTGGTTGCCTCTCATAGGTTAATACCTCTATGATATGATATAGATATGATCTATTGTGATGATGTGTGCTGTGGGTAGCCTACGGGCGTGAATCCTAGTTGATGTGCGATGCGTATTAATTGTGATAAATAGAAATACATGTGAATACAATGATGAATGTATGTGTATTGTCTAATGAACTTGCGAATGCTTGATGTGTATACAATTATGTGATGAGTATGCATGAGAACATGGTGGATATGTGTGCATAACTTATAATTGTATGTTAAAATACATGAAGAATGCATGAGAGCATAATGATGGATATGCGTGCATTGCTTGCTAAATATGATGTTGTATTGAATCGTGAATATATGTGGGTAATGCATGAGAACATATCGCGGATATGTGTGCATTGTGTGTTAATGTGGTGATATTATTGAATTGCGAATACATTGGTGATTATTGTGATATGTTGTATGTGCAATCATTGTGTAATTCTTGAAGAGATGAATTATGTAAATGCATGAGATTAAGATGTCGGTCTTAAGTGCATTTGTTGTGGTTGATTGTACATGCATCATTTAGTCAAGAGGCAATGTCTGTTAGTTTCGTGGAAACTAGTGGCTTGTCCCAAACCTAGAAGTGTGGGTTTGAAGGCTTAGAGGACGGGCCTTTGTGGTTATCGGTCTAGAAGAGTGGACCCGGTTTAATGTAAAAACCGAAAAAAGATAACGGGTTATCGGTCTAGAAGAGTGGACCCGGTTTAATGTAAAAACCGAAAAAAAGATAACGAGAGTCGGTACCGCATTGCATGAGTTGCATGGAGTTGTTGAGTCACATTGATATATGACATATGCATGAAGAGATGCTTATGTGTGAATGATGAAATTGTGGAAATTGTAAGTGTATGCATAATGTGGGAATGCTTTGTGAATATCCATGTTTGTCTATATATGTGTGGTAAATATATATGACTAAGAGAATGAAGTGTGGTGAGAAATGTGAATATGTGTTATATGACTACCTATATATATATATAATCTTATGCTTTGATTATTATGGTGATATTTCTCACCCTTCTGCTGTTTTATAATGCTCTATGAGGCATTGCAGATTAGGATGCTGGAGTCCTTTTGTGAAGTTAGTGTTCATTCTTTTGAGTCGGCTGCTCTGATATGTAACACCGGGTAGTTAGACTAGTATAGTCATTCTTTTGTGATATATTGCGATGTATCAGCTTATGTGGTTTTGTAAATCTAACTGATATGATGTATTAATCTGGACGACTTATGTGCATTTGAACTAATATTTTGGAATTGATTAAATGATGTTATCTTCCGCTTAAATTAAATGTTGAAATGTGATTTCTAAAACTACGAAATTGTTACATATTTTATGGAGCAAAAGGTTAAAGAGTTTTGTTGGTGAAATTGTGGCATTCTTCTTTTATACCTTATTATAAAACTTTTACTCTGATAATTTGTATGTGCTTAAATGTTTTATATGCATTTATTTGGGGTATAGAAGGGGGTGTTACAGCACCTCCCAGTGGAGTCTGAACATGAGATCGTAAGCATTGATATGTTTCCCCAAGCAGAGAAGATTCTCTCCCCGATCAGATGCATCCTGATGGAATGTCATCTCCCCAGCTGAGTCATATCCTGAAGTGTGCAGCTTTCGACAGCTCAAGACTGAAGTCTCCAGCGGAATTGAAATTCCCCACAGAGTTTGTTCTCCCCGGCATGCAGGATGATTCCTACTTTCCCAGCCGAGTTTGCAGATCCCCAAGAGAGCCGAGTCCTTGGAAAGCATTCAGGCCATGATTGGTGCTCCCCAGTAGAGTGTTGAATAATTGATGTTGTATTTCCCCTTCGGAGTCGTTCTCTCTAGGAAAGTTTTAGCCGCGAAGGCCGCGCAGTTTATTTCTGCGATTGACATCGTTTCCCTCAGTAGTTTGTAAGTCATATACCTAGCTGAGCAGGTCTAAGTTCTCGGAGAGCTTTATTCCCCTGCAGCAGTCGGCTGAAGTTCGCTTCCCCAGAGTGGTTTTTTCTCCTTGACAGGAGGATTTTACCTTCAGCATTTATTTTGCTGATGGGGTCGTAGCATTTTGCATGATTGCATAGCATTTACCCTAAACGCATAGCATTTCCACCGTGTGGAGCATTGCGCCATCATCACATGCATATGAAACATGAGCTAGGTTGTTACCGTTCTTGTTTTGCAGATGTTCCCCGGCAGAGTGTCCGCCCAAGATGATTCTTGAACTCCTCAGCGAAGTTGGTTGCTTAAGATGATTCTTAAAATCCCATGTGAAATCGCCAGAGTTGGTTGCTCAAGTTGATGCTTAGAGTCCCTGGCAGAGTGTTTGCTCAGGATGATTCCTGAAATCTCCCGCAGAGTTATTGGTTCAGGATGATTCTTGAAGTCCCCGACGGTGTTATTTGTCCAAGATGATTCTTGAAGTCCTCAGCAGAGTTGATTCACCCAGAATGATCTCTGGATCACTGAAGCAGAGTTACTTGATAGTTCTCCAGAATCCCCAGCGGAGATGTGTCATCCCCAACAGGTTTGAACAGAGAAGTTGAGATTTCCCTTGAAGACTTGATGATTGAAGTCCGGCAGTGGTGCCAAAACCCCTGACTTACTGATGAAGTCCAACCGCGATGTCGAGGCAGTTATCTCAGCTGACGCGGAGTGCCTGATGGCAATGGTTTAGGTATCCCTATCAGTTCATGATTCATTGAGGAGTCTGTTTCCGAATTTCTGATGATGTTCGGCTGACGCCCGAGATGTTCTGTGAATGCTCGACGACATAATTAACTTGATTGTTAAAAGTTCCTAATGACCTGATGAGTCCCGAGAAATCATACTGCCGCAGTGTCGCAGAATGCCTGACGGCAATACCAGCTATGTATCGCCAGTTACCGAATGACCCGTGATCCCTTGATGACTTGAGGAAGAAGCTGTAGCGAAATCTGATAATCATCCTGACGGAGATTTGAGAGTAGCCATTCACTAGTTACCGAGCAACCGGTGATCCCTTATTGACTTACTGATGAAGTTCGACAAAGATACTGTCGATGTTCCTAGCGACATGATGAGTCCATATGCGACGATAAGGAATTCTTCCGCTATGACGCAGAATGCCTGATGGCATAATCGACCTTCCATTACCAGTTACCGCGTAACCGGTGACCCCTTGATGACTTGAGGACGAATATCTACAGCAAAATCAGATGATCATCCTGACTGAGATTTGAGATTAGACCTTTCACCGGTTACCGTGTGACCAATTCCCCAGCAAGGTTGCCGTGCAACTGTCATGCTCAGTTTGGAAGATGTTCTTACCAATCGGAGTACCGTTTATGAATCATCAGTTACCGTGCAACCGGTGATCCTTTGATGATTTGAGGATGCAATGATATCAGATAAATCCGAGAATTATCCTGACGGAGGTTCAGATCAGTATTTCTCCAGCTAGTTGTCGTGCAACTATTATTTCAGTTTCCGAAGATTTATCCCATCAGAGTACCGTGTACTTGTGAAGTTGGCAAATTTCCGTGTTTGTTGGTATTCAACCGTCTTTTACCTTGATTTTGTAAGAGTCGTTCGCTTCTCACCCAATCAGGTCCAAGCCGTTTGAATAGGGGCAGCTGTTGCACCCCAAAATTTGCCCAACATCTCTTTACCTAGCTTGTGTTTCATTTCATTCACATTAGCATTATCATTTACATTTCATTGACATGTGTGCAGGAGATCAAGAGGTATGATTACCAATCAAGAACTATACAAGACTATGAAGCTAGCTAAGAAGGTTATTCAAGTGTTCAAGGGTTGATATCCTTGTCAGAGAAGTTAAAAGAGCCTCAGAGAGGGTGATTGAAGCCAAGAGGGTGTGTCTCCTAACTTGAGAGTTGTGGGAAGTCATTAGATGATTCTGAAGCCATGAAGTTAGACTTGAGGTCTTGAGAGAGCTCAATAGAAGTTTTGAAGATAACTTTGAGGCCTAGACAGGTCATTGTGCAAGAATAAGAAGCCTCAGCCATGATTGGTGCAGCTAGGGTTTGACTGGGTCAACCCTAGGTCAACTGATGATGTGAACAAGGTTGGGACCTAGTTCAAAGGCCATGTGATCATGGATTGATGCATTGAGATGTTATAAGGATGATTCCAAGGTTAACTCATCATGATTCAAGAGTTTGAGAAGTTTCAAGCTAGGGTTTCTAAAGCTTGACAGTGTAAAATCCCCTAGTTTGACCCCTATCTTCAAGGCAATTTAGCCCAAGATGTGATTGTCATCTCATCTTACCCCCAACATGATTGTTGTAGGGCATGATCTTAGCCTTGATTTCAGTGCTAGAAGTCCTTGGTAGTATTTGTAGAACTCAAGTTATGACTTTGACAAGTTACAAGTCATCTGAGGCATGTGAATTTGGAGCTTAAAAGTTACCCAACTTGCATGAAACTTTTTCCCTAGAAGGATGATTCCTATGAACTTTTGGCCAACATGAATGTTGTTCCTTATTCTCTTAGCTTTCTAGATAGTACTAGAAGTCCTTGATAGGATTTGTAGAACTCAAGTTATGGCTTTGACAAGTCAAGGGTATTTTGGTCATTTCGAGATTACAGGTCATTTCAATCATAAGGCCATAAGTCCTATTTGCAAGCTTCAAATGGGAAAATATTCAACATCAAACTTGTTCAAAATGATGTTTTGAGGCTAGCCAAGTGGTCATGAGAGGTTGGAATTGCTTATAACTCAAAATTTCAAAATTAACTTAAAAAGGAAGAATTAAAGTTCATTAAAAGGACCAAATTTGGGATTTTTCATTTCAAAGCCAAGATAAGGCATGTAATATGTCATTTTGATCAGAAATGACATTTTAAAGACATTGGAGATATTACTTTTCTCATTTGAGGTCAAAATCATGGAGTTGCTTTTGCTTACTTAAGACTTAAGTAACATATGCCAAACTTCTCATAAGATCAAAACCAAGGTGCAAACACATCCTAGCACTTTCATAATCTCATTTGGAGAGAATTTGGATGAAGAGCATAGTGAATACAAGATGCTGCAAGGACTGTCATAAGTGTACCATAAGATTGAATTTTCCATGACATGAGATATTGAAATTCTCATTAGAGTGATCCAGAACTTTCTAGATCATTCATTCATGTCCTATATATGATTATGAAGTGATCCAAGGCCAAGGTTGGTGAGGATTGAGAGAGAATAGTGAGATTGCACTTTGAATTTTCTTCTTGCAAATCCAATTCTGTTACAAGGTTTGAAGCCATTTCAATCCAAGATATTGATCTCAATAGCTTGATCTAGGGTTAGGGAGTGATTTCAGATCAAATTCAAGGCAAGATCGTGGGAGAATTGGGAGTTGACACTTGGATTTCTTCATCTGCAACTCATAGTCGGGTTCAAAGATTCAGAGTATTTCAATCCATTTGGTTGCATACAGAACCTTCCTTGGATGCTAGTGAAGGAGTCTGGAAGTTCTTGAGGGTTGATTTGAAGATTCAACCACTCTGTGCACACGATTTTACCAGGTATGCAATTCTCATTCCACAGCTTAGTTTGAGTAGAATCAAGAGGATTTGTTAGGTTAAATGCATTGTAGATTGATGTAGGAAGGTTTTTGGATCATTAATTTGGAGATTAGTGACCAATTAGGGTTTATGCAATTTTCGGTTGAGATCGTATTTTTGCAAATCTTGAGCTTTTAGAATGATTAAGTGGCATAGGAAGATTCCTTGTGAAATTTGGGATAAGATTCATGTAGAGACCATTTGGATTGGAGGCCTATGGAGAGAGTTAGGGTTGGGAGAGGATGACCAGAGAAGTCACCGGCGGTGACTCTAGCGTGCGCAGGTGGTTGAAGTCTCAGAAATTTGAAATGAAGAAGACGACCTCATAGCCATTGGATTAGAGGTGGACCTTTGACCTGGGAAGGATCTAACGGCCACAGATTGATTTAAGTTTGTGAAGGGCTCTGAGTGATGAAACGATGCGTTTCATTTAATTGATGGTTTTGGGCCTAAGTCATAGATTGCTACCAACACCCCCCTTATGGCCCAGTTTGGATATTGAACTGAATGTTGTTGCTATTCACACCACGCATTTATCATTTTCTTTTGATTTTCATTTTATTTTTCATTTTATTTTTCATTTTATTCATGGTTATTGGAAAATTCATAAATAATTGAAAAATGACTCAATTAATTCCATTATTTTTTCCATGGATTCATGATTGAATCTAGTTTTTTTAGATAAAAAAATATTAATAATTCATCCATTTCTGATTTTATTAGAATTTTTTACATTTTAATTGATATTAAAATAATCATGGTTGATGCTTGATCTTGTTGAATTTGGTTTGATCATTTGATGATGATTTTGGCCTTGATTTTTTGTGTGTAGCTAGCATAGATATGCATGCTCCCCCTAGATTTTTCTAACATTTTTGTGATGAATGTAAGTGGTAGTTTTAGGTTGAAACATTAAGGGCTCCATTTTTAGGGTTTATGGTTGATACCTTATGATTTAGGTTTTATTTCTAGAACTTGGTGGATGATTCAACCTCTGAATTTTGTATGGTAGATTCATGATTGAATTAGGGTCCCTTAGGAATGTTTGTAGGAATTTACAATGTGGTTTGCTATTTTTGTTTGATTTTAGTTTAGGTGCTAACTTTAGATGATTCTAATGCACTAATTCAACTAGATTGATTTCTTTAGTTCCCTTAGATTAAGGTTTTGTCTCTCTTTCTCTTGGATGATGTTGAACACAAGCTTGGGCTACCATGGATTGAGTTAAAGAAGCTTGGATGTGAAGATTTCCCTTCTTTTGGTGTAGTGTTGATTAGGTGTTAAGATTAGGGTTTGTAGGCAGAGCTTCTAGATAGTTCTCTTCCTTCATAAACATGGAAGATGTTGATCACTTCCATTCATCCCTATGATGTAAGGTCCCTTTGCAAAGGCCTCATCCCTCCTTTGGTAGGATGTGTGGCTCTTTACAAATTGGTAGAACCTTTGAGGGTCCCTTTCTCTGATGATAGGATGCTTAGTGGTGACCTTTGGTCTTCACTCTGCTGTCAGTCATCCAAACTTTGCTCTTGTTAGATGAATCTTTTCTCCCTTGCTAGAGGATGGAGTTCCTTGCTTGAAGAAGATTGAAGGCTAAGAGTTGATACTTCTCTGTAGTTGAAGATTACCCTTAGGAGCTGAAGCTTGTAGATCAGGAACAACAAGTTGATACTTGTAAGGAGGAGAGAGCTGAAGCTTGAAGGTCCAGAAGAACAAGTTGACACTTGTGTGAAGGAGATCAAATTGAGATTGAGTGAAGAGCTGAGGCTTGAAGAAGGAAGAAATAAGTTGATACTTATGTTGATACATTGAGAGTCTGAAGGAGATAAGTTGACACTTGATAATTAAAGATTGAAGCTTGAAGATGGAGTACCCTTCATTCTCTTGAAGATGATGGACTTGAAGAACAGTTACAGACTGAGGACTGAACTACTGTCAGAAGATTGCTTTGCTGTGAAGCTGTGGAAGCTGTTGATCTGCTTTCGTTCCTGTCTGTTTGCTTTCTGTGCAACTATATTGATGTGACTTGTTTGATTTGCTTGATGCATTAGAATAAGTTCATATTTAGATTGATTTAAGCTAGGAGCATGATTGCACTAGAGGTTGAGTTGCTCCCTCTGCTTGTATTTTTACTGTATGGCTTTGCTTGCGGGTATTCGGTAGAGCCAAGCTCCCTTGCCTATGTGGTTTGTGATTTGCTTGATGGCATTTTATTTCTCTGTATGATTGCAGTTATTCAAATCTGGCTTGAGGTTGAGACGAGCTTGTGGAGGCTGATGCCCCACACACATTTCCTCCCTCACTTGCATTGCATGCATTTTACAGTCGTTTACTGTTTACTGTTTAAGCTGCTGCTTTATCTATTTCTGTTTATCATTGACATGATCCCCTAGGAATCTCACTTCCTTTGATAAGGAAGTGATGATTAGAACTTTAGGTTGAAACCTATGCATGTTAACTTCTAGGAGTTCCCTGTTTCAAACTTCGACCATAGGATGAATCCTTGGCATGACAACATTAGGACTTAATAGTCTCCCCGTAGTTGTCCCTCTCTCTTCTTATCTTCAAACAAATCAAAATACAGTAATAAAGGTTAACTGACGTCGTACGTTATGAGCCTTAAGCTATTTGAGGTAGGATTGTTGGAGAGTTTCTTTTCAACAGTCTGGATGTTTAGTATGGCACCCTTTGGGTGATATACGACACATTCACTCTCAGGTCATAGTCTCTAGTGCGATATTAGTTGCAAACATCCATAAAAAATAGTTCTTCCGGATAAGACAGAAAACAAACTTCAAACCTTTTTGCCACGTGGGCCCATATTTCAAAGGAAGCTTTTCTGAAGAAAAGAGTGTCGTTAACTCCCAGTTCTACCGCAAATGGTAATGCCTAAGTCTCCAAGGGTCGAGCTGCGTGCACCAAACTGCTGGAACTGTTTGTTAACCCTACTCGAAAAAACAGATGAATCTGAATCCCCGTAATCCGTATTATCCCGAACTACGTAAGCTCTGATCTCTCATACTTGTTGAGAGTACGTAGGCACGATACTGACGTATTGGCGAGCCACCTTCCCCGTAACCTGTAGTTATCCGGACTACGTTGACTCTGATTTCTCATTCTCTGATGAGAATACGTAGGCATAAAGTGTGACGCTTTGCCGAGTCATTTTCTTTTCTTTTTGACCAGCCTTGATAGGTAGATAGATAAAACCAACCCGTCAGATAAACACAACAAGCGTGGATCCCATCGAGTACGATGGACGTGAGGGGTGCTAATACCTTCCCCTTGCGTAACCGATTCCCGAACCCAGACAATGGTTGCGATGACCTTGTCTTATACCTCTTCGTCAGGTTTTTCCGATTGTTTCCTTTCCCGTTCTGAGGGATAAATAACGAAAGGTGGCGTTTCTTTTGTTTTGCCGGCACCTTATTTTCGCGGTAGCGACAGCTGGCGACTCTGCTGGGGACTTGATAATTTCCTGGGATCCAACGTCCCTTATGCGAGTCAGTTTGGGGATCCAACGTCCCCTGCGAGAGTCAATCCTAGCGCTTGTATGATTACTTGTTGGGTTGTGTTTATTTATCACATTTTATTTCCCGCACTTTATTTTCAGCATGGCCTACAAGCTTCCCACTCCTGATGTTGTTCAGCTGGCTGGTTTGATTGTGTTGGCAGATGAGTCTGTGAGAGGTGAGTTCAAAAAGTCTTATGGGAAACTGCTCAGCTTGGTTCGTAGGCCTTCTGTGTTCGAGTTGAATGGGTTGCACGCCTTGCTGCAGTTCTACGATCCTCCTTTGAGATGCTTTACTTTCCCGGACTTTATTCTCGCGCCTACACTAGAGGAGTATGCTGATTTGTTAGGTGTGCCTATCAAGAGTCAGATGCCCTTTGTTCATATGGATGCTGAGCCTAATCTAGCTAGTCTAGCTCCGTCACTTCATCTGGATGCCTCCGAGTTGGTCTTGTCTAGTTGGAACAGGGTTCCCGGTTTCTCCTTGCAGTTCTTAGTGGGAAAGTCCCAGCAGTGTGCCAAAGATGGTTGTTGGATCGTGTTCAACGCTATTCTTGCTCTTTGCATATACGACATCATTCTGTTCCCTAATATGCCTGACTTTGTAGACTTGGACGCCTTTCACATCTTTGCAGCAGGGAATCCAGTCCCTACCTTGATTGGAGATGTCTATCATTCCGTCCACTACAAAAACGAGAACAGAAGAGGCAAGAATGTCTCGTGCTATGTGCCCTTGCTCTATAGATGGCTTGATAGTCACCTACCCAAGAAGGGTCCCTTTGCTTCGTCTGCAGCCACAGCTGAGTGGTCTGAGCGTTTGATGAGTCTATCAGCGAAGGATGTTGCCTGGTTTAATAGAGATAGGTTGGGTACTGAGATTATCTTCAGCTGCAGCGGGTTTTCGAATCTGCCTTTGATAGGCAGGAAGGGCTGTATCAACTATAATCCATCCCTGTTGGTCCGACAGTTTGCTTATGCTTTGAGAGCTCCGCTGAAGGATGAAGAGGTGCAGGAATCTCTGTACCTCACTGGTCTTCTAGAGGGGGATATGTTATCTAAGCTTCAGCACGCTTGGAATGGTATCAGTAAGCGAGGAAAATCGTTGCTGGGAAAAAGTAATAGCTAAGCCTACGCTCCATATGTGACCTGGATCAGAGCCAGAGCAGATATCATAGGGATGCCGTTTCCTCCTGCCAAGCTACCACCGTGCCTATTCAGCAGCACAATCAGGTGTTAGCTGAGCGAGATGAGTTGAAGAAGGCAAATGAAGAACTGGAGAAAGAATTGTCTCAGCTCAGAAGCGAGAGAAGCGAAGCCGTCCATTCCTTCAAGAGGCAAACAGAGCTGGTAAACAAGTTAGGTACGGATTTGACTAAGCAGTTGGCTGAGCGTGAGCGTTTGGGTCGGGACTTCAAAGTTGTCAACGACGTACTGGCCACTAAGAAGCAGCCCTTGGATGAAGCATACAGGAGAATATCCAAGTTTAATCAGCATTGGAAGGCCACCCTAGCCAACGGCAAGGGAAGGGAGGATAAGCTGAAGCGGAAGATCTCCAAACTGAAAGCCCAGGTGAAGGCTAGTGAGAAGAGGTTTGATGAAGAAACCGCTCGCAGATATACCGCTGAAGGCCTGCTGAACAAGGCTCTTGCTAACCTGAAGGAGCGCAAACTGACGTTTGAATCCAAGAAGCGGAAGTTAGAAGATTGTTTCGGCGAAGAAGCATGGGAAGACTCAGTTGAAGATCTTCAATACACTATTAGGCAGAGGGAGTTACTCGTTGAAGGGTTGCTCACCCGACCTGATCATCCAGAAACGAGGGATCTGTTAGAAGAGTTTCGAGCCCGTGGCCGTGCTTGACTATATTTGTAATCCTTTTGTTTTGATCATTGTTGTATGCTGACCATCACCAGGCTTGTTGGTCGAGGTCATGCTATTGATTTTGCTTGTACTCATCACGTTGCTGACCTTCATACACACTTAATATCTTATGTAAAGACATATTCAAGGGATTTTGGCAAGGTATGAAAGAAGATATCATGATATTTCAAGTTCTCATGTGGTGATATTTTCAACACTTTCTAGATGATTCTAGAATGATCTAGTTGTTTCCATCCATCATTATAAAAAGAGTGAAGCACAAGGAGGAAAAGGTTGGTGATAGCAAGAGGATTCAGAGGGGAGAGAAAGAGAGAGGCAGCCATTGAAGAGGTTTCTTCAAAGTGAAGCAATTCTGATGTTCTTCCATTGTAGATCTTCCCCTTCATCACAAGTGCAAACAGAAGGCTATTGATCATCCAAGGACCATTTGGAGGAAGTTTCAAGGCCTGAAAGCAACCACACGAGTCTCCACCATAACCTCTTGACAGGTTTTTTCTCTTCTCTCTTTCACTGTAATTATGCATAGATAGATCGCATGTTAGGTTTAGAATGGCTAGGCTAGACTAGGTGATGAAATTCTGAAGGTTAGAGCCAATTCCATGAGGTTTGATAGCAGGTGCAAGAACCTGTTGTGATCAAGAACAGGCTGATTTAGTGGTTTTAGAACATGATTAATAGCTCAGGATGGTAGGCATAACATAGAGAGCAAGATTGGATCATCCAATTTGAGTTTTAAAGGATTTGATTTCAGAGAAGTATGGTGGTACCCGAGCTTTGAAGTTCTTTGTTTGAAGGATTCATGGAGAATTAAGGAAAACTACTCGTCCAACCTTATTCCTCTTGATGAGTAGCCCTTTTTTCCTTTTGGAATTTTTGAGAATCATTGCGTGTGGAGGGAGAACGAACCAGGGAAAGTTCTTGCATGAAGAGCTGCGCCTGAAAACCCTAGGGATCCATCTGGGACGATGACCAACGTCCGTTGGATATTTCTGGAACGCTTGACTAATTCGTTGCATCCAACGGCGCAGATTGAATGAGGAAACGGAGGGAATTTTCAAAAACCAAAACGCTGCGTTTGGTTTAGTGACTGAGTCTGGGCTTAAGTCAGTTTGCTTCCTGCACCCCCAAGCGCGTTGGCCCAATTGAAATGAACTGCCTATTCCTTCTATTGCCACCCCCTCCCTCTTAAATTATTTTTATTTGTTTTATATTTTAGCCATCTTATAAAATTCATTAAAAATTGATAAATAATGATTTTTCACTCATTCTTTTTTCTAGGTTTAGATAATTTTGTGTAGAAAAATACAAAAATAAAAATGAAATTTTATTTTTTAATGTGGAATTTTTTGTGGTATTTTCTTTTAAATAGGACAATTATTTTCTTTTGGTTGATACCTTATCTTGCAAGAATTGTTTTAGGACCTTCCCTTAGGTTTTTTAATTCATTCTTTTTTGTGTGATTAGATATTGAACCCTAGTTTCATGTAGGATTTATCTCTTGATTTTAGAAATTAAATTTGATGTAGTTTGATAGTTAGACATTTAGGTGCTCTAATTAGGGTTTTAAGTAGCATACTTGAACTTCAACATTTTATTTTTGGGGTTTTTAGGCCAAATTAGTGTATGGGGAATATATGGGACCTAAGGGTAGTTAAATAGGATCCTCTAGAATTTATATTAGGAATTTTTATGGTATTTTAGTATTTTTTCATTGATTTTTGAATTGAATGTTGTTTGTGTGGCCTTTAGGGCTAGTTTAGTTTTGTTTTGCCTTGCTTTGGACTTGTTGTTGGCTTGAGGAGCTTGGGCATCATGTGAAGACCTTGTGAAGAGCTTTGTGGATCATCATGGAAGCTTTGAAGACCTTGCAGAGGAGTTTAGCATAGCTTTTGTTGTTTTGTTTATAGGTTGATAGGTGCATAGGCAGAGCCCTAGATAGAATACTTTGTTCAATAAACAAGGAGTGTCTTGTTCACCTCCTTTCTTCTCTGTGACATAGAGTCCCTTAAGGGTATTCACCTCTCTCCTTTGGAGGGATTAGTGACCTTGCCCTATAAGGTAGAACTTTGAGAGAGCCTTTCCTTTGATGTTAAGTCCTCAATGGCATCCTTTGGAAGTCAGTGAGTACTGTAACATCCCCCACTCATCTTGTTGACTGAATCTTGTTTGCTGGAGCATTGGAGTCATTGAAGATAGAAGCTGAGGCCTTGAAGAGGATGATTCCTTGGAGATTATTGAAGTCTGAAGACTCTATGAAGATCAAATTGATGCCCGAAGATCCCTGAAGATAGTGAAGCCTGAAGGTAGAGCTGATCAAAGGAGCTGAAGCTCAAGGGAGAAGATGAGTTGATACTCATGTTGTAGGGTTGATACATGGAAAGCAAGTGATCTCTGAAGTCTGAAGACTGGGTTGCTGCTGGAGGAGCTGAGGCTTTCTTCTGTTTTCTTTGATGTATTGTGTGTTTTGTCTGATTTGTCTGCTGCATTAGATTAAGCACATTTAGAATAAGTTCAGTCTAAGAGCATGAGTGCATCTGATTGTATTGTTATTGCTTGGCTTTGCTTGCGGGTATTCGGTAGAGCCCAGCTCCCTTGCCCATGTGTTTATTTTGCTTGATAGCATTTCATTTTCTGTCTGTATGATTGCAGTTTACTGTTCTTGCTTGATAGCATGTTGTTTATTTTCAGTATGATTACTGTTATTTCATGACTGGCTTGAGGTCGAGACGAGCTTGTGGAGGCTGAAGCCCCACACACATTTCCTCCCTCACTTGCATTGCATGCATTTTACTGTTAAAGCTGTTGCTTTTGTCTGTTTTGGTGTATCATTGACATGATCCCTTAGGACTCTCATTTCCTCTGATGAGGATTTGATGATAGATTTTTAGGTTGAAACCTATGCATGATAACTTCTAGGAGTTCCCAGTTCTCAACCTTAGGATGAATCCTTAGTTGCGTTCTCTTCTCATCTCGAAACAGTTTAAGATACAGTAATCATGAATGATTTCTTTCGTACGTTACGAGCCTTAAGCTATCTGAGAAAGGATTGTGGGAGAGTTTCTTTTCCACAGTCTGGATGTTTAGTATGGTACCCTTTGGGTGACATGCGACGCATTCACTCTCAGGTCATAGTCTCTAGTACGGTTGAAATCGCAAACACAATAAAAAACACTTCTTTCAGGAAATAAGTCGTAGTTTCCCGAACTACGTTTGCTCTGATCTTTCATGCCAGATGAAAGTACGTAGGCATAGGATGCGATATCCTAGCGAGCAACCTTCAACCTTTCCCCCGTAATCCTTCGTAGGCCGAACTACGTTGACTCTGATTTCTCGTTCCAGACGGGAATACGTAGGCATAAAGTGCGACGCTTTGCCGAGTCATTTTTCTTTTCTTTTTCAGCCAGCCTTGATAGGTAGATAGATTATAACCAACCCGTCCAAGTAAACAAACAAGCGAGGATCCCGTCGAGTACGACGGATGTGAGGGGTGCTAATACCTTCCCCTTGCGTAACCGACTCCCGAACCCAGACAATGGTTGCGACGACCTTGTCTTACCCTTATTCGTCAGGTTTTTCCGATCGTTTCCTTTCCCGCTCTGAGGGATAAATAACGAAAGGTGGCGACTCTTCTGTTATGCCGGCACCTTATTTTCGCGCAAGCGACAGCTGGCGACTCTGCTGGGGGCTTGATAGTTTCCTAGGGATCCAACATCCCGAAAGCGAGTCAGTTTTGGGATCCAACGTCCCTTAAGAGAGTCAATCCTACCGCTTGTGTGTTTGCTTGTTGGGTTGCGTTTATTTATCGCATTTTTTACTTCTCGCACTTTATTTCCCGCATTTTATATTCGGTAAAATATGATTATTTGTGCTGTTGTGGGATGGGAGTTCTGATTGAGTGAGAAGCCAGACCCAGGCTTGAGTGCACCATAGATTTAGAGTGGAAATTAGTGGGCGCGTGCTTGCTTTGCAGGCACTAGTGTCTCATGAAATCCACGCTCAGACGAGGTTCATCCGGTTGGCTTCACTTTCAACCCTTTGGGTTGAGACGGTTGCTGGTTTGGTGGATTGTCGACTCTGGGGACCGATCATTTGTGATTCAGCTAAGTGAGGCCTCTTCAGGACTTGATGATGCCACTCCTTCTGGGAATCGTATCATCAGTTTTGAAAGTCTGTGACGCTGATGAACGCATAGGATGCCGTACCTTGAGTCAGTCTAGGTTCATACCTGTGAGTGGGACTGGGTTTATTGCAGGAAACTTAGACCCTCAGACTACCTGGTTTTCTTGACAGTGAATCAGTTATGTTGGGTTCTCAGTTGCAGATATGTTCTTGATAGAGCAAGAGGTTTTTGATAAGAGGATCTTGTCGCCGGGTGTTTGTCTGTTCTTGATAGAGCAGGCTTTGATCAGTATGTTATCATCAGTGGTTTGTTCTGGATGGAGCAGATTTTGAGTGAGGTCTGAAGACCTCATCAGCAGCTGTGTGTTTGTTCTTGATAGGGCAGATTTTGATTTGGGGTCTGAAGACTTCAACAGATGTTCCTTGATCTTGCGCCCGGGGTCCTTATTATCATGCACCTACTCTTGTCAGAACAGAATTTTGATCTCGATCCTATCAGATGGTTATTCTCAGCAGATCAGATCAGTGGTTTACACCGGGGTTTCCTTCTCATCAGTGACCGTTGATACCGAATCTCCACAGCGGCCACCTGGATATATTATTGCATACCTGCATCTTGCATTAGTTTACGCATTCATCTGCATTCCATTAACGTGTGTCTGTGTTGCAGGTACCGTTCCCCGATCCGGGATTTCCCGTCTCCTACTGTTGTTATGACTTCTCTCAGGAAGACTGTTGCGTACAAATTCCCGACCCCCGATGTGTCGAAGCTGACTGGTTTGATAGCCCTGGCAGGGAATTCTGTGAAGGATAGGTTCAGGAAGTCTTATGGCAAGTTGCTTAGTCTGGTCTACAAACCTTCCGCGTCTGAGTTGAATGGGTTACATGCTCTCCTGCAGTTTTATGATCCTCCCTTGAGGTGTTTCACTTTTCATGACTTCGTTCTCGCACCGACATTGGAAGAGTATGCTGATATGTTGGGTGTGCCTATCAAAAGGCAGATGCCTTTTGTCCACATGGATGCTGAACCTGATCTGGTTAGCTTGGCTTCCTCACTCCATTTGAGCGCTTCTGAGTTAGTGGTGACAAGTTGGAACAAGGTCCCAGGGTTCTCTCTGCAGTTTCTGATAGCTAAGGCTCAGCAGTGTGCTAAGGACAAATGTTGGGACGCCTTCAGCGCCATCCTTGCTTTATGCATATATGGCATCATCCTATTTCCCAGCATGCCTGATTTCGTAGATTTTGATGCATTCCATATCTTTGCCTCAGGGAATCCAGTCCCTACTCTGATCGGAGACGTCTACCATTCAGTGCATTACAAGAATGAGAACCGGAGAGGGAAGAATGTTTCATGCTGCGTACCGTTGTTGTACAAGTGGTTTGATAGTCATTTGCCCAAGAGGGGTTCTTCTGTCTTGTCTGCAGCCACAGTTGAGTGGCCTGAGCGTCTGATGAGCTTGTCGGCAGAAGACATTGTTTGGTTCGTTGACAGAAGCAGGTTAGGCACCGAGATGATCTTCAGTTGTAGTGGGTTTCCTAACGTACCTCTGATAGGTAGGAAGGGTTGCATCAACTACAACCCATCATTGCTAGTTCGTCAGTTTGCATATGCTTTGAGGAATCCACCGAAGGAAGAAGAGGTACGGGAATCTCTGTACCTCACGGGTATTCTAGAGGGGGAGTTGTTGTCCAAGCTTCAGTATGCGTGGAACAATATCAGCACGAGAGGAAAGTCTTTGTTGGGGAAGAGCGACAACCAAGCTTATCCTCCTTATTCAGATTGGATCAGAACCAGAGCCAGCGCTATAGGGATGCCATTCCCTCATGTCAGACCAGAGAGTCCTCCACCAGTCGAAGAGCCTACCACTGTGTCCATTCATCAGCACAACCAGGTATTAGCTGAGCGTGATGAACTGAAGAGGGCAAATGCAGAATTAGAGAAGGAGTTAGCTCAGCTTCGAAGTGAGAGGAACGAAGCCGTGCATGCTCTCAAAAAGCAAACAGAGTCGGTGAGCCAGCTGAGTGCAGACTTGGCAAAGCAGATTGCTGATCGGGAACGCTTAGGTCAAGACTTCAGAGCTGCTAATGATGTGCTGGCTACGAAGAAGACGCATCTAGAGGAAGCATACCGGAGAATATCTAAGTTCGACCAGCATTGGAAGACTTCCATGGCCACCAGGAAGGAGCGAGAAGACAAGCTGATGCTGCAGATTTCTAAGCTAGAGACTGAAGTGAAGGACAGTGAGCGGAGGTTTGATGAAGAGACCGCCCGCAGGTACTCCGCTGAAGCCCGTCTCAACAAAGCTATTGCTAGCCTGAAGGAGCACAAGCTGATGTTTGAGTCTAAGAAGCGGAAGCTGGAAGATTGCTTTGGCGAAGGCGCTTGGGAGAGTTAGGTTCAGGGGCTTCAGCATACTATCAGGCAGAGGGAACTACTCGTCGAGGGGTTGCTCACTTCGCCAGATCATTCGGAGACAAAGGAGTTATTAGCAGAGTATCGCGCCCGTGGCCGTACTTGACTAGTTATATCCCTGTTGTTTTTGATCTTTGATGTATGCTGACCATCACCAGACTTGTTGGCTGAGGTCATGCTGTTGATTTGTACTCGCTGATACTGTGTACATCCTTGACAGGCCTTTCCATATATATATGAGATTGATGTTTCCATGATTGGGCTCGGATTTCTTCTTCCTCTTGTTATTATCAGCACCGTCACTAAGGCACTAGGATCGGGGAAAAATCTCCCACGCGCACAGACACACGCATGCATCTGCATGAAGCATATATGCATGATGTGTATCTTATTGCTTTTCCTAACCTTTATTATTGACAGGTTTTTCAGGATTCCGCGCTGCTTTCGATCTCCAGGATTGATCAAAGACCCATCCACCGCTACTCAACTCGCGCTAATCAGACAAGAATTATGGACCAGGTACAGTCAGATGTTCAAGAGCTCCGTGAGCGGATGGATCGTTTTATGGAGCTGATGCAGGTAGTCGCGAATGGTCAAGATCAGCTTCGTACTCTGGTTCAACCTCTGATCTCCAGGGTTGACAGTAATGGCATACTTCACGGAGGGGCCGTGCCTACTCCTCCTCAAGGGGATACTCCACAGAACGTTGTTCCTGCTGCCGGGGGCAACGGCAGTGCTAACGGCAATCTGATGACTAATCTCGGACTCAACGCGGCCGGCACCGTCAATGGTAGTTTGGGAGCCAATGTTAACATGGGGCCGGTCAACGACAATGCTGGTGCAGGAAATCTGGTGGTGCCTCAACCGTGGCTGGAGGACCATCAGGATGATATATTCTCTCAGAGAGGTGTAGAGGCAGAGTTGAATGCCGAGGCTCGACTCAGGTTCAAGGCGCTGGAAGACAAGATGAGAAGCATAGAAAATCAGAACACATTGGGCGTTGACATGTCCAACCTCGGGTTGATTGCTGACTTTAAAGTACCCCACAAGTTCAAGGTGCCTACCTTTGAGAAGTATAAGGGCACCACTTGCCCCCGGGTCCACCTCCGATCTTATTATAGAAAGATGTCCGCTTATTCTGACGATGAGAAGCTGCTGATGCACTTCTTTCAGGATAGTCTTTCTGGGCCATCGCTCGAATGGTATATGGGCTTGGAGCCCGCTGCTGTGCGCACCTGGAAAGAGCTTGCAGAAGCGTTTGTTCTCCACTATCAATATAATAGCGACTTGCCTCCCAACCGAGTTCAGCTTCAGAATCTCTCACAGCGGAACAATGAAAGCTTCAAAGAATACGCCCAGCGGTGGCGTGAGTTGGCTGCTCGGGTTCAACCGCCGATGGTTGAGCGTGAGTTGGTACAAATGTTCGTGGCTACCCTTCCCGGAATCTACTATGAAAAGCTGGTCAGTGGCATGTCGGGAACATTCTCGGCTCTTATCACTTTGGGCGAGCATGTTGAGAACGGTATAAAAATCGGAAAAATTCAGGGCGAATCATCCTCAGCTGGAGGAGGTAGCAAGAAACCCTATGCTGGCAAGCGTCGGGAGGGGGATGCCAGTGCTGTCACTAACGCTAGGAGAAAGGGCAAGGGCCCTCAGCCTCAGATTGCTAGCATAAACATCCCAGCTGCTCCGCCGCAGCCGCAGCCGCAGCAACCTCAGCAGCAGAATAATCAGGGGTATAAAAGATATCAGAATCGGGCTCCTATGGCAAGCCGTTAGTTTGATACTCCACCTATGTCATATGCACAACTTCTGCAAACTTTGCTGCAGCTTCAGCTAGTTCAAAAGAGGACGTTGGCTCCCTTAACAGGGGCGCCACCACCGGGGTATGATGCCAGTGCTACTTGTGAATTCCATACTGGGGCACCTGGCCATACGATTGAGAATTGTAAAGCTTTTAAGCACAAAGTCCAGGACTTGGTGGACGCCAAGGTTATCAACTTTTCTGACAACGTGCCCAACGTCACCAAGAATCCAATGCCTCATCATAAGGGGGGCGGGGTGAATGCTGTCATCACCGAGGAGAGTGCGGACTTGCTGACTGATGTCAAAGATTTGAAGACGCTGTTGAGTTTTGTCAAGGCTAAGTTGCTGAAGAAGGGCTTCTTTCCTGGATGTGGAGAATTATGTATGGCTTGTGCTACGCTTCCTGATGGGTGTGAGCAGCTGATCGAAGGTATCCAAAGTCTGATGTCCGAGGGTATTTTGCAATTCAGCCGGAGCGTTGAGAGTGCATCAGGGGAGGTTGTGCTGAAGCAGGCAGACGAAGTTGCTACCATTACCATTCCACGCCACCCTATCACTATCTCGGCACCTCGTCCGCCTACTATTACCATCACCAGGGCCGGACCAATCCCATTCGAGAGTACTAATGCCGTTCCATGGCACTATGGCGCCGAAGTTTATTGTAATGGTCAGAAGATAGAGCTTGAGCCGTTTGGGTCAACTATGCAGAATCTTACTGAAGTCAGTGGCATCACTAGGAGCGGTAGAGTGTTCGCACCAGCAGAGGTTGCAGCAGAGAAAGTGGTCCAAGCCGACACTGTGGATAAGGGTAAAGGTAAAGCTGTCGAAGAGGTCCCTGCAGGGGCAGAGAAAGACTTGTTGGTTAAAGATGCTGAAGAGTTCATGCGACTAATCAAGAAGAGTGACTACAAAATTGTAGATCATCTTCATCAGACTCCGTCAAAGATCTCGATTCTTAACCTGTTGCTGTGTTCTGAAGCGCACCGCAACGCGTTACTGAAGGTGTTGAATGCTGCATACGTGCCGCAAGAGATATCAGTAAATCAACTTGAGGAGGTGTGGCCCACGTCAACGCTGGTAATGGGCTGGGATTTACAGATCTGGAGCTGACTCCTAAGGGAAGAGATCACAACAGCGCCTTGCACGTCTCAATAGAGTGCAGAGGCACTATTATGTCACATGTCCTGGTGGATACGGGTTCCTCGCTTAACGTGCTTCCGAAGAAGGCACTGATGAAGTTGGATACCCGTGGACTGCTGTGCACGCCCAGTGATCTGGTCGTGAAAGCCTTTGACGGAACCAAGCGCCACGTCTTCGGAGAATTGACCCTGCCCATTCAAGTTGGTCCAGAGACGTTCAATGCGGTTTTCTATATCATGGATATCATGCCCGCCTATAGTTGCCTCTTAGGTCGGCCATGGATCCATTCTGCTGGTGCCGTGACGTCCACGCTGCATCAGAAGCTTAAATATGCTGTTGGGGGCAGCATAGATACAGTCTGTGGAGAGGAGGACATCATGGTAAGCCACCTGTCGTCCTTTAAATACGTTGAAATGGATGGTGAGATCCATGAGACTCTTTGCCAGGCTTTTGAAACCGTCAGAGTGAAGGAGGTGGCTCCCGTCGTCGCAGAGAAGCAAGAGTTGAACCTCTCCTCGTTTAAGGAAGCTAGAGCCGTTGTCGAAGCCGGTTCCACCCCAGGCTGGGGGCATGTTTTGGATATACCAATCAAACAGGATAAGTTTGGATTGGGATATTCTCCTGAAGCTGAAGCTTCATCTTCTTCTGGCAGCTCGTCTCGTGGGAAAGGGCCGATCCTATTCACCAAGGGGGGAGTAATCTTCGAGAGTATCAACGCTGCGTCGGAGGACAGCGGAGACAGTGATTGCGATCTTGACGCCTGGATTCAACCGAGCAAGCCGGGCAAGCACCTCCACAATTGGACCATCAAGGAGATTATCAAGCTGACAAGTGAAGAGTAATGACTTGCTTTTTACAATCTTTGTACGACTCTACGTCCTGCCCGGGGCATAGTGGTTTTACTGTCAGGGCCTTGTTGGATTATGTGTATGCATTTTGCTAATAAATAAAAGGCGTTTTCTTCGTAATCAAATATTGTGTTCTCTGTTATTCCTATTTTATGTTTATTTCGAAAAACAGCAAAATGGCAACGAGGTGCGTGCTAACCTGCATATTCCTGCTTTAAGCTTAACCCTTGTTATTGCAGGATCCACGTAACAGATGACATCGACTCTGGACCCTCTACGGCTCACTACGACTTTGATTGCCCGATCTATCAAGCCGAGGATGAGATTGATGAAGACGAAGACCTTCCGGAAGAGTTGGCCCGCTTGTTGAGACAAGAGGAGAAGGTTATTCTGCCTCACGAGGAGGATATTGAGATTGTAAATCTGGGTTCTGAGGAGCTCGTCAGAAATGTCAGAGTTGGGGCTGCACTGCAGAAGGATGTCAAGCATAGGCTGGTCGAGATGCTTCGAGAGTATAGTGACGTCTTTGCTTGGTCGTATGAGGATATGCCCGGACTCGACACTGATATCGTGGTTCATCGCTTGCCGTTGCGAGAAGATTGCCCTCCAGTCAAGCAGAAGCTCAGGAGGACGAGACCAGACATGGCTGTAAAAATCAAAGAAGAGGTCCAGAAGCAGTTGGACGCAGGATTTCTAGCCGTTACCACTTACCCTCCGTGGGTCGCCAACATAGTGCCTGTACCGAAGAAGGACGGTAAGGTACGCATGTGCGTCGATTATCGGGATTTGAACAGGGCGAGCCCTAAGGATGACTTCCCGTTGCCTCATATCGATGTGTTGGTCGACAATACAGCCCAGTTTTCCGTGTTTTCGTTCATGGATGGCTTCTCCGGTTACAATCAGATTAAGATGGCACCGGAGGACATGGAGAAAACGACGTTCATTACCCCCTGGGGAACATTTTGCTATAAGGTAATGCCCTTCGGTCTGAAGAACGCAAGGGCCACTTACCAACGAGCAATGGTAACTTTGTTTCATGATATGATTCATCATGAGATCGAGGTCTATGTTGATGACATGATTGCAAAGTCCCAAACGGAGGAAGAGCATCTGGTCAATCTGTTGAAGCTGTTTGAAAGGCTTAGGAAGTTCAGGCTGAGGCTGAATCCTAACAAATGCACTTTTGGAGTGCGGTCTGGAAAGTTACTGGGGTTTATCGTTAGTGAACGAGGTATTGAAGTTGATCCTGCGAAAATAAAAGCTATCCAAGAAATGCCAGCGCCGAAAACAGAAAAAGAAGTTCGTGGTTTCCTGGGCCGAATAAACTACATTGCAAGGTTTATCTCTCAGCTCACGGCCACTTGTGAACCGATGTTCAAGCTGTTAAAGAAAGATCAGGCGATTACTTGGAATGAGGATTGCCAGAAGGCATTCGACAAAATAAAGCAGTATCTTCAAGAGCCTCCAATCTTGATACCCCCAGTGGCTGGACGACCATTAATCATGTACCTGACGGTTCTGGAGAATAGTATGGGGTGTGTTCTCGGCCAGCACGACGAGACGGGCAGAAAAGAGCATGCCATTTATTATTTGAGTAAAAAGTTCACTGAGTGTGAATCTCGATACTCGATGCTGGAGAAGACGTGTTGTGCACTAGCTTGGGCTGCCAAACGTCTACGACAGTATATGCTCAATCACACCACTATGCTCATTTCGAAGATGGATCCGATCAAGTACGTCTTCGAGAAGCAGGCTCTTTCGGGCAGGATTGCCAGGTGGCAAATGGTGTTAACAGAATATGATATTCAGTACGTCTCTCAGAAAGCCATTAAGGGAAGCGTATTGTCTGATCACCTTGCCGAACAGCCAATCGAAGACTACCAGCCGATGAAGTTCGAATTCCCTGACGAGGACATTATGTTTTTCAAGGCAAGGGATTGTGATGAGCCATTGCCCGATGAGGGGCCAGATAGGAAGTCTCAGTGGAAGTTGATATTCGACGGAGCGGTTAATTCCTATGGAAGTGGTATCGGGGCTATCATCACGACTCCCCACGGATCCCACATCCCGTTTACTGCGAGACTGACGTTTCCAGTTACCAACAATGAAGCCGAGTATGAAGCATGTATTATGGGTCTAGAAGAGGCAATTGATTTGAGAATCAAGAATCTAGACATATATGGTGACTCAGCGCTTGTAATCAATCAGATTAAAGGGGAGTGGGAAACTCGTCAAGCGAATCTAGTGCCGTACATGAACTATGCCAGGAGGCTGCTTCCGTTCTTCGACCGAGTAGAACTTCATCATGTACCCAGGGCTGAAAACCAAATGGATGATGCCTTAGCCACGTTGGCTTCCATGTACAAAGTCAATTATTGGAATGAGGCTCCAAGAATTGTACTTTCGCGTCTTGATAGACCGGCATTTGTCTTTGCAATCGAGGATGCCACTGACGGCAAGCCGTGGTTCCACGACATCCAAACCTTCCTTATGACTAAGGAGTATCCTGCAGGTGTGTCCACCCAGGATAAGAAGACTTTGAGGAGGCTATCCGGAAACTTTTATCTCAATCCTGACGGAGTGCTGTATAAGAGGAACCACGATCTCGTGCTACTAAGATGTGTGGATGAAAAAGAGGCGAGTATGCTCATGGAAGAGGTCCATGAAGGCACATTTGGTACGCACGCCGGCGGGCACGCCATGACGAGAAAGATCCTGAGAGCAGGGTATTACTGGCTGACTATGGAGTCGGATTGCTTCAGATTCGCGAGGAAATGTCACAAATGCCAGATTTATGCTGATAAAGTTCATGTGCCGCCGTGCCCATTGAATGTCATGTCCTCCCCTTGGCCGTTCTCCATGTGGGGCATCGACATGATAGGCAAGATCGAGCCCACCGCATCCAATGGTCATCGTTTCATTCTGGTAGCTATCGACTACTTCACTAAGTGGGTGGAGGCAGCCTCGTACGCTAATGTGACCAAGCAGGTGGTAGCTAAATTCATAAAGAGGGACATCATCTGTCGCTATGGAATTCCCGAACGGATCATTACTGATAATGGTTCGAATTTGAATAACAAGATGATGAAAGAGTTGTGCCAGAGCTTCAAGATTGAACACCACAACTCATCTCCTTACCGGCCGAAGATGAATGGCGCTGTTGAAGCGGCCAACAAGAACATCAAGAAGATTGTTCAGAAGATGGTTGTGACGTACAAAGATTGGCACGAGATGCTGCCGTTTGCCTTGCACGGTTATCGCACGACGGTGCGTACGTCGACCGGGGCAACTCCTTTCTCCTTGGTGTATGGTATGGAAGCTGTTCTACCGTTAGAAGTGGAGATTCCCTCTTTGCGAGTTTTGGTTGATGTAAAACTCGACGAGGCAGAATGGATTACGAATCGCTTGAACCAGCTCAGCCTGATGGACGAGAAAAGGTTAGCATCGATTGCGTTTGGTCGTCTGTACCAAAGCCGAATGAAGAAAGCTTACGATAAGAAGGTGCGTCCCAGAAGCTTTCAGACGGGTGATCTCGTCCTGAAGAAAATTCTTCCGCCACACTCCGATCACCGGGGCAAGTGGACTCCGAATTACGAAGGGCCGTATGTCGTCAGCAAGGTCTTCTCAGGAGGAGCTTTGTTGTTATCCACGATGGATGGTGAAGATTTTGCATCCCCGGTGAACGCGGACGCAGTCAAAAAATACTTTGCTTGAAAGAGACCCGCTGGACAAAAAAGAAAGAGTCCAGGCAAAAAAGGGGCATCCCGGCGAACCAAAAACAGAATAAAAGGTTCGGGCAAAAATTAGGGATATATTGAAAAAGGTACACCCGCGAAGTCGAAAACCTACACTGGGCGGCTTCGGCAAAAAAGGGTATCCCGGTGAACTGAAAACCCGAAAGGGCGGTTCACGCAAAAGTTAGGGATTTGAATAAGCAAATGACTGCGTTCCACGTATGGACTTTCATTGTTTGGTGGTTCGGAAGACCTGAGGGCCGTTTATCTGAATCAATCTCTTCCAAAGCTGAAGCGTCGGAGAGGTATCAAAGTCGAGTGGGTCTTAGAGGGATCAACTCGTGGTGTTCGTCTACGCCTCGATTGCCAACATTTGTATATACTGATGTATATTTATGTTTCTTTTTTCGTGCGGCTTCCTCATTCCAGGAGTTTGCCTCTGTTGTAAAACATTTTTGCCCATTCAGGGGTTCATCATCAATAAAATGCACATTATTCAGCAATTTTACTTGTCTGTTTAGCATTTATCCGTTTTGTTTACGAATGAAAACGCCGATGTTTTTGATAAAATGCGCATACATAAACTTGCGGGCCCAGGCCCATTGATTGTTGAAACAATTGATTAACTGAATATTGTCACGAGGTAATAACCTGGATAGAACCCTTTGAGGAGGGAATCTTGTCTTGTTTGTTTGTGTTGTTGCAGGTGTGGCACCTTCCAGAGGATATGCCGTGCGCACCCCGAAGCAGGGTAAGCCCTCCTTCTCCAGCAGAGTTCAGTAGTCTCCCCTCTGCAGAGTCTGAACACAGAGCAGTGAGCATTGGTATGTCCACCATGCAGAGAGGATTCTTTTCCCCAAGCAGATGCATCCTGAAGGAGCGTCACCCCCATCAGCTGAGCCAAGCACCGAAGAATGATGTCGTCCTTCCCCAGCACTGGGTCACAAGTGCAGATTTCATAGAAGTGTTCGGGTGCCGAAGTTCGTGCTTTCCCCAGTAAGATCGTGGAAGCAGGTGTTTCCCCCAGCACCGGGTCACAAGTGCAGGTCTTGTAGGAAGATGGTCGTATGCCGAAAGATGCAGTAACTGATGGTGCCAGACTGAAGTCTCCAGCGGAATTGAAATTCCCCACCGGAGTTATGCTCTCCCCTGAAGTTGGATGATTCCCTCTTCCCCAGTAGAGTGTTGGAACAGAGGACGTTGTATTTCCCTGCAGAGTTGTACTCTCCCCCGAAGTCAGATGATTCTTTCTTCCCCAGCGAAATTGAAATTCCGCACCAGAGTCGTACTCTCCAGTGAAGTAGAATGATTTCTCTCCCCGGCTGAGTCCGCGGAAAAGCAGAATCCTTGGAAGTTGATCAAATCATGATCGATTTTCCCCAGCAGAGCGTGGGGCAGCCAATGCTGTGTTTCCCCAGAGTCGCACTCCCTCCAGCGAAGCAGAATGATTTCTCCTTCCCTAGCCGAGTTTGCAGATGTCCAAGAGAGCCGAGTCCTTGGAAGTTGATCAAACCATGTTTTCCCCAGTGGAGTGTGGAGCAGCTGAAGTTGTTTCCCCACAGAGTGGTTATCCCCAGAAAAGTAGCCGAGACGGCCACGCAGTCTATTCTTGCGGTGGATATCGGCAGGTCCAAGTTCTCGTAGAGTTTCGTCCCCCCGCAGCAGATCAACTGAAGTTGTTTTCCCTGCAGCAGTCAATGGAAGATCATTTCCCCAGACAGAGCCTGATTGATATTGGCGTGTCCACATTTTCCTCAGCAGGATGATTCCTCTACCTGAGTAGTCCTTTCTCCTTGACAGGAGAATTCCCCTTCGGCATTTATTTTGCTGACGGGATCGCATCACTGTGCACGACTGCATGGCATTTAACATAGCATTTAACACTGCATAGCATTGTGCATGATTGCATAGCATTGGGCGTGATTGCACAGCATTTAGCATAAACGCATATCATTCCCACCGTGTGGGGCATGGCGCAGAAGCATACGCATCATAAGCATGATCCAGGTTACTATCATTCTGGTTTTACAGGTGTTCAGCCAAGAGACCAGTTGCTCAGGAGGATTCCTGACATTCTCTCCAACGAGGTCGATTTCTTGAGATGATTCCCAAGACCCCGGTGTAATCCCCATAGTCGCTCGCTCAAGATGATTTTTGAGATCCCCGGCGAAGTCTTCAGTTCGAGGCGATTCTTGAACTCCTCAGCAGGGCCGTTTGCTTAAGATGATTCTAAAGACCTCAGTACAGGTTCCCGAATGGTTTGCTCAGGATGATTCGTGAGCTCCCCAGTAGCGTCCCCAGCAAGAGTTGCCCAGGAAGATTCCAGGGATCCCTAGCAGAGTGAAGTCACCAGAATGGTTATCAGTACAAGATGATTCTTGAAGGTGCCTGACGGATTTGTTTGTTCAAGATGATTCTTGAAGTCCTTAGCAGCGTGATATGTCTGCTCCAACAGTGATGTCTAATCTGAAGATTGACTTCGTAAACGCCTGTGGGCGATATCAGAAGGTTCCTGTGAGCTCAGATGTCCTTGTTGATGAAGCAACGTGTGGCTGAAGACAAGGTTCCAAGATTTTGTATTCAAAGTGATCCGTGTTGGCCTGAAGACCAAGTCAGTTATCCTGAGGTGATGATTGATTGCGATCAAGTGAATAGTATTTCTTCTGACTGAAGTCGAAGACGTTTCTCCAGCTGAAGCGGAGTTTTTGCCTGAAGGCAAAGTGTTTAAATCCCCGTAGAGTCATGAATGGCTCTGGATACCATTTCTCTGACTGAAGTCACAGATTTCCTAAGCTGAAGCGAAGGTGCCTAAGGGCAAGGTTATCCCCAAGGTCACGAATGACCTAGGATTCATTTTTCGGATTGAAGGCCGAAGTATATCCCTGACTGAAGTCACGGATGCTCTATAGCAGAGGTGGAGTTGCCTGAAGGCAGATCCATGTATCCTTGGAGGCCAAGGACCATTTCTTTAGACTGAAGTCGAAGATACCTCTTGCAGAGTTGCCGACGGGCAAAGTTTACATCTTTGAAGGTCAAGGATGTTTATCTTCAGAAGAACTTGAAGATTCTCCAGCGGATCTGGAGTGGCCAGGGGCCAGGGTTTCATCTATCTTCAGAAGAATTTGAAGATTCTCCAGCGGATCTGGAGTGGCCAGGGGCCAGGGTTTCATCTATCTTCAGAAGAATTTGAAGATTCTCCAGCGGATCTGGAGTGGCCAGGGGCCAGGGTTTCATCTATTTTCAGAAATGCTTGAAGGTTCTCCAGCGGATCTGGAGTGGCCAGGGGCCAGGGTTTCATATGTCTTTAATGTTGAAGTTCTACGGTGGGCAGTGTGCAGTAGTATTCCGATGTTCGTTATGGTTCTGAGGGTGAACCCCAAATCAGAGTGTGCTCGGTTAAGTCTCTCATTCCCAGCGGAGTAGTTTCAAATACGCAAGTGTACCTTTTGTTCCATTCACCAGGGGTGAACCCCAGGTCAGAGTTGTTCAGGGTTGCAGATTTGTCCAGCGGCGAGGTTGGATGTTTGTTCGACGGCGAGGTTGAACGTTTGGATTTGACGGCGAGGTCAGATCATCATTTGTCCGGCGGCGAGGTTGGATGTTTGTTCGACGGCGAGGTTGAACGTTTGGATTTGACGGCGAGGTTAGATCATCATTTGTACGGCGGCGAGGTTGGATGTTTGTTTGACGGCGAGGTTGAACGTTTGGATTTGACGGCGAGGTTAGATCATCAGTTGTCCGGCGGCGAGGTTGGATGTTTGTTTGATGGCGAGGTTGAACGTTTGGATTTGACGGCGAGGTTAGATCATCAGTTGTCCGGCGGCGAGGTTGGATGTTTGTTCGACGGCGAGGTTGAACGTTTGGATTTGACGGCGAGGTTAGATCATCAGTTGTCCGGCGGCGAGGTTGGATGTTTGTTCGACGGCGAGGTTGAACGTTTGGATTTGACGGCGAGGTCAGATCATCATTTGTCCGGCGGCGAGGTTGGATGTTTGTTCGACGGCGAGGTTGAACGTTTGGATTTGACGGCGAGGTCAGATCATCATTTGTCCGACGGCGAGGTTGGATGTTTGTTCGACGGCGAGGTTGAACGTTTAGATTCTACGGCGAGGTCAAATTATGTTTGTTTGACGGCGAGGTCAGACTCTTTAAATCCCCAGTAAAGATGATGTTTGTACGACGGCGATGTCGAGTGTCTCTAAGAGGATGTTTGTTTCCGACGGCGATGTCAGATTCAGTTTTCCAGCGGCGATGTTGGGCGTGTCAAGGTGATCCAGTGTTCCGACGGCGATGTTAGGTGACGCAGATCCTTTAGTTCTCCAGCGGCGATGCGGGGTATTTTGACAGATTTAGTTCTCCAGCGGCGATGCGGGGTGTTCTGTCAGATGTGTTTCTCCAGCGGCGATGCAGGGTATTCTGTCAGGTGTAGTTCTCCAGCGGCGATGCGGGGTATTTTGTTCAGTGTTGTATTCTCTCCAGCGGCGATGCGAGGTATTTTGTTCATTGTTGTATTTTCTCCAGCGGCGATGTTGGATATTTTGGTGATTCAGGTTTAGGTCTCCGGCGGTGATGTTGGGCGCTTGTTTCCCCGAGTTATGGTTGTTCTTGACGGCGATGTCAGATGATTTGGTGTTCCAGCGGCGATGTTGGGCGTTCCTCAGAATCTTGTTTGACGATAATGTCAGGTGGTTTAGTCTTCCAGCGGCGATGTTGGGTGATGTGGTTGTCTGAAGGTAATATCAGAAGAAGTTAACGAGGATAACTGGCGGCGATGTCAGATCAGTATCTCTCCAGCTAGCGGCCATGCAGCTAGCATTGCAATATTCGAAGATTTGTTCCCCGCAGAGTACCGTGTGCTCGTGCAGTTGGCAAATTTTCGGGTTTACCGATATTCAATCGTCTCGCACCTTGATTGGGTGAGAGTCGTTCGCTTCTCACCCAGTCAGGTTCAAGCCGTTTGAATAGGGGCAGCTGTTGCACCCCAAAATTTGACCAATAATTATTTATCCATCTAGTGTTTGAAAGTTGATCTTCAGAGGAATTGGTTGGAACCAGGGTTGTGTGCTTCATAGCTTGAGAGTTGTGGGTGCCCCTCAGATGATTCTGAGACTTTGAGAATGAACTTGATGTTTGGAGAAAGCCTATGAGATGTCTTGATAGCCATCATGAAGCCCAGAGAGGTCACTATGCAGGAGTTCAGAAGATTCAACCATGAATGGTAGAATTAGGGTTTTGACTGGGTCAACCCTAGGTCAACTGAAGTTTTGGAGAAGATTGAGACCCAATCCAAGGGCCATGAGATCATGGAGTGATGTATGGAGATATTATAAAGATGATCCCTAAGCCAACTCATCATGATTGAAGGGTTTGAGAAGTTTTGAGTTAGGGTTTTCTGAGGATTGTCAGTGCAAAAACCCTAATTTGATCCCTATTTTCCAGGCAGTTTTAGCTCTAGATGTGATTGATATCTCCTCTTCCCCACAACATGAATGTTGTAGAGCTTGTTCTTAGCTTTAATTTGAGTGGTGGAAGTCCTTGATAGGAGTTACAGAGCTCAAGTTATGGTTTTGACAAATTACAGGTCAGCTGAGGTGTGTGAATCTGGGTCCTTGAAAGTCACCCAATTTGCAGACAACTTTTGCCCTAGTAGGATGATTCCTATGATCTCTTGGTCAACATGAATGTTGGAGGGCATCTTCTTAGCTTTAATTTGAGTGGTAGAAGTCCTTGATAGTATTTATGGAACTCAACTTATGGTTTGAACAAGACAGGGGTATTTTGGTCATTTGTCAGTTATAGGTCATTTTAGCCAATGCCTAAAACTCCTATTTCCAAGCCTCAAATGGAAAAACTCAAAACATGAAAGTTGTTCAAAATGTGATTTTAAGTCTAGAAAGAAGGTCACAAATTGTTGGAAAAGCTCATAGCATGAAGTTACATGATTGGTCAAAAATGAACTAAAAATGGCATATAAGTTTGAAAAGTTGAATTTGAAAATTGGTTTGGAGGATCTAGGAATCCAAAATAGGTCATCCAATATATCATTTTGATTGGAAACATCATTTTGAGAACTTTGGTTCAAATAGATTTTTCATTTGAGGCCTAAAAAAGGGACTTTCATTGTAAATCTATTACTTGCATTATAAGGCAATGTTGAAAAACCTTACACAAGCCAAATGTAAGGGCTGATTTCCTTCATACACACTTAATATCTCATGTAAATACATATTCAAGGGATTTTGGCAAGGTATGAAAGAAGATATCATGATATTTCAAGTTCTCATGTGGTGATATTTTCAACACTTTCTAGATGATTCTAGAATGATCTAGTTGTTTCCATCCATCATTATAAAAAGAGTGAAGCACAAGGAGGAAAAGGTTGGTGATAGCAAGAGGATTCAGAGGGGAGAGAAAGAGAGAGGCATCCATTGAAGAGGTTTCTTCAAAGTGAAGCAATTCTGATGTTCTTCCATTGTAGATCTTCCCCTTCATCACAAGTGCAAACAGAAGGCTATTGATCATCCAAGGACCATTTGGAGGAAGTTTCAAGGCCTGAAAGCAACCACACGAGTCTCCACCATAACCTCTTGACAGGTTTTTTCTCTTCTCTCTTTCACTGTAATTATGCATAGATAGATCGCATGTTAGGTTTAGAATGGCTAGGCTAGACTAGGTGATGAAATTCTGAAGGTTAGAGCCAATTCCATGAGGTTTGATAGCAGGTGCAAGAACCTGTTGTGATCAAGAACAGGCTGATTTAGTGGTTTTAGAACATGATTAATAGCTCAGGATGGTAGGCATAACATAGAGAGCAAGATTGGATCATCCAATTTGAGTTTTAGAGGATTTGATTTCAGAGAAGTATGGTGGTACCCGAGCTTTGAAGTTCTTTGTTTGAAGGATTCATGGAGAATTAAGGAAAACTACTCGTCCAACCTTATTCCTCTTGATGAGTAGCCCTTTTTTCCTTTTGGAATTTTTGAGAATCATTGCGTGTGGAGGGAGAACGAACCAGGGGAAGTTCTTGCATGAAGAGCTGCGCCTGAAAACCCTAGGGATCCATCTGGGACGATGACCAACGTCCGTTGGATATTTCTGGAACGCTTGACTAATTCGTTGCATCCAACGGCGCAGATTGAATGAGGAAACGGAGGGAATTTTCAAAAACCAAAACGCTGCGTTTGGTTTAGTGACTGAGTCTGGGCTTAAGTCAGTTTGCTTCCTGCACCCCCAAGCGCGTTGGCCCAATTGAAATGAACTGCCTATTCCTTCTATTGCCACCCCCCTCCCTCTTAAATTATTTTTATTTGTTTTATATTTTAGCCATCTTATAAAATTCATTAAAAATTGATAAATAATGATTTTTCACTCATTCTTTTTTCTAGGTTTAGATAATTTTGTGTAGAAAAATACAAAAATAAAAATGAAATTTTATTTTTTAATGTGGAATTTTTTGTGGTATTTTCTTTTAAATAGGACAATTATTTTCTTTTGGTTGATACCTTATCTTGCAAGAATTGTTTTAGGACCTTCCCTTAGGTTTTTTAATTCATTCTTTTTTGTGTGATTAGATATTGAACCCTAGTTTCATGTAGGATTTATCTCTTGATTTTAGAAATTAAATTTGATATAGTTTGATAGTTAGACATTTAGGTGCTCTAATTAGGGTTTTAAGTAGCATACTTGAACTTCAACATTTTATTTTTGGGGTTTTTAGGCCAAATTAGTGTATGGGGAATATATGGGACCTAAGGGTAGTTAAATAGGATCCTCTAGAATTTATATTAGGAATTTGTATGGTATTTTAGTATTTTTTCATTGATTTTTGAATTGAATGTTGTTTGTGTGGCCTTTAGGGCTAGTTTAGTTTTGTTTTGCCTTGCTTTGGACTTGTTGTTGGCTTGAGGAGCTTGGGCATCATGTGAAGACCTTGTGAAGAGCTTTGTGGATCATCATGGAAGCTTTGAAGACCTTGCAGAGGAGTTTAGCATAGCTTTTGTTGTTTTGTTTATAGGTTGATAGGTGCATAGGTAGAGCCCTAGATAGAATACTTTGTTCAATAAACAAGGAGTGTCTTGTTCACCTCCTTTCTTCTCTGTGACATAGAGTCCCTTAAGGGTATTCACCTCTCTCCTTTGGAGGGATTAGTGACCTTGCCCTATAAGGTAGAACTTTGAGAGAGCCTTTCCTTTGATGTTAAGTCCTCAATGGCATCCTTTGGAAGTCAGTGAGTACTGTAACATCCCCCACTCATCTTGTTGACTGAATCTTGTTTGCTGGAGCATTGGAGTCATTGAAGATAGAAGCTGAGGCCTTGAAGAGGATGATTCCTTGGAGATTATTGAAGTCTGAAGACTCTATGAAGATCAAATTGATGCCCGAAGATCCCTGAAGATAGTGAAGCCTGAAGGTAGAGCTGATCAAAGGAGCTGAAGCTCAAGGGAGAAGATGAGTTGATACTCATGTTGTAGGGTTGATACATGGAAAGCAAGTGATCTCTGAAGTCTGAAGACTGGGTTGCTGCTGGAGGAGCTGAGGCTTTCTTCTGTTTTCTTTGATGTATTGTGTGTTTTGTCTGATTTGTCTGCTGCATTAGATTAAGCACATTTAGAATAAGTTCAGTCTAAGAGCATGAGTGCATCTGATTGTATTGTTATTGCTTGGCTTTGCTTGCGGGTATTCGGTAGAGCCCAGCTCCCTTGCCCATGTGTTTATTTTGCTTGATAGCATTTCATTTTCTGTCTGTATGATTGCAGTTTACTGTTCTTGCTTGATAGCATGTTGTTTATTTTCAGTATGATTACTGTTATTTCATGACTGGCTTGAGGTCGAGACGAGCTTGTGGAGGCTGAAGCCCCACACACATTTCCTCCCTCACTTGCATTGCATGCATTTTACTGTTAAAGCTGTTGCTTTTGTCTGTTTTGGTGTATCATTGACATGATCCCTTAGGACTCTCATTTCCTCTGATGAGGATTTGATGATAGATTTTTAGGTTGAAACCTATGCATGATAACTTCTAGGAGTTCCCAGTTCTCAACCTTAGGATGAATCCTTAGTTGCGTTCTCTTCTCATCTCGAAACAGTTTAAGATACAGTAATCATGAATGATTTCTTTCGTACGTTACGAGCCTTAAGCTATCTGAGAAAGGATTGTGGGAGAGTTTCTTTTCCACAGTCTGGATGTTTAGTATGGTACCCTTTGGGTGACATGCGACGCATTCACTCTCAGGTCATAGTCTCTAGTACGGTTGAAATCGCAAACACAATAAAAAACACTTCTTTCAGGAAATAAGCCGTAGTTTCCCGAACTACGTTTGCTCTGATCTTTCATGCCAGATGAAAGTACGTAGGCATAGGATGCGATATCCTAGCGAGCAACCTTCAACCTTTCCCCCGTAATCCTTCGTAGGCCGAACTACGTTGACTCTGATTTCTCGTTCCAGACGGGAATACGTAGGCATAAAGTGCGACGCTTTGCCGAGTCATTTTTCTTTTCTTTTTCAGCCAGCCTTGATAGGTAGATAGATTATAACCAACCCGTCCAAGTAAACAAACAAGCGAGGATCCCGTCGAGTACGACGGATGTGAGGGGTGCTAATACCTTCCCCTTGCGTAACCGACTCCCGAACCCAGACAATGGTTGCGACGACCTTGTCTTACCCTTATTCGTCAGGTTTTTCCGATCGTTTCCTTTCCCGCTCTAAGGGATAAATAACGAAAGGTGGCCACTCTTCTGTTATGCCGGCACCTTATTTTCGCGCAAGCGACACGGTGTACTCCATGGTGGGAATGTTCCAGCCCCTCCACCTGTTGAAACTCCTCAGAATGGCATCCCTGTGGCTGGGGGAATGGCAGTGGTAACGGGAATGTGATCACTAACATGGGGCTCGATGGTAATACGACTGGCGTCAGTAATGGAAATTTTGAAGCCAACGTCAATGTTGGACTGGGCAACGGCAACACAGGTGTTAGAAATCTGTATGGGCCTCAGCCATGGTTAGAAGACCGTCAAGAAGATTTGTTCTCACAAAAGGGTGCTGAAGGAGAGCTGACTGCTGAGGCACGTCTGAGGTTTAAGGCACTCGAGGACAAGATGAGGAATTTCGAGAACCTGAACACTATGGGTGTCGACATGTGTAAATTGGGATTGATTGCTGATTTCAAGGTGCCTCCCAAATTCAAGGTACCCGACTTTGAGAAGTACAAGGGCGCCACCTGCCCTCGCGTCCACTTGAGGTCATACTACCGAAAAATGTTCGCTCACTCTGAAGACGAGAAGCTGCTGATGCACTTCTTTCAAGATAGCTTGTCCGGGCCATCCCTAGAGTGGTACATGAGTTTGGAACCCACCAGTGTGCGCACGAGGAAGGAACTTGCTGAGGCCTTCGTGCACCATTACCAGTATAACAGCGACTTGGCTCCGAACCGAGTTTAGCTGCAGAACTTGTCACATAGGAACAACGAAGGGTTCAAATAATACGCCCAGCGGTGGCGTGAATTGGCAGCTAGGGTTCAACCGCCGATGGTTGAACGGGAGCTTGTTGAAATGTTTGTAGCCACCCTCCCAGGGGTTTATCACGAGAAATTGGTCAGCGGTATGTCTGGAAGCTTCTCAGATCTCATCATCACGGGCGAGCACGTTGAAAATGGGATCAAACTGGGGAAAATTCAGGGTGATCTATCCTCATCTGGAGTAGGAAAGAAACCATATGGTGGCAAAAGGCGGGAAGGAGAGACGAGCGCGGTGTCCAACGCTCGAAGGAAAGGTAAAGGCCCTCGCCAGCAGGTGGCTAGCATAACCATCCCTGCTATCCAACAACCCCAGCCACAGCAGCAGCCGCAGCAGCAGCAACCAAATCAGCAAGGGTACAGAAAGTATCAGAACAGGGCACCTCTGTCGAGCCGTCACCTTGAGACACCGCCCATGTCGTATGCTCAGTTGTTACAAACTTTGCTTCAGTTACAGCTAGTCCAAAAGAGAACCCTGGCTCCCTTGATAGGGGCACCTCCGCAGGGATATGATGCGAATGCAACATGTGATTTTCACTCTGGGGCACCAGGCCACACGATAGAAAACTGCAAAGCCTTCAAGCACAAGGTGCAAGATATGGTGGATGCTAAGATCATCAATTTCTCAGATAATGTGCTGAATGTCACAAAGAACCCTATGCCGAACCATAGGGGAGGTGGGGTGAATGCCATTATTGAAGACGAGAACTTGGATTTATTGACTGACGTCAAGGATCTGAAGACACCGCTTAGCTTCGTTAAAGCCAAGCTAATGAAGAGAGGTTTCTTTCCGGGATGTGGAGAACTATGTATGGGCTGTGCGACTCGTCCTGATGGATGTGAACAGTTGATAGAAGGGATTCAGAGTCTGATGACCGGAGGAATCTTGCAGTTTAGCCGAAGGGCCGAATGTGGATCTGGAGAGGTAATGCTGAAGCAAGATGATGAGGTTGCCACCATCACCATCCCTCGTCAAACGATAACCATTTCTGCACTCAGGCCGCCCATGATTACCATCACCAAGGTTGGGCAGATACCTTTTGAAAGCACCAACGCTGTCCCATGGCATTATGGGGCAAACATCTACTGCAACAGACAGAAGTTGGACCTAGAACCATTTGGGCGGTCTGTGGATAACCTTGTGGGAGTCGGCGGAATCACGCGCAGCGGAAGAGTATTTGCTCCACCTGAGATCGTGGTGGACAAAGCGGACAAAACTGAAGTAACCGATAAGGGAAAGAGTAAAGTCGTTGAGGAAACCCCTCATGGGGTAGAGAAGGACTTACTTGTTAAGGACGCTGAAGAGTTCATGAGGTTGATCAAGAAGAGTGATTACAAGATCGTGAATCACCTCCATCAAACACCCTCGAAAATTTCCATCTTGAATTTGTTGTTGTGTTCGGAGTCCCATCGCAATGCGCTGTTAAAGGTTTTGAATGCCACGTATGTACCGCAGGAAATCTCGTTCAACCAGTTGGAAGGGGTAGTAGCCCACGTGAATGCTGGAAACGGGTTAGGGTTCACTGACCTGGAGCTGACGCCGAAAGGAAGAAACCACAACAGTGCCCTACACATCTCGATAGAGTGTAGGGGAACGATTATGTCTCATGTGTTGGTGGACACAGGGTCGTCGCTCAACGTTCTTCCGAAGAAGGCATTGATGAAGCTAGATACTCGTCGATTGATTTGCACACCCAGTGATCTGGTTGTGAAGGCGTTCGATGGAACCAAGCGTCATGTCTTTGGAGAGGTAACGTTGCCAATCCAAGTTGGGCCGAAAACTTTAGACGCAGTCTTTTACATCATGGACATCATGCCTGCCTACAGCTGTCTCTTAGGCCAGCCATGGATCCATTCTGCTGGCGCCGTGACCTCCACGTTGCACCAGAAACTCAAGTATGCTGTCGGAGGCAGCATCGTGACTGTATGTGGCGAGGAAGACATAATGGTGATCCATCTGTCGTCCTTCAAGTATGTTGAGATGGATGGGGAAATCCACGAAACCCTATGTCGGGCGTTCGAAGCTGTTAAGGTCAAGGACGTGGCTCCAGTGATGGCTGAGAAACCAGAGATGACTCTCTCTTCCTTCAAGGAGGCTCGGGACATTGTTCAAGCCGGATCTACCCCAGGCTGGGGGTAGGTTCTAGAAATACCTAACAAACAGGACAAGTTTGGGTTAGGATACTCTCCTGCGGCTGAAGCCTCCTCTTCCCGCAGTGCATCGCAAGGTAAAGGGCCGATCCAGTTTACCAGCGGCGGGGTGATATTTGAAAGTGTCAACGCAGTGTCTGAAGACGGCGAAGACAGTGATTGCGACCTGGACTCTTGGATCCAGCCAAGCAAACCAGGCCAGAGCCTCACCAACTGGTCCATCAGGGATACCATCCAAGTGACATGCAAAGAGTAATGATTTACTTTCTCCAATTATTGTACAACCCTATGTCCTACCCGGGGCATAGTGGTTTCATTGTCAGGGCCTTGTTTGATTATGTACATGCATTTTACCAATAAATCAAAAGGCGGTTTTTTTCGCATTCAAATGTTGAGATCTCTGTTATTCCTGTTTTTTATTTGTTTTGAAAATCAATAAAATGGCAATAGGGTTTGTGCTAACCTGCATATCCTTGTTTTAAGCTTAACCCTTGTTATTGCAGGATCCACATAACAGATGACATCGACTCTGGACCTTCTACGACTCACTTCGACTTCGATTGCCCGATCTATCAAGACGAAGAAGAGATTGATGAAGACGAAGACCTTCCCGAAGAGTTGGCCCGCTTGTTGAAACAAGAAGAGAAAGTTATTCTGCCTCACGAGGAAGAGATTGAGATTGTGAATTTGGGTTCTGAAGAACTTGTCAGGAATGTCAGGATAGGGGCTGCATTGCAGGGTGATGTCAAGCAGAGATTGGTCGAGATGCTGAGAGGGTATAGTGACATCTTTTCTTGGTCATACGAAGATATGCCCGGACTTGATACTGACATCGTGGTCCACCACTTGCCGCTGCGAGAAGATTGTCCTCCCGTTAAGCAGAAGCTTAGGAGGACGCGACCAGATATGGCCGTTAAGATCAAAGAAGAAGTGCAGAAGCAGCTTGATGCTGGCTTCTTAGCGGTCACTACTTACCCTCTGTGGGTCGCCAACATAATGCCTGTACCGAAGAAGGACGGTAAGGTGCGAATGTGCGTCGATTATCGGGATTTGAATAGGGCGAGCCCTAAAGATGATTTCCCGCCCCCTCATATTGATGTGTTGGTCGACAATACAGCTCAGTTCTCCGTATTTTCGTTCATGGATGGCTTCTCCGGCTACAATCAGATCAAGATGGCGCCGGTAGACATGGAGAAAACTACGTTTATCACCCCTTGGGGAACGTTTTGCTACAAGGTAATGCCTTTCGGTCTGAAGAACGCAGGGGCCACTTACGAACGAGCAATGGTTACTTTGTTTCATGATATGATTCATCATGAGATTGAAGTCTATGTTGATGACATGATTGCGAAGTCCCAAACGGAGGAGGGACATCTGGTCAATTTGCTGAAGCTTTTTGAGAGGCTTAGGAAATTCAGGTTGAGGCTGAATCCTAACAAGTGTACTTTCGGAGTACGGTCTGGAAAACTACTGGGGTTTATCGTGAGTGAAAGAGGCATTGAGGTTGATCCTGCGTAGATAAAAGCAATACAAGAGATGCCAGCGCCAAAAACAGAAAAAGAAGTTCGTGGTTTCCTGGGCAGAATAAACTACACTGCAAGGTTTATTTCTCAGCTCACGGCCACGTGTGAACCGATGTTCAAACTGCTAAGGAAAGATCAGGAAATTATCTGGAACGAGGATTGCCATAAGGCATTTGATAAGATAAAACAGTATTTATAGGAACCTCCGATCTTGATACCCCTAGTGGCCGGACGACCCTTAATCATGTACTTGACAGTTCTTGAGAATAGTATGGGGGTGTGTTCTCGGTCAGCACGACGAGACGGGCAGAAAGGAGCATGCCATTTACTACTTGAGTAAAAAATTCACGGATTGTGAATCTCGTTATTCGATGCTGGAGAAAACGTGTTGTGCACTAGCCTGGTCTGCCAAACGTTTACGACAGTACATGCTCAATCACACAACCATGCTAATTTCGAAGATGGATCCGATCAAGTACGTCTTCGAGAAGCAAGCGCTTTCGGGCAGGATTGCCAGATGGCAAATGGTGTTGACAGAATATGACATTCAGTACGTCTCCCAAAAGGCCATCAAGGGAAGCGTATTGTCTGAATACCTTGCCGAACAGCCGATCAAAGATTATCAGCCGATGAAATTTGAATTCCCTGATGAGGATATCATGTTTCTCAAAGTGAAGGATTGCGATGAAGCATTGTCCGACGAGGGTCCAGACAGGAAATCCCAGGGGAAATTGATATTTGACGGGGAGGTTAATTCTTACGGAAGTGGCATTGGGGCAATCATCACAACTCCCCATGGATCCCACATCCCGTTTACCGCGAGACTGAAGTTTCCGGTCACCAATAACGAAGCAGAATACGAAGCATGCATCATGGGTCTAGAAGAAGCAATTGATCTGAGAATCAAGAACCTAGATGTATATGGTGACTCGGCACTTGTGATCAACCAGATTAAAGGGGAGTGGGAGACTCGTCAATCAAATTTGGTGTCGTACATGAATTATGCCAGAAGGCTGCTTCCGTTCTTTGATCGAGTGGAACTCCATCATGTGCCCAGAGCTGAAAACCAGATGGCTGATGCCTTAGCCACGTTGGCTTCGATGTATAAAGTCAATTTTTGGAATGAAGCTCCAAGAATTGTCCTTTCTCGTCTTGATAGACCTGCATTCGTCTTGGCGATCGAGGAAGCCTCCGACGGCAAGCCATGGTTCCATGATATCCAGACCTTCCTTATGACTAAGGAGTATCCTGCGGGAGCGTCCACCCAGGATAAGAAGACTCTGAGGAGGCTATCTGAAATTTTTTATCTTAATCCTGATGGAGTTCTGTATAAGAGAAACCATGATCTTGTGCTACTCAGATGTGTAGATGAGAAAGAAGCGAGTAAGCTCATGGAAGAAGTCCATGAAGGCACATTTGGTACACACGCCGGCGGGCATGCTATGGTAAGAAAGATCCTGAGAGCATGATACTACTGGCTGACGATGGAGTCGGAGTGCTTTAAATTCGCGAAGAGATGTCATAAATGCCAGATTTATGCTGATAAGATTCATGTGCCTTCGTGCCCGTTGAATGTCATGTCCTCCCCGTGGCTGTTCTCCATGTGGGGCATCGACATGATAGGCAAGATCGAGCCCACTGCATCTAACAGTCATCGCTTCATTCTAGTAGCTATCGACTACTTCACCAAGTGGGTGGAGGCAGCCTCATATGCTAATGTGACCAAGCAGGTGGTGGCTAAATTCATAAAGAGGGACACCATCTGTCATTACGGAATTCCCGAGCGGATCATTACTGATAATGGTTCGAATATGAATAACAAGATGATGAAGGAGCTGTGCCAGAGTTTCAAGATTGAACACCACAACTCACCTCCTTACCGGTCGAAGATGAATGGCGTCGTTGAAGCGGCCAATAAAAACATCAAGAAGATTGTGCAGAAGATGGTTGTGACCTACAAAGATTGGCACGAGATGTTTCCATTTGCACTGCACGGTTATCGTACGATGGTACGCACATCAACCGAGCAACTCCTTTCTCACTGGTGTACGGTATGGAGGTTGTCCTACCGTTAGAAGTTGAGATCCCTTCTTTACGAGTTTTGGTTGACGTGAAACTCGATGAGGCAGAATGGATTAAGAACCGACTAAACCAACTCAGCCTGATGGGCGAGAAGAGGTTAGCATCGATTGCATATGGTTGTCTGTACCAAAGCCGAATGAAGAAAGCTTATGAGAAGAAGGTGCGTCCTAGAACCTTTCAGACGGGTGATCTCGTCCTGAAGAAGATTCTTCCTCCACACTCCGACCACCGGGGCAAGTGGACTTCCAATTACGAAGGTCCATACATCGTCAGTAAGGTCTTCTCGGGAGGAGCCTTGTTGTTATCCACGATAGATGGTGAAGATTTTGCAACCCCGGTGAACGCGGACGCAGTTAAAAAATACTTTGCTTAAAAAATGACCCGCTGGAAAGAAAAAGAATATCCAGGCAAAAATGGGGCATCCCGGCGAACCATGAAAAAGGAAAAAGGTTCAGGCAAAAATTAGGGATATAAATGAAAAGAATGTACACCCGCAAAGTCGAAAACCTGGAAGGGCGACTTTGGCAAAAAAGGGTATCCCGATGAATCGAAAACCAGGAAGGGCGATTCAGGCAAAAGTTAGGGATTGGAAAAAGCAAATGACTGCGTTTCGCGTGTGGACTGTATTTGTTTAGTGGTTTGGAAGACCTGAGGGCCGTTTATCTGAATCAATCTCTTCTGAAGCTGAAGCGTCGGAGAAGTATCGAAGTCGAGTGGGTCATAGAGGGATCAACTCATGGTGTTCATCTACGCCTCATTGCCGACATTTGTGTATATACTGATGTATATTTATGTTGTTATATTTTTGCAGCTTCCTCATTCCAGGAGCTTGCATTTATTGTAAAACATTTTCACCCATTCAGGGGTTCGTTATCAATAAAATGTATACTATTCAGCGATTCTGTTTGTTTGCGACAAAGAACGCCGATGTTTTTGATAAAATATGCATACATAAACTTACTGGCCTAGGCCACTGATTGTTGAAACAATGAATTACTTGAACATTGTCACAAGATGATAACCTTGATAGGTCCCTTTGAGAAGGGTATCTTGTCTGTTCGTTTGTGTTATTGCAGGTATAGCATATTCCAGGCAGCATGCCGTATGTTTCCCCGAGAGGATGACTCCTTCTTCTCCAGCGAGCTCAGCAGTATCCCCCCGCGGAGTCTGAACAGGAGACCGCAAGCATTGATATGTCTCCCCAAGCAGAGATAGATTCTCTCCCCAATCAGATGTATCCTGCAGGATCGTTGTCTCCCCAGCTGAGTCATATACTGAAGTGTGCAGCACTCGATAGTACAGACTGAAGTCTTCAGGAGAATTGAGATTCCCCACAGAGTCGTACTCTCCCCCAGCAAGCAGGATGATCCCTTTTTCCCCAGCCGAGTTTGCAGATCCCCCAAGAGAGCCGAGTCCTTGGAAGCCATTGAAGCCATGTTTGGTTTTCCCCAGTAGAGTGTTGAATAGCTGATGCTGTATTTCCCCATCGGAGTTGTTATCTCCAGGAAAGTTTAGCTGCGAAGACCGTGCAGTTTATTTCTGCGATTGATATCGTTTCCTCGACAGTTTGTGGTTTGAATATCTGGTTGAGCGGGTTTAGGTTCTTGTAGAACTTTGTTCCCCTGCAGCAATCGCCTGGAGTTCGTTTCCCCAGGCGGAGTCCAATTGAGATTGGTGTGATTTCTTCTCCTTGGAAGGATGATTCCTTCCTCCACCAGAGTGGTTCTTTCTCCTTGACAGGAGGATTTTCCCTTCAGCATTTATTTTCCTGATGGGGTCGTAGCATTTTTCATGATTACGTAGCATTTACCCTAAATGCATAGCATTTCCACCGTGTGGAGCATTGCGCCATTGTCAAACATATGCATATTAAACATGAGCTAGGTCGTCACCGTTCTTGTTTTGCAGGTGTTCCCCGACAGGGTGTTTGCTCAGGATGATTCCTGACATCTCAGAAGAGTTGTTTGGTCTAAGATGATTCTTGAATTCCCCAGCAAAGTCATTTGCCCAAGATGATTCTTGAATTCCCCATCGAAGTTATTGCTTAAGATGATTCTTAAAATCCCCAGTGAAGTTGCCAGGGTTGGTTGCTCAAGTTGATGCTTAGAGTCCCCGGCAGAGTGTTTGCGCAGGATGATTCCTGAAATCTCCAGCAGAGTTATTGGTTCAAGATGGTTCTTGAAGTCCCCGGCGGAGTTATTTGTCCAAGATGATTCTTGTAGTACTCAGCAGAGTTGATTCACCCAGAATGATTTCTGGATCCCCGAAGCAGAGTTACTTGATAGTTCTCCAGAATCCCCAGCGGAGATGTGTCACCCCCAGCATGTTTTCAACTGAGAAGTTGAGATCTCCTTGAAGACTTAATGATTGAAGTTCGGCAGCAGTGCCAAAACCCCAGACTTACTGATGAAGTCTAACTGCGATGTCGAAGCAGTTTACCTAGCTGACGCAGGGTGCCTGACGGCAAAAGATTGTATATCCTTAGCGGTTCCTGATTGATTAAGGATTCCATGTTGAGACTTACTGACGAAGTCCAACTGTGATGTCAAAGCAGTTCTCCCAGCTGACGCGGAGTGCCTGACGGAGAAAGAATGTATATCCTTATTGGTCCATGATGGGTTAAGGATTCCATTATCTGACTTACTGATGAAGTCCAACTACAAGGTCGAAGTAGTTCTCCTAGCTGACGCAGAGTTCCTGATGGCGGAAGTTTGGATATCCCTACTTGGTTCATGATCGACCGAGAATTCTATTCCCGACTTACTGACGAAGTCCGGCTGACGCCCGAAATGTTCTTTGAATTCCCGATGGCATAATTAGCTTGATTGTAAAAAAAAAAGTTCCTAATGGCCTGATGGGTCCCGAGGAATTCTTCTCCAGCAATGCCGCAGAATGCCTGACGGATATATCAGCTATGTATCGCCAGTTACCGAGTAACCAGTGATCCCTTGATGACTTGAGGACGAATATCTACAGCAAAATCAGATGATCATCCTAACGGAGATTTGAGATTATACCTTTCACCGGTTACCGTGTGACCAATTCCCCAGCAGAGCTGCCATGCAACTGTCATGCTCAGTTTTTGAAGATGTTCCTAACAATCAGAGTATCGTTTACCTGTGCGGGGTTGGAAAATCGCCCGTTACCGTGTAACTAATGACCCCTCGATGATTTGAGGACGCAATGATATCAGATAAATCAGAGAATCATCCTGACGGGGATTCAGATCAGTAATTCTCCAGCTAGTTGTCGTGCATCTATTGTTTCAGTTTCCGAAGATTTGTTCCCATCAGAGTACGGTGTACTTGTGCAGTTGGCAAATTTCTGGGTTTGTTGGTATTCAACCATCTCGTACCATGTATGCAGGAGATTAAGAGGTATGATTACCAATCAAGAGCTATACAAGACTGTGAGGCTAGATAAGAAGGTTATTCAAGTGTTCAAGGGTTGATATCCTTGTCAGAGAAGTTCAAAGATCCTCAGAAAAAGTGGTTGAAACCAAGAAGGTGTGTCTCCTAACTTGACAGTTGTGGAAAGCCATCAGATGATTCTGAAGCCATGAAGTTGGACTTGAGGTCTTGAGAGAGCTCATGGGAAGTGTTGAAGATCACTTTGAGGCCTAGACAGGTCATTGTGCAAGATTAAGAAGGCTCAGCCATGAGTGGTGCAGCTAGGGTTTGACTAGGTCAACCCTAAGTCAACTAATGATTTGAAGAAGGTTGAGACCTAATTCAAGAGCCATGTGATCATGGATTGGTACATTGAGATGTCATAAGGATGATTCCAAGGTTAACTCATAATGATTGAAGAGTTTGAGAAGTTTCAAGCTAGGGTTTCTAAGGCTTGACAGTGTAAAATCCCCTAGTTTGACCCTTATCTTCAAAGGAATTTAGCTCAAAATGTGATGGTCATCTCATCTTTCCCCCAACATGATTGTTGTAGATCATGGTCTTAGCTTTAATTTGAGTGCTAGAAGTACTTTATAGGATTTGTAGAACTCAAGTTATGGCTTTGACAAGTTACAAGTCATCTGAGGTATGTGAATTTGGAGCTTGAAAGTGACCCAACTTGCATGAAACCTTTGCCCAAGAAGGACGATTCCTATGAACTTTTGGTCAACATGAATGTTGCTCCTTATCCTCATAGCTTTCAATAGAGTACTAGAAGTCCTTGATAGGATTTGTAGAACTCAAGTTATGGCTTTGACAAGTCAAGGGTATTTTGGGTATTGGTGATTATAGGTCATTTGTGATCATAGGTCATTTTCACCAACTTAGAGGCCTCAAATGAAACTTTGTTCAACTATAAAGTTGCTCAAAATGGGGTTTTAACCTTGACCATGCATCAAGGAGGCATTGAAATGGCTCAAGGAGAGATGTGGTTCAAGGAATTTTGAAAAAGAAAGAATTAAAAGGATTTAATGACCAAAAATTGAAATAAATCATTTTGTGTCCAAATGAAGCAAAATAATAGGTCATTTTGATTGGAAGAATCATTTCAGAAACAATGGCAATGTTAGAATTTTGATTTGAGGTCAAATTCATGCACTTCCATTTCATTTCTTCATGATGAAGCAACATAATCAACATGAACCTTTGGCTTGCAAACAAGGAAGTGAACTTAACAAACTAATTCAATATCTCATGAGAAGTTGAATGCAAGCAAATTCAGGCCAGAACAGAGCTATAATCGTGAGTTCCATGGATGAGATTTTGGTGAGAATCTCAAAATCCAATTTCTCATTTGGAAGCTTACAGAACTTTCTAGATGATTCTAATGAGTTCTATATAAGCATTAGAATGAGTTCAGTGCATTTTTTGGAGAAGATTGAGCCCTGAAGCAGAGAGTGAGATTGAAGTTTCACCATTGCAAGTTGGAATCGGTTTTTGAGTTCAAGGCAAAATCAAGGGAAAGTGAAGGTTGCATTAGCTTCAGGTGGTGATTTAGAGTGAATCTGCATCATCTTGAAGGTTGAATTGAAGGAGAAGTGCATCTGTTACAAGCTCCAACACAGGTTTTAATTTCTTGAAATTTCTCTCTAACTATGTGTTTTCAGTGAACTAGAGGCATGTGGTTAGGTTCCCCTATTGATATAGATGGATTTAGGATGATCAATTGCAACTTTAGAGACAATTTAGGTGGAAGTTCATTTTCGGTTGAGATTGATATCTCAAGATCCAGGCATTTTTAGAGTGAATGAAGGTCATGGTTGAATTACTGGTGAAATTTTGAGCAAGATTCATTCAGAAATCGTGGCGAATGGTTGGCTATAGACGAAGTTAGGGTTATGCAGGGGTGGCCGGAAAAGCCACCGGCGACGTCTGGTTCGCGCACAGGTTTCAGGTTTAAATTGAGGAAGATGAAATCCTCACCCTCCATTCATGCTGAAGACTTGACTCAGTCTCTCAATCCAAGAGCCCTTGATGAGCCACGTACCCCTCTCCCAAAACTCACCGTTTTACTTACTCGCTGAATGAATTGAACGTGCGTGAGTTCGAATCTTGGCATGTACTCCTTTTTTCTTGTGTTAATTTCTGAAGAGAATGCAAGTGGATTCATGGCGCCTGGGCCTAATGTTTGGGTTAATATCCACACCCCCTTTTGGCCCAATTCTTTGAAATGAACTGCATTGGATTGCTATTTGATACGCGTTTTTATTAATTTCCTTGAATTTCTTTATTTTTATCATTTCATATGGTTTAGAGAATAATTCACAAAAAATAGGAAAATAATCCAATTAATTCCAATTTTTCCCCCTGACTCATGAATGAGTCTAGAATTTTAAGAAATAAAAATATTAGGAATGCATGCATTTGTGATTTTATGTGCATTTTTTACATTTTAATTGATATTAAAATCATTATGGTTGATACCTTGTGTTGTTGAATTTTGTGTGATCAATTGGTGATGATTCTTGAGCTAATTTTTTGTGTGTGATTAGTATAGAGATGCATGATCCTCTAGTAATTTTCTCACATTTTTGTGATGAAATTAGGTGGTAGTTTTAAGTTGAAACTTTAGGTGCTCTAGTTTTAGGGTTTAAGCTTAGCACCTTATGATTTAGGATTTATTTCTAGGACTTTGTGGATGATTCAACCCCTGGATTTTGTATGGTAGATTCATGATTGAATTAGGTTCCCATAGTTATTTTTGTAGGATTTTAAAATTGGCTTTAGTATTTTAGTTAGGATTAACTTTAGTACCAGATTTTAGGTGATCCTAACTTGCTAATTCAACTAGAATGATTTATTTAGTTCCCTTAGATTAGGGTTTTGCCTCCCTTGCTCTTGGATGATGATGAAGACTTGTGTGGGCTACTGAGGAATGCTTGAAGAAGCTTTGGTGTTAATATTTCCCTTCTTTTGGTGTAGTTTTGTTTAGGTGCTAGGATTAGGGTTTGTAAGTAGAGCTTCTAGATAGTTTCTCTTCTTTCATAAACATGGAAGGTGTTGATCACTTCCATCCTTCCCTATGATGTAAGGTCCCCTTGTGAAGGCCTCATCCCTCCTTTGGTAGGATGTGTGGCTCTTCACAAGTTGGTAGAACCTTTGAGGGTTCCTTTCTCTGATGATGGAGTGCTTAGTGGTTACCTTTGGTCTTCACTCTGCTGTCCATTATCCAAACCTTGCTCTTGTTAGATGAATCTTTCTCCCTGGCTAGAGGATGGAATTCCTTGTTAGAAGATTGAAGATGCTAGAAGTTGCTACTTCCCAGTATTTGAAGACTGCCATTGGAGCTGAAGCTTGAAGATCAAGAAGAACAAGTTGACACTTGTGAAGGAGATCCTGTTGAGATCAAATGAAGAGCTGAAGCTTGAAGTTGGAGAACAAGTTGATACTTGTGTTTGATGTATTGAAAGCTTGAACAAGCAAGTTGATATTTTCTATTGAAGATGATAGACTTGAAGAGCAGTGGAAGACTGAGGCCTGAACTGATGTCAGAGATGCTTTGCTGTGAAGCTGTGGGAGCTATTGATCTGCTTTCTTTCCTGTATGTTTTCTTTCTGTGCAACTGTATGGATGTGACTTGTTTGATTTGCTTGATGCATTAGAATAAGTCCATAATTAGACTGACTTAAGATAGGAGCATGATTGCACTAGAGGTTGAGTTGCTCCCTCTGCTTGTATTTTTACTGTATGGCTTTGCTTGCGGGTATTCGGTAAAGCCCAGCTCCCTTGCCTATGTAGTTTGTGATTTGCTTAATGGCAGGTTATTTCTTCTGTATGATTGCAGTTATTGTGTTTATTCATATTTGGCTTGAGGTCGAGACGAGCTTGTGGAGGCTGATGCCCCACACACATTTCCTCCCTCACTTGCATTGCATGCATTTTGCAGTCATTTACTGTTTACTGTTTAAGCTGATGCTTTATCTGTTTCTGTTTATCATTGGCATGATCCCCTAGGAATCTCTGTTTCAAACTTCAACCATAGGATGAATCCTTGGCATGAAAACAGTAGGACTTGATAGTCACTCTCAGGTCATAGTCTCTAGTGCGATATTGGTTGCAAACATCCATAAAAAACAGTTCTTCCGTAAAAGACAGAAAACAAACTTCAAACCTTTTTTGCCCCGTGGGCCCATAATTCAAAGGAAGCTTTTCTGAAGAAAAGAGTGTCGTTAACTCCCAGTTCTACCGCAAATGGTAACGCCTAAGTCTCCAAGGGTCGAGCTGCATGCACCAAACTGCTGGAACTGTTTGTTAACCCTACTCGAAAAAACAGATGAATCTGAATCCCCGTAATCCGTATTATCCCGAACTACGTAAGCTCTAATCTCTCATACCTGTTGAAAGTACGTAGGCACGATACTGACATATTGGCGAGCCACCTTCCCCGTAACCTGTAGTTAGCCGAACTACGTTGACTCTGATTTCTCATTCTCTGATGAGAATACGTAGGCATAAAGTGTGACGCTTTGCCGAGTCATTTTCTTTTCTTTTTGACTAGCCTTGATAGGTAGATAGATAAAACCAACCCGTCAGATAAACACAACAAGCGTGGATCCCATCGAGTACGATGGACGTGAGGGGTGCTAATACCTTCCCCTTGCGTAACTGACTCCCGAACCCAGACAATGGTTGCGATGACCTTGTCTTATACCTCTTCGTCAGGTTTTTCCGATCGTTTCCTTTCCCGTTCTGAGGGATAAATAACGAAAGGTGGCGACTCTTCTGTTTTGCCGGCACCTTATTTTCGCGATAGTGACACAACCCATACAAGTCTTCATCATCATCCAAAAGCAAGAGAAGAAAAACCCTAGTCTAAGGGAACTAATGAAGTCATTCTAGTTGAGTTAGCAAGTTAGGATCACCTAAAACCTAGTATTAAAGTTAATTCTAACTAAAATACTAAAATCAATTATAAAATCCTACAAAAATAACTATGGGAACCTATGTCAATCATGACTCTACCATGTTAATTCCAGAGATCAAATCCTCAAATAAGACCTAGAAATAAATTCTACACTACAAGGTACTAAACTTAAACCCTAAAAGGGGCACCTAAGGTTTCAACCTAAAAATAGCACCTAATTTCATCACAAAAATGTGATAAAAATACTATGGGAGCATACATGTCTAAGCTAATCACAAACAAAACCTCAAGCAAAAACTCATCACCAAGTGATCAAACTAAAATCATCAAACAGAGGTATCAACCATGGTAATTTTATTATCAAATAAAATGTAAAAAATGCACATAAAATAAAAATGCATGATTTTCCCAATATTTTTATTCCATAAAATTCTAGATTCAATCATGAATCAGGGGGAAAAACCTGGAATTAATTGACCCATTTTTCTATTTTTAATGAATTATTAACAAACTAATATGAAATGATGAAAATAAGAGAAAATCAATTGAAAATAATAAAACTTGCGTTGCAAGTAGCAATTCTGATCAGTTCATTGCGCTGGGTTGGACCAAAGTGGGGGTGTAAGTATCAATTCAGTCACTAAGCCTATTGCTTCCAATTAATGAAACAGTGCGTATCAATGAAGGGGTCAAAGTCTGACTTTCAAAACCAATCGTGGTCGTGTGTTTGTCCTACTGACTTTCAAAACCAACGCACCACAGCCTTCGTCCCCAATTTGAATTCAGATGGAGGGAGTTTACAGACGGTGGCCTGAGCAGTGGCGCCACCGTCTTCTCCGGTGAGTCATCTTCCACAGGTCATCAAACATCATAAGATTATACATCTTTCCACTCAGTTTTTGATGCTGATCACGAATCTAACCCTAGAATCATCTAGTTCCTTCTCTAACTTAAAACACGATAGCATCTTCAGAAAAGTGTCAAAATCTTGAATCTCACCATTCTTCAAATTGAAAGCATCAATCCAATCCTCATCTCATGGTGATCAATTTCCCCTATCTAATCTTGATTATCAGTCCAAGAATCTCTAGAATTCAGCCTCAACAGAAATTGGTCATCATCTTAACTTGTCTCTGTTCCACGATTTCTTGTTCTAGAATCTAACTACACATTGCAAGGATCCTAACCACCTATAGATTTCTATCTATCTCCTCCTAAATTAAGCATAAGGATGAAGATTACCAACCTGAGTTCAGAGGTGTAACAGATGCAGTTCTTGATCACTTCAACCTCCAAGATGATGCAGATACACTCCAAAACACCTTCTGAAGCCAATGCAACCTTCAATTTCCCTTGATTTGGCCTGGAACTCAGAACTCGATTCTCTCTTGCAACTCTGAATTTTCAAATTCACCTTCTGCTACCAGCTTCAAACTCTTCCAAAAAAATGGCTGAACACACTCAACACCTTATATAGAACTCATTAGAATCATCTAGAACCTTCTCAAAGCTTCAGAATGAGAAATTGGATTTTCAAATTCTCACCAAAATCTCTTCCACACTAGTCATGATATGCACTCTGTTTTGGCTTCAAAATGCTTGCTTTGCACTCCTCATGAGATATTGAATCTGAATGGTGGTGATTTACTCCTTGTTTCAATCCAATGGCTCATGTTTGATATGTTACTTCATCGTGAAGAAACAAAGAAAAGGGCATGACATTGGACTCAAATAAAAATTATGCTATTGCCAATGTTTCTAAAATACCTTTTCCATTCAAAAAATGTTATTATTTTGCTTCATTTGCACACATATCATTAATTTTGAATTTTTCCCTTTTAATTCATTTTAATTCTTCCTTTTTCACAATTTCTTGAACCAAGTCTCTCTTTGAGCCATTTTAATGCCTCCTTGATACATGGTTAAGGTTAAAACCCCATTTTGAGAAACTTTCAAGTTGCACAAAATTTCATTTGATATGTCTAAGTTTGTGAAAATGACCTATAACCAAAAATGACCCATAATCATAACTTCCCAAAATGACCTTGACTTGTTAAAGCCATAACTTGAGTTCTAAAAATCCTATCAAGGACTTCTAGTACTCTCTAGAAAGCTAAGAGAATAAGGAACAACATTCATATTATCCAAAAGTTAATAGGAATCATAATTCTTGGGAAAAAGTGTCATGCAAGTTGGGTAACTTTCAAGCTCCAAATTCACATGCCTCAGATGACTTGTAACTTGTCTGGCTCATAACTTGAGTTCTATAAACCCTATCAAGGACTTGTAGTACTCAAATTAAATCTAAGATCATGCCCTACAACAATCATGTTGGGGTTAAGATGAGATGAAGATCCTATCTTGAGCTACATTGCCTTGAAGACAGGGGTCAAACTAGGGGATTTTACACTATCAAGTCTTAGAAACCCTAGCCTGAAACTTCTCAAACTCTTTAATCACGATGAGTTAACCTTGGAATCATACTTAGAAAATCTTAATGCATCAATCCATGATCACATGGCTCTTGAATCAAGTCTCAACCTTCTTCAACTCATTAGTTGACTTAGGGTTGACCCAGTCAAACCCTAATTGCACCACTCATGGTTGAGTCTTCCTAATCTTGCACAATGACCTATCTAGGCTTAAAATTGATCTTCAACTCTTCTCATGAGCTCTCTCAAGACCTCAAGTCCATCCTCATGGCCTCAGAATCATCTGATGACTTTCCACAACTCTCAAGTTAGGAGACCTACCCTCTTGGCTTCAATCACTCTCTCTGAGGATCTTTTAACTTCTCTGACAAGATCTCAACCCTTAAACACCTGAATAACCTTCTTTGCTAGCCTAACATTCTTGTGTAGCCCTTGATTGGTAATCATACCTCTTGATCTCCTGCATACATGTCAATGAAATGCAAATGATAATGCTAATGTGAATGAAATGAAACTTAAGCTAGGTAAAGAAAAGTTGGGCAAATTTTGGGGTGCAACACACGCGTGTCATGATTTGGCCCCTTGGATGTTTGACTGAGTAATTGGTTTGTGTGGCTGAGATCATCTCTCATAGGCTATCTGACTTTGAATTGGACTGAGCCTCATTGCTTTACACACCCCCTCATGGCTAGGCCCATTGGTTTACACGTTTTGGGATTGTTATTTGCACCATGTTTATTTATTTTGTTTTATTTTCTTTTTTATTTTTGTTTCATGTCTGTTTGGATTTAATCAAATATAAAATACTTCCAATGGTCCAAAAATTCCACAAAATTCTGTTTTAGACACTTTGAGATGTCCTCTAATTTTAGGAAATTTTTATTTTATTTTTGGTTTTATTTTCAATTAAAAATGGAATTAAACATTGGAAGTGTTTTGTTTGAGTTAAATCTTGACATGTGTTTGTTTTTGTTTTGTTTCTTCCATCTCTTTTTGATCCAATGACTAAAAATTAATCCTCATATCCATGATGAGTTGATGAATTTTTAAGGACCATTTTGCCCCTGTTTGGTTGACTTTTGGGTTGACTTTTGTTGCATTTCATTTGACCCTCGACAATCCTCATTCACAATGGAACACCCTTGTGAATCAATTTCTTTGGTGATGTTGTGAATTGATTTTGATTGTGATTTCTTGGCTTCTGTTTGCCAACAAGTTTATGGACTTTCTGCATTTTATTTGGTTATTTTTGAATCATTTTCCTAATTTTGAGAAAACTTGCAAGTCAAGTTACCCCAAAGGGAGGTTCATACATACACATTGACCTAGTTTGCCTTCGATATGACTTTGATGGATCCTTTGAGCTTTTGATTCCTTTTGATTCATGTTTCTAACATGTTAAGGTTGCTGGTTGCTCAATTTTAGGTCATGATATTGTGTTATGCTTGTTCATTTGTGTGCTTCCTTTGTTGCTTCCATTTAAGGTTTCCATATGTGACTTGTTTGCATCCTTTTGTGTGATTTCCTCTTGTGCATCTTCTTCTCCTTTCTTCTTTGCATTTCACATATGCATGCTTGGTTGATATGAGCTTTTGGAGGCTACTTCCCCACATTATTTTCTTCCCACTTTCATTCTACTTGTGCATCTTATGTTTGCATGTTTACATTTGCATGTTCTTTCTTCTTCTTCTTCTTTTGCTTTTCTTTGCCATGCTCCCCATAAGTTCTCTAACCTCTTGAGGTTATGATAGACATTAGGTGTTTAACCATGCATGATAACATTAGGTAGTTCCCTTGTATATCCCAACTTTAAGTCCACTTTGCATGATAACTTTTAGGATTGAATTAGTCTCCCATTAGTGGTCCTTTCTTCTCTTCTCATCTTCATACAATCTTAACATACTTAATAAAGATAATGGATGTTGTTCCATGAGCCTTATACTTAGGAAATGGTGATTGGGGGGCCACCTCTCAATTTCCTAGAGTGTTTAGTATACGTCCTTATGACGATATGCGACGCATTCACTCCTAGGTTTTAGACTTTAGTACAACATGCATTATAAACAAATCAAACTCAAAACACTTCTTCTCTAAAAAACACAAAAACACTTCAAACCTTTTTCATCCTTCGGGATCTTAATCAAGGAAAATCTTTTCAGATAAAAGAGTGTTGTTAACTTTTAGTTCTACTGCAAACAGTATCGCCTAAGTCTCCAATGGTCGAGCTGTATACACCAACTGCTAGAACTACTTGTTAACCCTACTCGGGCCTAAAAGCTTTTGAACCAACTTGTGGTCTTTTTAGCCCGAACTATGTTTGCTCTGATCTTTCATACCAGATGAAAGTACGTAGGCACAAGACGCGATGTCTTGGCGAGCAACCTTCCCCCCTTTTCACCCGTAGTTAGCCGAACTACGTTGACTCTGACTTTCCCATTTCCCGAGGGAATACGTAGGCACAGAGCGGCGATGCTCTGCCGAGTCATCTTTTCTTTTTTCTTTTGTCCCTTGACCTTTAGCTAGATAGATGATCACCCTTTTAGATAGACAGCGATGCGTGGATCCCGTCGAGTACGACGGACGTGAGGGGTGCTAATACCTTCCCCTTGCGTAACCGACTCCCGAATCCAGACTTGGTTGCGATGACCTTGTCTTTCCCTTTTTCGTTAGGTTTTTTCGATCTTTTCCTTTCCCTCTCTTTGGGATAAATAACAAAAGATGGCGACTCTTCTGTTTTCCGCCGGGTGTTTTTCGCAGTTGCGACAGGTTGTTCAAAGGGCGTGCCGTAATCGGAGGTTTATTCATCGCGGTTGAAGGACTTGATTCATCTTGAATCAAGGGAAGAGAAGGAATATGCTCTGCATCAACAATTGGGTTTGATTGTTTGAATTCTATTGCTTCTCATGTAAACATTTGAAAATATGTTATATATATACAGGTCTCAATTCTATTTTTAGAATTGAGGGTAGACGAACCCCAAGCGAGGATGACGGGGAACTTCCTCAACAAATTGGTGTTCTCTCTTTATTTTTCAATTGCTTAATTTCTGAGTTTGTGTGCAAATAATTTAGTTGATCCAAATTTTGTTGTGTGTAGTGTTGAACCATTTTTAGAAACCTTACTACAATCCTTAATTGTTATTGAATACTATAGCACTTCACTCACATATTGAAATTCATTTGTGGTGCCTTGCACACCAAGTGCTCGACTAATTGTGTGAACACAAGCACTTGTGTTGTATTTTCAATTGGGTTATATTTTTTCACGCATTGGAAACAATCCAACCTTATAGTGAATAAAATCTAGTTGATGTGTGTTCAAATTAATGTTTCTAAAATCTCGTTTTTATCGGATTTCAAAGGCTTTGCGTATATCCGGTCTTTTCGGTAAAGGTTTGTTTTAGACAAATATAGTTCCTCGGCCGATTTCGCCTAAAAACTATTTGAAAACCAAATATTGGTAAGCGCTGACTCTGTTTTTAACGAGTGATATATTCAACCCCCCTCGTAGATCTGCGTCATCGTTAAACAAGTGGTATCAAGAGCACCGGTTCATTACATGCTTCGCATATAACTTCTTAGAAAATGGCTAATGAACCAAAAGAAGTTTACAATAGAGCACATGTCACTATGCCAAAAATGATTTTTGGCAGCACAACAAAGACACCAGTTTCTATAAAAGCGCTACTAAATATTTTTAAAAAAAAACAGAAAGGAAAAAAGCGCTGGCTTTAGAAAGCGTTGTTGTTGTACCCAAAATTTTGACCCCTAGATTCCATCATCACTCTAGGAGCATCATCATTTTTATCTAACCTTAACCTATTTCAAGTTTATCTATGTCAAGATACAAATGAATTAGACTTGCATAAAGTCAAGAATCGAGGTTTCGATGGTTTGACTAGTCAATGTCTTGGATTGATTCTCCATGAAATAAGTTTCTACATCATTAAGAGTACCTTATTTGATCAAGTATAAATCTAATTTGAGGTTTTCACCCAAAGATCAAGAAAAGTGCAGTCCAGGGCACCCGATTAGGGTTTCTGATCAGGAAACGTCAATTGTAGTTTGACTTTTGATTTAAATGGCATTCTAATGATGGAATCATGGTCCAGGAGGCTTATATGACTTATTGAAGTTCACCCAAGAAGTTTCAAGATCTCAGAGGACCCAGAACACCGACATTCAGTTTAGGGTTTTTTAATCAATCAGTCCGTTTGATTGAAAAGTCAACTCTTTGACCAAAAGGAATTTGACCTCAAAGTTGGAAGCAAATATGTTCCCAATTTCATATTACATATATTCATGAATTTTGTGACAATTGGATCAAGGATTGAGGAGTAATCGAAAAAGTCGGGAATTAGGGTTTTGAAAGGGGCAAGACCATAACGTTTTAACCATACCTCCAAATGAGGTGGTTGAAAGCTTGTTGGGAAGGTCATGGCAAGCCCTACAAAATTGTCAAGGTGACCCATGTGTAAAAAATAAATAGATTTAGATTTATAGTCAAAATCATCACAAGAGAAGAAAATCCCAAAAACATGTTTAAGACATGTTTTCAACCAACTTCAAGAGGTTTTTTGACCTAGTTCCACTTGAAATTTGAAAATCCCAAAAACATGAAAGTTGTAGAGCATAATGAGGGCTTTCCAAAAAGTACAAGAACTCCTTCATAGCCCTTGTGAACTGAGAGTTTCGAAGGAGACAAGTTGGGCCTAAACACTTGATTGTCATCATATCCAAACTCAACACAAACTTGGTTTCCAACTATCCACTTGCATTCTACCCATGGATTGAAATCTGATATGATGTTGTAGAGTGTATAATGAACTATATCAGAAGATCTTTCAAGCATGGCCAAATTTTTGTCCAAAGGACCACTGTTTAATGTGAAAAAATACAAAAGTACACCATGAGAGAGATGATTTGTGGCTACACCATGGGGGGCTGTCCTTGCTACCTTTATGGTCACTTCTTACAGCTCAAGATTAGCTGGTTTTATGGGCCAAACACCTTTGAAAGAAAGCACCATCTGCAGAGGAAAATCACACTTAGATTTGTCAAAGATCTTTCACCAAAACCACCATTTGAAAACCACTTGTGCAAATCTGTCCTCATTTTCACTTTGCCTATAAACAGAGGATTCCTCTATGATAATCTGAACACTAGAGCACTCTAAACCCAAGGCAAAATGAAGCTCTCTCACTCTTGCCTTGCTTTACTTGTAAGTGAAGAAAAAGCATTCAAAACCACCAAAAACTGCCTCTTGCAAACTTCATACCAACTTCCTTTTAATTATTTAACCACCTTAAAAATAATCCACACAACCTCAAAATCATAATTAGAAGGTGTTCCAACCATTGATTTCACCAAAACACCACAAAACCAAAAGTCAACCTCCCACACCCTAAAGTTTGACTTTTCTGCATAAAATGGAGAAACTCACTGCCTAGATCAGTTTGGTCCTCTTTGACACTTTGAACACCCTACATTTATGTTGTACCAACTATCCAAGGCCTTAAAAAACAGATGGAACCTCATTTGCTAGATCTGTCCTCAAGGATCACTTCTTTCTTCAAGAAGAAGTAATCTCAAGCTTGCATCAAGGGAGGGATATCTTATTCACTCAAGGTTGCTAGCTTACCTTGGGAAGTCTACAAGAGGTATGTGATTTCAAAACCTCTCATTGATATGTATCATATGTTGAAATTGATTTATGCTTGCTTAATGAGTTGTAATTCATGAAAAAATGTGATTGACCTTGGCATTGTCATGTAAGGTTTGCAACAGTTTTGTTAAATTTTGTTTTCATAATAAGATTTGTTATACCTGCTATCATAAGGTTGTGACCTTGCATTTGAAGTAAGTAATGAGTTAGTTTATTGAATGTCATGTTTGAATTTGCAACTTTTATGTTTGAAACTGTTCTTGAGTTGATTTGTCCAAAGTATGTCTGCTTACATTAAGGTAGTGACTGTCATCAAGGCAATGTTTTGGACTGGTGTTGGATTTTTGGTATTGTAATATCAAAGTTTGTGACTGTTTCTATTTTAAACAAAAAAAGTCTATTGATTGATTTTTATTGAAAATGCTATTAATCATGGTGAATATGTGGCTGTTAGTTTCTGTTTGAGGATTGATCACTCTTTTATGTATCAATTTGATTTGAAACTTCTTGTAAATCTTTATGTGTGTATGTTCTGTCTTTGTAAAGGCATGTTTGAACTCATCATGGATGTTGTTGAAATCCTTGGCTATAATGTTAAGACATGATGAATTGGTTTGCTATCTAGGTTTGTCAACCTATTAGTCCATCAATTTTCATGTTTAAATCTTAGAAACCTTGAGTGTTTAAGTGTATGCTATGCTGAAACTCAAGTGCATGACATTGATGATGTGGTGAATGGTATTGAATTCATCACAACTGCTTGTTTGAAAGCACCACTCTCAAGTCATGAATCCTCATCAAAAAACAAGTGAGTTTGAATCAAATTTTGTGAAAATTGGTTGTGTTTTGGTTAAGATTGAAGTGAAACCATTTCCATGAGATCTTGCCTTGAGTTTGTTTAGGTTTTGCACAGATTATTTGACTTGAAAGGTCTTATATTATTGGGGTGGCTTGATACAATGGATCTATCGCCATCCCAGTGGTTATGCCTTGTGTTTCGTGTACTTGCCTTGCCTAATGTCTTTAGTTCGATCCATGTAGATCAACTCTTTTGGTCTTTTCTGAGTTTTCTCATATTTTGGTATTTTAGCTATCTCTTCCATTCTTATTAATGTGCGTGCTCTGGTTGATATGGTAGAGGTTTTAGCCTTGGTGTGGACCTTTCCTTACTTTTTTATCACTATTTTCTTTGATTTTTCTTCAAAATTCAAATTAGTGTAACTTTTCCTTTTCATATCATTTTTAAATGATTCTTTTTGCAAATGTCTTGTAATTTTGTCTATTTCCTATGGTAATTAAATAATCAAGAACTTGCATTCTAGAAACACTTTATATCATGAGAAAGTCTTGCAGTATTTTAGGGTTTTTACCCTCCTCTCTTTCAATCATTTTCAAAACTTCTGATTCAATTTCATAAGTTTGACTTGCACTTGGTGAGTACATGTTTTCTAAATCTTTCATGTGTGTTTATATGAACCAAAACCTATTTTCATTCAAGTATTACTTGTAAGCACCTGTTTGATCATCCTTGGGAACTATGTTTTGAATCTTGCTATCTCTTGATGTTGTGATATCTTGAGTACATTTTTTCATGTCTTCTCCAACCCATTTGGAAGTCTTGTTAGAACTCTAGCAAGATAAGATTTGTTTCATTTATGGTTGTTACCTTGAACTTATGAATTTCCCCATGAAATAATGAACTTATTGCTTGAATTGTTGTTATATTTCTTATATGTTTATTTGCACTTGATTGTCATCAGTGCATGATTTTTGCTCTTATGTTGTTACATATGACAACTTTGAACTATATGACATGCTTGCCTCAAGTTGTTACTTGCTTGCATTGTAAGTTTCTTGCATTTAAACATGTGGTTGTTACCTCATTTTCCCTTCATCTTTGTCAAGATGTATCAAGTGGCTTTTACCCCTTTATGTTGGTCTTGTAAGAACCTCTACCATGATATTGTAATATCTTTGTGCATTATTGGTTGTAACCATTTGAATTGATTGCAATATTTGTTTGATGTTGTTATATGCTTGCATGCTCTTGGTTGTTACCATACTCTTTTATATGTTCATCATGTTTGAATGAATGCTTATGTTTGTTTTAGCTTTGTTAAGTTATTTCCACAAAGTGATGGAACTTGCTAGTTCTCATCCAGTTACCTCATATTTTCCCATTCCAAAGAAAAGTCTCTCTGTTGACCCTTGGGTCATAGATAGATTATTACCCTCCCTCTTGACTTTGTTAAGTCATTTTGAACCCTAACTTAGTTAAGTTAGAACCCATATCCATTTAGACTTTGCTTTAAGTCTAGAAGACCTACCCATTGTTAGGAATATCTTTCAACTAGAACTTTAAGATAGAGTTTGTTAACTCTCTGTAAGAATCATGGTGATGATTACTTACTCCCCTCTTAGTTTTTGTAAAAGTCGATCTCCTTTGAGTGGATAACTTAGAATAGAGAGTTTTGTTAAACTCTATGCAAGCATTGTTATGTTTGTTCCCCTTTGAACCTTGATCATAATCAAGTATTCATAAAACTTAGTGAGGTGAACTATGGTTGTTCTGATTCGATCCTAGTTAGGATATGTAGGCAGAGGATAAGATATCTTTGCGAGAAAACATATACCCTATTGATCGGGAAAATAGCAAGTGTACTATTTTTACCGATTGTATTAATAAGGGAAAAAGTCCCAAGTATCGATCTCGAGGATTGCGTAGAAATTAACGGGATTTTTAGTATTCAAAGGAACAAAAAGTCTAGGGTTTTCCTTGGTAGCAAAGTATCAAAGCGAGTAAAAGTTGACTTTTAGATTAATCTAAGAACGATGTTAGGGGAGTGGAAACAATGCAAGTAAAGACCATGTAGGATTATTCTGAGATAATTTTTAGTAACCTTAATTCATCTGTTCTCAAATTTAGTTTTCCTTAATTCCTTAATAAAAACCCTTTGATGAGTTTCATGTACACTAATTCCTCAGTGTCCATGAAAAGCATCAAGCAAAAGTTCTGACAATAAAATACGTGATACGGGATATCCCCATTCCTAAGCAATATCTACCGTAATATTATTTTGCAAAAGCATTAGGTTGAATTTCCAGACCAAAACCTAATCATGAATCGAATTCTACTTTCCAATATGAATACGCATTAAGATTGTTGCAAAATAAAATATATAAGGTGAATAACATAATTCTCATAGAATAATCCAAACAAATGTCAATACATCGCAATGCAGTACCACCCCCTAACAAATGGGGGTTTAGCTACTCATGTTCTTAATAAAAACAAATGCAATTAGAAATGAAAAGGAGAAGATCATTACAATTGAAATTAGTTCACTTGGATCATCAATTGCTTCCTCTCTTGATCGATCCTTCGTTCTCCAGAAATCTCCCTCTTCAGTTGTCAATCCTATTCCCAATCCAAAAGTCCTTTTTTCTTAGCCAAAAAGTGGCTCTTATATCCAAATTCAAATTACATCGCAAAATGTCTAAAATGCCCTTCGAAACAGGTCTGACAGCATAAAAATCAGAAAAACAACAAATTCACTATCAATGGCCCTGACACGGGTGGCCGTGTCAGGCTGCTGAATCAAACAGAGCGCTTTTCATCTTCAGGGGCTGCAACACGGGCCGTGTTGTGTGACACGGGCACCCGTGTTGCTCTTCTGTTCTCCATTTTCCTCTGCTCATCTTGACCGTGTCTTTCCAACCGTGTCCTCCCTGACACGGGCCGTGTTGTGCAACACGGGTACCCGTGTTGTGCCTCTGAATTCCATTTTTTCGACTTTTCTTTGCCTCCGAAACGGTGCGAATGTCGGGCCATCAATTCCTGCCAAAAACACACTAAAAGAAACCGAATCAAATGCACCAGCGGCAAAAGTAATACAAACCTCAAAATAAGACTTACATAAAAACGACTACAAATAACTAAGATAACAAAAACCAAAGCTTCAAAAACAGATAAAAATAGTGCAAAACCAACAACAAACAGAGTTTGAAAACACAAGTGAAATCCACCGACCAAACTCCCCCGAACTTGAACTTTTGCTTGACCTCAAGCAAAAAGCTCGCCAAACCGAACTTAAAATATCTTTTTGCACAACTGAACCGTCCATAGAACTGTGAGTTACGGTAATGATACTCATACTTGAACTTCTCGTTCCAAGTCCCACTAGGGTTAATCTCGGCTTCCCCCTCAAAACAGGTAACACACAAACACTAGACCGCGTTAAGCCACAGACCTCAGTCTCCCTATTGGTAACCTCTCCGACTATGCTTTGTACTTAAGTCTTCTTTTTCGATTTTCATCCCTTTCATTCGGACAATCACTATAACGGCTTTTATGATTTTTCCTCGCGTGCACAAGATTGATCAACAACATTTTTTTTCTTTTTCTGGCACTGTTATTATTTTTGAATGGCTTTCAGGTTCGACCGTCGTTGGGCTGAATAACCGGGTGAAGGTTACCCAACTTAGAAGGATTAGTCGTCTAATTGCCCTTTTTGTTTGTTTTTTTTTCTGTGCCTTTGCTCAATATTTTTCATCAACCATGTACACACGATTCTTATTGATTAAACCCGATTATCAAAATAAACTACTAGGGGGTACTTCTCAGATCAAAGCACTATGGTACAAATCTACACGTCGAACTCGTTCCTATTCGGGAAACCCAGGGTGTTTGCTTTTTTACCTATCTCTCAAGTTTGTTCTGATTTCATCCTCACGGTTCTTTTTCCGAGCATTCTATATACTTTCTCATCACCTCACTCGCAGACATCTCACAAACAGTTCTCAAACCAAAAATTTTATTAGCTCAATATCAGGGGGTTTTCACTGTGGAACTTCCATCATGCTTTCAAACTCACACTTAAAAAACTCACACTTAAAAATAAATAACCAAAACCAAATAACGAAAAATAGAAACAAAAACACACAAATAAAATACCCCCACACTAGGATTCAACAGTGTCCTCACTGTTGGAACACCAGTAGAAGGGGACTCACAGAGTTCATGGTTGTGGAGGTTGGTGGCGCAGCATCATCTGCCGCATCCATTCGTGCATTTCACCGATCAACCTGCCTTGGCGGATTTGTTCGTTCCCTTACCTCATTTGCTCATCGCCTTGCCTTGTTTGCTCACTCCGGAGGTGACACACCTCACTCTCCATCCATTCCCATTATTTTTTAGACAAGCTCCAAGAGCCGAAGTCGGACTCCTGATAGGGTGAGACTCGAGTAGTCGTTATAGGGGCTTCTTCTGCCTGATCTCCTTCATCATCAAAAACTTCTGTACCTGTACCATCATAAAATTGGTCGTCTTCATCCTGCATTGTGTTCTCATACAACCAGTTATTCACATTTTGAATACTAATAAAGTCAGGTACAGGTAAAGCTAGGAGATGACTGTTTCGGCTTACCAAGGAGTAGTAACTATCAAAGATTCGAATCATACCTTGGGCGGTTAGGGTGGCTAGGTCTATCTTTGTCTTACCTGCAACCGTGGGTTCCTCCCTCAGGAGAGGACCGTGGCCAAAGTGATTGGCGATTTGAGTGATCATACCGCCGATACTGATTTCGCCGGAAGGTGCATTCGCAACCCTCTTCAGATGGTCAGTTGCAAAGGCAGCCACATTGATGAGCTCTTGATTCGCCATGCCATACAATAAGTACAGCTCCCTCTGAGTTGCCACTCCTGTGCTGTCACCCTTACTGAATAGTGTATAGGCCAACCCTTTTTGAGCGTACCTGAAACACGAGTTATGAATACACGAGGCTTTTTCCGCCTTAGCGACATAATCAGTCTTACCTGTGATGGCCCTCCAGAAGTCACCTGCACTAAAATTTCCCGGAGGAGCACCAGGTCCAAAATTGGGGAGCTTCAGAATATCTCCCAATTCGGCTACTGTTAGGCTATGGTCAATATCGAACAGGCGAAATCTGAGAGTGCCATAATATTCCTCCTCCGCACCTGTCCACCTATGCTTCAACTGAAAATCTAAAGTACTTAAGAATTCAACAGTTATGCGCTCATACGTCGGCGCTTCCAATTGCATAAATTCCAACATACCAAGAATGTGAAACATCCTATGGACTTCTACTCTTAGCCCTAGATTATCAAGCGTAGGGTTACAAATATACCTCGTTGGGGTGAGATTACGCTTTATGATGTTGGAATATTTCTTCTGGTGATCCGGGTCTTCAAAGAGTATGTTGTGAGGATTCGCCATTCAGTGTGCTCTCTTTTTGGGGCGCGAAGTTTCGGCCACGGCTTTTCCGGTGTCTCTACGAGGCGACATTGTTTATCCTGCAAAACACAAACAACACAGACAATTCAAAAAATTCGAAATCACTCTTAGAGAAAAACGGAACCGTAGGAATGATCACAAGGATGAGGGGAACATTTTCTGTGAAGGGCGGAAGTGCTTTCGATGAGTGGGTGTTGTGGAAATTGAAGCTTTTATGGAGAGGAGGCAATGGAGGCTTAGGGTTTTTTGGAAGAAGGTGGTTAGTAAAAGATGAAGATGATAAGAAAGTGGGGTAAATGAGAGTTTTAAGTGAGAAGGACAAACCGGGCCCCACACGGGTAAGGAAAATTATTCAGCCGCGCCTTGCAACACGGGCCGTGTTGCACAACACGGGCACCTGTGTTGCACCCCTGGTGGCTCATGAACTTTACTGATCCTTGCATCACGGGCCGTGTCACACAACACGGGAACCCGTATTGCACCCCCTGTAGGTTAATGGATTACTCTGATATTCATGACACGGGCCGTGTTGTGCAACACGGACACCCGTGTCAGGGTACTGAGTTTTCAAATTTTCCGCTCTCTTCTGGTTTCCGACAACCTTCTTTCACCGATGAACCACGAGTCAACCAAAACCTGTTAAAACAAGAAACAAAATGAAAACGTTAGTGTAAAATGCGTAGGTTGCCTCCCACGAAGCGCTTCGTTTTACGTCGCATGGCTCGACGGTCCTTCATCTTATCCTGTGAGATGAACGACATCATTTCGATCTTTCTACTGCCCCTCGTAGTAAGGTTTCAACCGTTGACCATTTACTTTAAAAATGTCTTCGTTTGCTTGATTTTTCAGCTCGATTGCTCCGTGCGGAAACACCTTATGTACGATAAACGGTCCTGACCATTTTGATTTAAGCTTTCCCGAAAAGAGTTTCAGTCGGGAGTTGTACAACAGTACTAACTGTCCTTCCCGAAATTCCTTCTTCTGAATTCTTTGATCATGCCATTTATTTGTTTGATCTTTGTAAATTTTGGCATTCTCATATGCCCGGTTCCAGAATTCCTCTAGCTCATGGAGTTGGAGAGTTCTAGACTCTCCTGCTTTGGTGAGGTCTAGGTTAAATACTTTTGATGCCCATAACGCCTTGTGTTCCAACTCTAGAGGCAGATGGCAAGCTTTACCATAGACTAGTTGGTAAGGGGACATACCGATGGGTGTTTTGTACGCAGTGCGGTACGCCCAAAGAGCGTCGTCCAGCTTTACTGCCCAGTCCTTACGGGAGGCACGCACTGTTTTCTCTAGTATCTGTTTGAGTTGTCTATTTGACACCTCGGCTTTCCCGTTGGTTTGAGGATGGTAAGGGGTAGCTATTTTGTGTTTCACATTATACTTAAGGAGTAACCTTTCCATGAGATGATTCAGGAAGTGAGTTCCTTCATCACTTATAAGGGCCCTTGGTACTCCAAACCGAGAAAATAGGTTCTCCTTCAGGAACCTGACCACTACCTTAGCATCATTGGTTGGTAGTGCCACTGCGTCTACCCACATCGAAACATAGTCAACTGCCACCAGTATATAATTTTTTCCAAATGATGGTGGGAATGGTCCCATAAAGTCAATCCCCCAAACATCAAACAACTCTACTTCCAACATGGAATTTTGCGGCATCTGGTTTCTTTTCGAGATATTTCCAGTCCGTTGACATCTGTCGCATTCCTTCACTACGTCCTGGGCATCCTTGAACAAAGACGGCCAATACAATCCCGATTGGAGGGCTTTGGCTGCGGTGCGGTCACCACTGAAATGCCCTCCATAATCTGAATTATGACATGCTTCGAGCACCTTCCTTTGCTCATCCTCAGGAACACATCTTCTGATCAGTCCATCCACCCCTCTTTTGTAAAGAAACGGGTCATCCAATAAGTAAAACCTGCAGTCATGAACAAACTTTTTTCTCTTGTTAGAATCAAAGTCATCAGGTATTATACCCCCGACCAAATAATTGGCGTAATCAGCAAACCAAGGGACACCATGAATAACTAGAATGTGTTCATCAGTAAACTCATCCTTTATTGGACGCTTGTCCTTGTTTTCTTCAATCGGTGACATTCGTGAGAGGTGATCAGCTACAGTATTTTCACATCCTCTCTTATCATGAATCTCCACATCGAATTCTTGGAGAAGTAGGATCCATCTCAGAAGCCTGGGCTTTGAATCCTGCTTAGCAAAAAGATATTTTAAAGCAGCATGGTCAGTATAAACAATCACTTTGGAACCCAACAGATATTTCCTAAATTTGTCAAAGGCGTACACCACCGCTAACAACTCCTTCTCGGTAGTTGCTAATTCATCTGTGCAGGGTTCAAAACGTGACTAGCATAGTAAATAACATGCAAAAGCTTCTCTCTTCGCTGCCCCAACACAGCCCCCACCGCGATGTCACTGGCGTCACACATGATCTCAAACGGCAGAGACCAATCGGGGGCAATCACAATCGGTGCTGACACTAACTTATTTTTCAGGTTTTCGAACGCGTCAGCACACTCCTTATTGAACACAAACGTTGTGTCCTTGACTAACAAGGAAGTCAACGATTTAGCTATCTTGGAGAAATCTCTTATAAACCTACGGTAGAAACCCGCATGGCCTAAGAAACTTCGAATACCTTTCTCGTTCACAGGTGGTGGTAATTTAGATATTACCTCCACTTTTGCTTGATCGACTTCGATCCCTTTGTGTGAGATTTTGTGACCAAGGACAATGCCCTCTCTTACCATAAAATGGCATTTTTCCCAATTTAAGATCAAGTTACTTTCCTGACATCTCTACAAAACAAGTGAAAGGTTAGTTAAACAATTATCAAATGATGAACCAAAAACAGAAAAATCATCCATGAAGACTTCCATATGCTTCTCAATCATATCAGCAAAAATAGAAGTCATGCATCTTTGAAATGTCGCTAGGGCGTTACATAACCCGAATGGTATCCTCCTGTAGGCAAAAACTCCGTACGGGCATGTGAAAGCCGTCTTCTCTTGATCCTCCGGCGCAACCGCGATTTGGTTGTACCCGGAGTATCCATCCAAAAAACAATAGTAGTCGTGCCCAGCCAATCTTCTAGCATCTGATCAATGAACGGCAACGGAAAGTGATCTTTTCTTGTGGCCAAATTAAGTCTCCTATAATCAATACATACCCTCCAACCAGTGACTGTATGCGTAGGAATCAACTCATTCTTTTCATTAGTCACCACATTTGTACCTCCTTTCTTGGGCACTACGTGAACAGGGCTCACCCATGAACTGTCCGATATAGGATAGATAAGTCCAGCATCCAACAATTTCACGACTTCCTTTCTTACTACCTCCTTCATAGTGGGGTTCAGTCTTCTTTGGGGCTGCACAACCGGTTTGTGGTCGTTTTCCATAAGAATTTTGTGCATGCAAACTGTGGGACTTATACCCTTGAGGTCTTCGATTTTCCATCCGATAGCACTCTTAAATTCTTTAAGAACCCCAAGCAGCTTTTCCTCTTGGATACTTTTCAAACTAGAGCTAATAATGGCGGGGCATTTTTCTTCGGTGTCGAGAAAAACATATTTGAGATTCTCCGGAAGTTGTTTCAATTCTGAACCTTTAAGCTTTTCTTCATTACCTTCCAACGCTATAGGTTGCCTTAAGTCTTCCCATCGGTGTAATCGGGATCCCTTTTAAAATGGTCGAGTTTCCAACATTTCAACTACTTCCATGTCATTCTCATCCACTTCTTTATCTTCCTTAAAAATTGACACGCTTAACACTCTCTCAAGGGGCAGTTGGGTCACACTCTCCAAATGTTCACTCTCTACAACTTGTTCTAGCACTTGTATGTTGCTACTTGTGCCAAAATCCTGTTTATGCCTCATGGTATTCCTAACATCAATTTTTAACTCCTCGTCATATACCTTTAAGGTCAGGGTACCGCCTTCCATATCTATCATGACTCTCCTGGTTTCCAAGAATGGCCAGCCCAAAATTAACGGAATTTCTTCATCTTCTGACATTTCTAGTATCACAAAATCAACCGGAAATACAAATTTATCTACCTTAACCAGAACATCTTGAACCACTCCATACGGCCGCTTAACCGAATAATCCGCAAATTGGAGAGTCATCCGAGTGTGTTGAACCGCACCAATACCCAACTTTTTGTAGATGGACAAGGGCATGAGACTTACTTGCTCCCAAATCGATTAAAGCTCTGTTAAATGACCTATCACCAATAGTGCATGGAATAGTAACAGCTCCACTGTCTTTCTTCTTCACCGGAACCTTCAGACCCTGCAAAATAGCACTACAAGTTTCAGTTAGAATAACAGGTTCGGACTCACTAGTCCGCTTCTTAGCAATGATGTCCTTCATGAATTTGGCATAGGTGGGAATTTGTTCTAGTGCCTCCAACAACGGAATGTTCAGCTCTAACTTTTTAAACAGTTCAAGGAATTTCTCGAAATTCCTCTCTTGCTGTCCTTTCTTTTTATTTCTTGAGGGGTATGGCAGCTTGATCACCGGTTTCGGTTCTACAACTTTTTCTTTAGTTACCGGTGCCGGTGTCACCACTTCTTCCTCAACCACGTCATTTTCTTTTATTTTCAGTTCCACTTCAATCATATGATCATTTAGTTCAGTTTCCTCTTCTTCCACTTCCTTGGATTTTCCACTTCTTGTTACTACCGCCTTAACTTGGTGGTGATCCTTCGGATTTGGTACTGTAGCACTTGGAAGTGTACCCGGCGCTTGCGAACTCGCTAGTTGTTGAGCAATTTGACTCATTTGTACTTCAAGATTTTTAATGGATGCACCAGCATTCCTTAAGTTGCTCCTTGTCTCTTCTTGAAATTGAGAACTTTGGGCAGCCATTTTTTCAATGGCGACTTCCCAATCAGCTTTTCTAGGAGCTCGTTGTTGATATTGAGGTTGGTACGGTGGCTGCTGGTATTGTTGCTACTGAGGTTGATACGGTTGTTGGCCTTGAACTGGTTTTTGTACATTTCCTTGCTGATCTTTCCATGAAAAATTAGGGTGATTTTTCCAACCAGGATTATATGTGTTGGCATAAGGATTGTTCTGCCTCAACATATTAATCTGTTCCACCTGCTTTTGAGTTGCTACACAATGCACGGTAAAGTGTGGTCCACCACATATTTCACAAGGTGATGCTTGAACTGGTTCAACTTGTGCCACTGTCTGAGTTCCAATATTCATTTTCTTTAACCTTCTCTCTACCTCGGTGGTAATCTGATCCTCCATTTTAACAACCTGGTCTGCCAGCTTCAAATCAATCTTACCTTCCGGTTGGTTTACAGTGCGATCATACAACTCAAGGTGCTCGTTAGCGGAAATTGCTTCTATGATCCTTTTGATACCTGTGGCTGTTGAGAAGTTGGTTGAGCCACCAACAGCAGTGTCTATGAGTTGTTTCGTTTTGAGTCGTAATCCATTCACAAAGTTTTGCATCTGCTCAGTGGCGTCCATGTTATGAGTAGGACATGCTGTCAGACACCTCTTAAACCACTTATATGCATCCCTTAAAGATTCTCCTTCTTTTTGCTTGAAGTTGACAATGTCATATCTTTTTCGGATAAACACTGAAGCAGGGAAATACTCATTTAGGAATGCAGTTTCCATCTCTTGCCATGTTGTGATACTCCAAGCTTGAAGCGAGTAAAACCATTTTTCCGCATCATCAGTGAGTGTGAACGGGAACATAACCAATCTCTTGTCCTTCTATCTTCAATGAGGTGGTAGTCGTAAGGAATCTCTGAAGGTGCTTGTTTGCATCTTCGTTGATTCTTCCAGCGAACGGCTTGCTCTCCAACTGACGGATGGTGGAAGGGTGTAGCTGAAAATGTGCAACATTCACCGGTTGATTCACAATGGTCATCCGGTTTGGTTGAGCATTGGCCCCTCCATAGTCTCCTAGCAGTCTTTCAGGCTGAGGTGGATTCCCAGCCATTTGAACAGTTTCAGGTGTTGTCTCTCTCTCTTCGGAGTCGCTCTGCACAGATATAATTTCCTTTATTTCTTCCAGTCTTTTAACTTTAGCTTTTCTCCGTCTTTCGTGTAATGCTCGTTCTGGTTCTGTATCAAAAGAATATTTAGCTGAGGCCTGACCTCGCATACACAATTAGACAACAGTTAGATAATACAAGCACAGAGAGAATGCATCAAATGATAAAAAATTTAGTCGCAGAGCAACAAAATTTCTTTTGGATTCTAAAAACAACGTTAATTTGGCACTCCCCGGCAACGGCGCCAAAAACTTGATCGGGAAAATACCATGTGTACTATTTTTACCGATTGTAGTAATAAGGGAAAAAGTCCCAAGTATCGATCTCGAGGACTGCGTAGAAATTAACGGGATTTTTAGTATTCAAAGGAACATAAAGTCTAGGGGGTTGTTTGGTAGCAAAGTATCAAAGCGAGTAAAAGTTGACTTTTAGATTAATCTAAGAACGATGTTAGGGGAGTGGAAACAATGCAAGTAAATACCATGTAGGATTATTCTGAGATAATTTTTTTTAACCTTAATTCATCAGTTCTTAAATTTAGTTTTCCTTAATTCCTTAATAAAAACCCTTTGATGAGTTTCATGTACACTAATTCCTCAGTGTCCATGAAAAGCATCAAGCAATAGTTCTGACAATAGAATACGTGATACGGGATATCCCCATTCCTAAGCAATATCTACCGTAATATTATTTTGCAAAAGCATTAGGTTGACTTTCCAGACTAAAACCTAATTATGAATCGAATTCTACTTTCCAATATGAATACGCATTAAGATTGTTGCAAAATAAAATATATAAGGTGAATAACATAATTCTCATAGAATAATCCAAACAAATGTCAATACATCGCAATGCAGTACCACCCCCTAACAAATGGGGGTTTAGCTACTCATGTTCTTAATAAAAACAAATGCAATTAGAAATGAAAAGGAGAAGATCATTACAATTGAAATTGGTTCACTTGGATCATCAATTGCTTCCGCTCTTGATCGATCCTTCGTTCTCCAGAAATCTCCCTCTTCAGTTGTCAATCCTATTCCCAATCCAAAAGTCCTTTTTTCTTGGCCAAAAAGTGGCTCTTATATCCAAATTCAAATTACATCGCAAAATGTCTAAAATGCCCTTCGAAACAGGTCTGACAGCATAAAAATCAGAAAAACAACAAATTCACTATCAGTGGCCCTGACACGGGCCGTGTCATGGGACACGGGTGGCCGTGTCAGGCTGCTGAATCAAACAGAGCACTTTTCATCTTCAGGGGCTGCAACACGGGTCGTGTTGTGTGACATGGGCACCCGTGTTGCTCTTCTATTCTCCATTTTCCTCTGCTCATCTTGACCGTGTCTTTCCAACCGTGTCCTCCCTGACACGGGCCGTGTTGTGCAACACGGGTACCCGTGTTGTGCCTCTGAATTCCATTTTTTTAACTTTTCTTTGCCTCTGAAACGGTGCGAATGTCGGGCCATCAATTCCTGCCAAAAATAGACTAAAGAGAAACCGAATCAAACGCACCAGCGACAAAAGTAATACAAACCTCAAAATAAGACTTACATAAAAACGACTACAAATAACTAAGATAACAAAAACCAAAGCTTCGAAAACAGATAAAAACAGTGCAAAACAAACAACAAACAGAGTTTGAAAACACAAGTGAAATCCACCAATCACCTATCCCAACCCATAGCAAACATTTAACAAGTTTAGCATACAAACAAACAAAAGGTTCCTGTAGAGTACTACAAATGTTTAGGATGTTAAATACCTACCCTAGGCAAAAGGTCTTTCTTTCTTTAAACGTTGTTGTTACATCGCACAAAAGGTCTTTCTTTCTTTAACCTTTCCTTTGGATAAATCAAATTCCGATTGTGAATTTAATGATTAAAATTCAAGTTAATCAATAGCTTGGTATCACGATTCTCACCGCAACAGAAATGGCGACTTCACTGGGGAAATGCAAACTTGAGGGTTTAGCCTATTTTGTTTATTTGTATGCTATATTTATGAATATTTTCTTACATGTATATTTGGCAATATATCTGTTTTGTGGACATTGGGTGTTTTGAGTGGTGAGATAAATCCTAACCCAGATTTGAGTGACACGTGAGATAGGATTGTGATATGATCAATAGTTGGGCTATTGGGAGTAGTCCTAATATGTCTGACATATGATGTAATCACGCTCAGTGGAGACTTCTTTGAGATTGTTAGTAATGCATGAGTAGTCGTGTATTTACTAATTGTTTCAATGAGAGTCTGCGAAGATGAGGACTTTTAGTGACACTTTTACCCCACTTGGCCTTTTTAGGACGTAGTGCAGAAATATTTAGGGAGTAGTCCCTCAATAGTTGTCACACAATGCTACACTCAGGCGAGTTTATCTTGAGAATATTGTTGACTCACATAAGTAGTTGTGTTAGTTGGCAATATCCAAAGAATTTACTATGACTCTGGGAACTTTGATAGAAATTGTTCGGCAGGTAAAAATAACTCATAGTACAAATCCTTGGGGAAGGGTAGACCTTTGACTCCATGCTTTGAACTTGAGCCTAGGGAGCCTTTGTGTGTGCATGTGCATTGTATTTGTGAATATTTGTCTTTTTGTTGTGTGTACATCATCTCATCATAACATTTCATATTTCGATTAGTTTTGTAAAACTCAGTTGATCTCTTTGTGCAAAATCCTAGATACCATGGATATTGGAACAAGAAACACCAAGAGATACATTTTCATGAAGCCTGATACATCCGGGTTAAGAAAGCTAGGAACTATGGTGTTAGAAGAATTTGGAAAAAGACATGGAAAGACTTTGAGCCTAATCAGAATAGGAATGGAAGAGGGGATTCTCAATACTTTGGTTCAATTCTATGATCCATTGTACCATTGCTTCACTTTTCCCGACTATCAGTTGATGTCGACTTTGGAAGAGTACGCCTATTATATGGGAGTTCCCATGAAGGATCAGAAACCTTACAGCGGATTGGAAAATATACCTTCGTCGAAACAAATTACAGATGCTCTTCACCTTGAAGCGTCTGAAATTAAAGCTCAACATGCAACCAAGAAAGGAGTAGCAGGTTTTCATTCAGATTTCTTAGTCAAGAAAGCTACCTATCTTGCCAAAGAAGGAAGCATGGATGCATTTAAAGCAGTATTAGCTCTGCTAATCTATGAACTAGTGTTGTTTCCTGAGATAGAGGAATTCATCAATTTACCTTCCATTACCATATTTTTAAGTGGCAACCTTGTGCCCACCTTGTTAGGAGATGTTTATCATCATCGGACACTTCAAGGAAAAAGAGCTTGCCTCTGTTATGCAAATGATTTGTCAATCATTTGCCAATAACCGATGCTTTCAAAGAGAATCCTAATGGATGGAGATGGTCTCAAAGGATAATCTCTTTAACACAAGTTGATATTCATTGGTACAATCCCGCATACGACCGTGGAGTTTACTTTGATCATTATGGAAGTTTCCCAAATATACCACTTATTTGAGTACAAGGAAGGATCAATTACAATCCAGCTTTGGCTAGAGGACAGTTTGGTTTTCCGATGAAGGATAAACCCAACAATGTGCTCATATCCGGTTTCTTTTATCTCATTGCTGAGGTAGCAAAAAAAAACGAGAAACAATACAATTGATGCTTGGGAGAACATCCGGAAAAAGACAAAAGCAGACCTAGGGAAAAGAAATTGCATAGCTTTAGAACCATTTACTCAATGGGTCCAGCCTAGAGCAAGATATTTGAAGATGTCGTACCTCCCAGAAAAGAACACGTAGATTGTCATCGCGTCGTCATCCTCTGCCATTCCCATTGAGAAGATGGAGGAATACCAAGAGTTACTTGCAAGAGCACAACATGAGAGAGGCACTTGGGAAGGAAAGTATCGTGCGCTTTCTTCCGAAGCAACAAGAATAATCCGAGAGGTGCAATAAAAAGATGAATTGATAGATTGGCTCGAACGACAAGTAATTGATGGGGAAGCAACAAAGGAGAATTTATTTTTCTCCAGTATCAAGCCCACTCAAAGCAGTCATGAATACTCCAATATCCCTCCAACTTCCAGAGCCTGGAAAGGGATAGTGCATAAGTTGGTAATGGAGAATGCAATCCTAAAGAAGTTGAAGAGGCCTCGTTTTTGAAGTTTTCAGTTTAGACTATGCAGTTTAGCCTTTTGATGTAATTTAGACTTCTTTTATTGTATCTCAAAAGTTGTAACTTTTACCAATAATGAATGAAATGAGGTTTGGCACGATTGATCTTTTGAGTTTTGTAAAACCAGTCGCATTTGCATTGCATCTTTTCATTTTACTAACCATTCAAGGAAATTCAAATTTTGCTTTGCAAACATCAACATGGAACGACGAAGCAGGTTCTTGTTTCCATATTTGAAATTGGACAACCTCAAGATCTTGGAAGGCCTTGTTAGGAATCCCGCCGCTTTCATCTCAAAATATGGAGATCTTCTGCCATTACTCAACATTTGAGTTAACGAGAACATGTTGCAAGTGCTTATTGAGTTTTATAGCCCAGTATATCATTGCTTCATCTTTCCGGACTTCTAATTGCTTCCGAATATAGAAGAATGTTTGGCTTACCTAAAGCTTCCCCTAACTTTCAAGGCTTCTTATGGGAAACCGAGAAGAAGAGACCTTGCCAAGGCATTACACCTCAGGCCAGATGAATTGCCTGCTGATTTGGTAGCCATGAGTGGTTTCCGTGGAATGGAGGTGAGACCATTTATGGAAATGGCTGAATTTCACTAAGACAATAGAAATTTGGGTATCTTCGAGGCGATCCTGGCGTTCTTAATATATGGCTTGTACCTTTTTCCATGTTGTAATGAATTCATCAGTGAGGAGGCTATTCGACTCTTCATTATGAAAAATCTCGTGAATATGTTGCTAGCAGATACCTACATTGTCATCCACCGCCAGACTTTGTACGACCTCAGACAGTTCTCGTGTTGTACAACTTTGCTTAGAAAGTGGTTTGCTTCTCACTTGCCCAACACTCGGGTTTTATGGAACCTCCCTAGCAAGGAAGCATGGGTTGCAAAATTTATAACTCTCAAGCACTATGGTGTCAATTGGTATGATCCCAAGATCAGTGGTGTAGCCATGATCCAAAGCTGTGGGGACTTCCCTAACATACCTCTCATTGGTACAAGAGGAGTTATTAGCTATAACCTAATTCTTGCTCGACGCCAGCATGGATTTACAACCGGGCCAGAACTAGAGCCAGAGATGCTAAAAGCTTATTTTTGTGAAAAGGGTAGCAATGAAGAACTCGAAACCCAAGCTAGCCTTGCTTGGTAGCGTCCTCACATGCAAGGGATGACCAAAGAAGAAAATATAAGTTGTTTAGCTACTAAAGCCTATCTACTTTGGTCAAAGGAGATAGCTTTATCAATGTTCTACACTCGCGACTATGAGATCACAATAGAGCCCGAAGTTCCTATGCTTAGGGAGGAGTTGAAGTATGCTTTAATTAAAGCTCAGCATGAGAATGAATACTTGTGGGAGATTATTCGTCAGAATCAGGCTCATCCTAGGTCTCAAGAAGGAGAAGGATAATCTAGTTAGATTGATCAACGCTTCACCATTTCCTGCTTTCTCTAAAGATTGTAATCTAATGTTGCATTCACTTTTGTTGTAAGAAAGGTCTTGCTTGTTAGCAAGGGACATCTATTGTAATGGATCTTGATTTATCAATGAAATTTTCTTTTAAGGCACGTTTTTACATGTGTTCCCAATTTTTGTTTGTAAACAAATTTTCTTTTTCCTTGAATGGTTGGTTTTGCATCTGCATTGGCATTTGCATATCATTCTACATTGGTCTTACATGGGTTCCGCAGCTCATCTATTTTTCTTGTTCGCTAGAAAGAGGAAAGTCATGTTAAGTTCTCACGGATACAACACCCGAGCTCGAGCTCAAAGAAGGATGGAAGACAACGGTCAGAGGATTGACCAGATAAACAACGACATCGAAGGGGTTAAAGACAACGTCAGTCAGATCATTGAGGTGCTTAATGTGATAAATGCAAAGATGGATACACAAGTTACAGTGGTTTCTGAAGTCGCTACAACAACAAATCTTCCAACTGCTCCAGCTACGACACCTGAATTTCCATTTGGCATATCCAGGGATTTCCTACTGCCTATCAGCAATCCTCAACCGTCCAGGTTTCAACCACAAGTCGATCTAATGACGACAAATCCCATCTTCACTTAGGAAGGAGGACCAACTCATGTCCGACCTGTTTTCAACCATCACCAGCCAATCTTCGATATACCAGATGGTTCTAAGGTCGAAGACGGGAAGCATGAAAAGCTAAGGGTAGAGATGGATATTATGGCTAAAAGAATGGGAGCTATCGAGGGGAGTAATGTCTTTGGATTAGACGCCAAAGACATGTGTTTGGTATCAGGACTGATATTTCCACCAAAGCTCAAAATTCCTATGTTAGACAAATATGAGGGACCTACTTGTCCCAAAGTCCACTTAATCTTGTATTGCAGGCGGATGGCTCCGTATATTGAAAATCCCAAGCTGTTGGTACATTGCTTCCAAAATAGTACTTGAGCTTAGATCAGGAAAAGGTACATTGCTTTCAAGACTTATCAGACGCTTTCATTTAGAAATACAAATATAATATGGGTCTGGCCCCAAATCGTCTTCAACTTCTCAGTATGACGCAGAAGAGCACCAAATCTTTTAAAGTGTATGCGCAAAGATGGTGCGGGACTGCAGCTCAAGTTGAGTCGCCCCTCACAAAAAAAGAACTAGCCGACAGGTTTGTAGACACCGTTAGGCCTAAGTTCTATGAAAGGTTAATTAGCAGTGTCACGTCCAATTTCTCCGACATTGTCGTTGTAGGAGTAAAGGTTGAAGTAGGGCTGAAAAGTGGTAAAGTAACAACTTCAACTATTAATTCTAGCACCAGTGCTACCAAAAAGTCAGCTAGTAACTTCCACAAAAATAAGGAAGGCGAGGTGTCGTAACTTATGGAAGAAGGGCACAAAATCCAAAGAATCAACGACAATAATATCAACAACCGTCCTATGTAGCAGCAGTGTCGCATCGTTGCGAAGAGGGGTCGACAAAGACAGAAGAGTCACCACTAATCGTTATTTACCCCAAAAGAGGGAAAGGAAACGATCAAAGAAAACCTATGAAAAAGGGAAAAGACAGTTCATCGCAACCATATCTCGGGTTTGGGAGTCGGTTACGCAAGGGGAAGGTATTAGCACCCCTCACGTCCGTCGAACTTGACGGGATCCACGCTTGTTGTCTATCTAAAAAGGGTGTTTATCTATCTACCTACAGGCCACAAGGACAAAAGAAAAGAAAAGAGACTCGATAGAGCATCACCGCTCTATGCCTACGTACTCCCTCGTGCAATGGGAAAGTCAGAGTCAACGTAGTTCAGAAAACTACGGGTGAAGGTGGGGGAAGGTTGCTCGCCAAGCCATCATCGTCTTGTGCCTACGTATCCTCATCTGGTATGAGAAATCAGAGCAAACTTAGTTCGGGCTAACAAGAACACCGGTTGGTTCAAAATGTTTTAGGCCCGAGTAGGGTTAAAACTTAGTTCTAGCAGTTAGGTGTATGCAGCTCGACCATTGGAGACTTAGGCGTTACCTGTTTGCGGTAGAACCAAGAGTTAACAAAACTCTCCTTATGAAAAAGGTTTTCCAAATTAAGATCCCGAAGGATAAAAAGATTTGAAGTATGTTTTTGTGTTTTTTAGACAAAGAAGTGAATTGAGTTATGATTTGAAACTCATGTTGCACTAAAGACTATGACCTAGGAGTGAATGCGTCGCATATCGTCCAAAGGACATACGCTAAACACTCTAGATAATTGAGAGGAGGCCCCCCAATCATCATTCCCCAAGTACTTAAGGCTCGTAGCGTACAACACAAATTAGTCTTTATTAGGTGATTTGAAGTGTTTGAAGATGAGAAGAGAGAGACACACTCTAAAGGGAGACTAAGACTCAACCTAATGTTATCATGCATGGGTTCAAGCCTAAGGTCTATCATAATCAATCTTGAACAAGAGAGATTAGAGGTCCTAAGAAAACATGGCATAGAAGTGAGAAGAAGGAAGCATAAGATGAATAAGAAAGTATGCAAACATGTATTGCACAATTATAATGAAAAGGGAGGCAGGAACAAAGTGTGGGGTAAACACCACCACAAGCACATCTCAACCTCAAGCATGCAAATGGGAGATGCAAGAACCAAAAGAAAATGCACACAAAAGCACACAAATGAGCTTAAAAAAGTTCAAGCCAAAAGTAAGATGCAATGGGAGAAGTCATGACCCCTACAACCATTCAAGCATCAATCACCAAAGAAAAGTGGGAGGAAAAAGTGTGGGACAACAGCCACCACAAGCACATCTCAACCAAATCATTCTTCATACTCATGCAAAGACCAAAGATAAACATCACTTTGAACAACATATACGAGAGTATGTATTCAAGTGGAAAACGAACGCGTGTCAAAGCAATCACGATTAAACAATCAAGAACAGCGACATATATCCAAAACATCTCACTCCTAATGCATCATACTGATCCATGAAGATTCGAAGTGAAACGATACCAAAACAAGCATGAAAAACAGCAAAACAGGCCTGCTGGCACAATGTTAATCGATTAACACCAGGGGTTAATCGACTAACCAGTCAAAAATGCCTGAATTTTTAAAAATTCGTGTTGGTTAATCGGTTAACACTGTGCCAGAAGCAGAAAAACAGCAAGATAACAACATTTTCAGCAAATAAGCACTTATCCAATAATCTGGATGATCACATAATCAATTATGCATGAATTTAAACCAGAAAACAATGATCCAATTAACATGTAAACACATTAAACCAGCAAGATCACAGATCATATGAATCAAATATCAACAAAATCAATCAAAAATGAAGATACACATGATGATTATGCAAATAAGCTCAAAAACAGAATCAGATCAAGAATTCCAACCTACGAAGAGTAGAATTGCTTTGGTAATTGTTGATTTACTCCAATTAAGCAGATCCAAGAAAGAAATTCGGAATTACTTCAAGATCCAAGTGATTACTTGTAGTAAATATGAAGATCCACCAAAATTAAACAAGAATTATCCAAATAAGCTCCTCTAGATCAACTTCAAAATTCAGATTCAAACTTGCACAAAAATTGAATGGAAAAATGGAAATTATGATGATGAAGGATGAAGGTTTAGCTCTTAGAAATCAATGATTCCAATGGAGAATCAATGAATTCAAACAAAGAGAGCTTTGGTGAAGTTTTGGGAATGGAGAAGTTGAGAGCAAATTGAGAGAGAGAATGAATTCTGAAATGAAATGGAAATTATGAGGATTGTGTCTTATTGAGGTTTGGAGCAAATCATTTAAATACCCCTTAGGTTTGGATCCAAATGAGGTTTTGAGTGTGGTTTGTGAAAATTAGAATGGAATTAGGAATGTGAATTTGGAGGGAATTGAAATTAATTTGAAAGTTAACCAAAATTTGGAATGGTTCTAGATCCTTCCCTTGGTGTAAAATCAACTCACAAGTGATCCAAATTCGACCCCAAAGTGACTTCTCTTGAAAAATCACGTGCAAAGCTAAAATTTGCACAGGTTAATCGGTTAACCATATGGTTAATTGATTAACACCCTCAAAACTTCAAATTTGACCTGATTTTGACTTAGTTAATCAGTTAACACCTTCAAATTTTGAATTTTGGCGCCTTTTGGAGGGAAATCTTCACATTTTCCCATTTTCAACCGTTTTGAGCTCTATTCAGCCTCTGAAACTTGCCTTTGAATGCTATAACTGTGAGAATGCTTGATATAGCCTGAATGTTGCCTTCTGATATGAAAATATCCTGCAAAACAAAATAAAATCGACCGCTCGATCGTTGGGCAAAACAAATGCCAGAGCCTCTAATGCTCGTTGTTCAGTCTTTTGCGCTAAAAGGAGCCCTGAGCCACAGGAAAAACTTGATCCCCTACCTCAAGAACAAATGCTATGATATGAAAAACTGAAATGAAACACAAGCCAAGTACGAGAAATGGTTGGTCAAATTTTGGGGTACAACAGGCAGTGACGCCTGTTTTTCAACAACAAGCTCATCAGGATCCTCAACAAATGGGCACCCAACCAACATCAGCAGTACCACCAGCAAGTGCAGCAGCCTCAGGCTCAAGTTCCAAGGACTAATTACCGAAGTAATAAGCCAAGGATACAACCCATTCCTATGAGTTACACTGATTTTTTCCCATGCTGATAGAAGAGGACTTGTCAGAACTAGGAAGTTAGGTGCTCCTCCTAACCCTTTGCCACACTACTACAATGCCAACATACATTGTCCGTTCCATGAATACGCCCCCGGGCATAACTTGGAAGGATGCTTCACGCTCCAACACATTGTTCGAGAGTTGATCAAAAAGAAGATTTTGTCCTTTGAAGATAATCACCCAAATGTGAAGGATAACCCTCTACCAAACCATGGTGGAGTGAACGCTATCACTGAGGAAGGGGAAGGATCTGAAGCTAAAACTATTACAACTATCGATGAAGTCAAAGTGCCATGGGTAGAACTGCATAAAAGGCTCGTTCAAGCCTGGATACTCAAGAGTTCCCATGAGAAATGTGAGCAATGCATGCTAAATCCTCAAGGTTATGACCTTGAACAAAAAGATGTCCAAGCACTAATTTACCAAGCAATGCTAGAGATTGGTAGCAGGAAGAAAAAGGAAGACGTAGCTGTAATTGAGCCAGTATTCAATATACTCGAAGAACCCAGCAAGAGGGTTGTCTTCAGAGATAACAATAACAATACAACCAGGAACAAAAAAGTCCGGCCAGTGTTCCGTGACGATGTGGCATCCAAGTTTGGGAGAAATCAACCTAGGTTCGAGCCAAGGAGGGGATCTAGACCTCACCCGAGGGCCATAACACCGAAAGACGATTATTCATGGTATGATAAAACTTTCAAAGAGAAAAGAGAGGGAAATATCGCTAACATTGTCGGAGGAAGCAGAATGACCCGAAGCGGTCGTGTATATCAACCCTGAGCAAATCGTGCCACTTCTCAACCAACGGTTCCCATTCTTAAAGCTGTCGTCGCTACTCATAAGGAAGTCGTTCGGAAAGAAACAGCCGCTAAGGAACCTGCCAACAAAGGAAAAGAGTCCCTTAAAGATGATGAGGAAGAGTTCCTAAGAATTATTCGCCGAAGTGACTACCGAGTGGTAGATCAACTAAATCAGACACCGTCTAAGATTTCCATTATGTTGCTACTGTTAAGCTCTCCTGCACATCGTCAAGCTTTGCTGAAAATCCTGACACAAGCTCATGTGACGAAAGACATCACAGTAGCACAATTTGATTAAGTTGTTGCCAATATCACGGCATGCAACACTCTGAGCTTTGATGAGAATGATCTGACAACCGAGAAGCGCAGGCACAATCGTGCCTTGCATGTATCGATCAAATGCGAAGAAGATACCTTAGCCAGGGTGCTCGTCGACACAGGATCTGTGCTCAATGTGATGCAACAGAGGACCTTAGCTAAGATAGCTTACCAAGGAGCGAAAATGAGACCTACGTGTCTAGTGGTGAAAACGTTTGATGGCTCAAGGAGGACCGTGATAGGAGAAGTTGATCTTCCAATCATGATAGGCCCTCAAATCCCGAGATTACTTTTCAGGTAATGGATATTAATCCAGTCTACAATTGTCTGTTGGGGAGGCCTTGGATACATACAGCGGCGCTGTTACCTCCACTCTACACCAAAAAATGAAATTCATCGTCAATGACCTGTTGGTCATAATTCATGGTTAAGAAGACGTAATGGTGAGTAACCTGTCCTCCTTCAGATACATTGAGGCAGATGAAGACGCACTTGAAACCGCATTCCAAGCCCTAGAAATAGCTCATGTTGTGTTGGTTGATGAATCAACAATAACATGTGGTCCATCTTTTGCTTCTGTTTAGAGTATCAAAGTCGCATTGAAGACAGGACTCCCTTTGGGATGGGGGGAGATTATTGAAGTCAACGCTCGAGCGAATAATGAGCGAATAATGAAGATAATGATCTTGACAGCCCAGTGATCCGAGGTGGAGCAGCTCTGCGCAACTGGGAGACTGTGGAAATTCCTGTCTTTTTACCCTTAGAATAATTCATTTGCTTGTTAGCTTTGTTTTCTTTTAAAATTCCTAGTCTTGCCCAAGGCTTATGAATCATTTTGTATGGGCCACTTTGCAATTTGAAAAATCTATGGATGAAAAAGTGTTTTTGTTAAAACTCTTGTTTTGTTTTCTGCTTATCATTTTCACTCTTTTTGTTAAAAGGAAAAATGGAAACTTTTTGTGAAAACTTAAAAACAACCCTTCATCTGCATGTCTGTGTGTGTGTGTCTGATCATTCTCAAAACTGTAAAAACGTGTAGAACACCTCCCCCATCCACAAAATCCCATGATCATTCGGTTCCTTCTAGTAGTGGTCCATTCGTCTTTCAAGCTGAAGAAGAGAGCGATGAAGACTCAGAGGTCCCTAAGGAATTGAGAAGGATGACTGAGTACGAAGATGCCTATCTTCATTCGTACAAGGAACATATCGATGTCACCAACTTAGGCACATAAGGAGAAAAGAAAGAAGTCAAGATTGGAGCATCGTTGGGGTCAGAAGTCAAAAGCAGACTGACAACACTCCTCAAAGATTATGTCGACATATTTTCTTGGTCTTATCAAGACATGCCAGGGTTAGACAACGACATTGTTATGCACAAGATCCCCCTGAAGCCAGAGTGTCCTCTTGTCAAGCAAAAGATTCGAAGATCAAGACCTGATATGGCTTTCAAGATCAGAGATGAAGTCAAGAAGCAAATTGATGCAGGCTTTTTAGCGGTATCCAAATATCCAGAATGGGTGGCCAACATTGTGCCAATCCCAAAGAAAGACGGCAAAGTCAAAATGTGCGTCGACTATAGGGATCTAAACAAAGCTAGTTCGAAGGACGACTTCACTCTTCCATATATCGACACTCTGGTGGGCAACTAGTTTTGCAGTATTCTCATTTATGGACGGATTTTCTGGCTACAATCAAATAAAGATGGATCCAGCCGACATGGAGAAAATAACGTTCATTACACCTTGGGGCACCTATTGTAATAAGGTCATGGCTTTCAGTTTAAAGAATGCTGGAGCAACGTATCAACGAGCTACAGTCGCGCTCGTTCATGATATGATGCATCAAGAGATTGAAGTATATGTAAACGACATGATTGCAAAGTCTCGAAGTGAAGAAGACCATTTGGATCATTTGTTGAAACTATTTGAGAGACTCCGAAAGTATCAACTAAGGCTAAATCCAACTAAATGCATATTTGGGGTCGCTCAGGAAAACTACTTGGTTTCGTTGTTAGTCAACAAGGAATTGAAGTAGATCCTGATAAAGTTTGAGCAATTCAAGAAATGCCCGCTCCTCAAACAGAAAAATAAGTCAGGGGTTTTCTTGGACGGCTGAATTATATCTCCAGGTTCATTGCTAATCTGACACCTACATGCACACCGATCTTCAAGTTATTACGAAAAGATCAAACAGTGATTTGGAACGAAAACTGCCAGTTGGCATTTGAGAAGATCAAGAAGTATCTACAAGAGCCACCGATATTGAGTTCTCCAGTACCAGGAAAGCCTTTGTTCATGTACATGGCAGTGCTAGAAGACTCAATGGGTTGTGTCTTAGGCCAAACCGATGAGTTAGGAAATAAACAACACGCGATCTACTATCTGAGCAAGAAGTTCACAGATTGTAAGAGTCGTTACTCACCTTTGGAGAAAGCCTGTTGTGCCTTAGCCTGGGCTGCCAAGCGTCTGAGACAGTATATGATTTGCCATACCACTATGCTAATCTCCAAGATGGACCCAATAAAGTACATCTTCGAAAATCCATCTCAAACCGGAAGGTTATCCATATGGCACATGCTCTTGTCAGAGTATGATAATCAATATGTTGCTCAAAAGTCCATCAAAGGTAGTGTCTTGTCAAAACACCTTGCTGAGCATCCTGTGGAGGATTATCAACCACTCAAGTTTGAGATTCCCGATGAAGATGTGATGTATATTCAATGCATAAATCCAGAACCTGGTCCTGAAGAAGGTCCTGAGCCTGGGTCCCGCTAGGAAATGATGTTTGACGGAGCATCTAATAAGAATGGACATGGTATTGGAGCTGTTTTGAAAAATCCAACCGGAGGATACACTGCCGTTACCGCCCGACTTTGTTTCTCATGTACTAACAATATGGCCGAGTACGAAGCCTGCATCCTAGGTTTGGAAACTGCTATTGATCTCCGTATCAAAATCTTGGAAGTAATTGTCGATTATGCATTAGCGATCTATCAACTCAAAGAAGAATGGGAGACCCGAGATGAAAAGTTGATCCCCTACAAAGATCACATTCTAGAGATGGTCGGATATTTTGATGAAATTACTTTCAAGCATGTGCCAAGAGCAGAAAATCATATTGCTGATGCTTTAGCCATGCTAGCATCAATGTGGAAGGTCCAGTTTGTTAACGAGGCACCTTTGATTTGCATTGAAAGAAGGATTGTACCAGTATATTTCATGACAATAGTGGAGGAGTCTGATAAGAAACCTTGGTTCCACGACATCAAAAATTTTCTTCAAAATCAGGAATATCTAGCTGACGCATCCAGAATTGACAAGAGAGACATATGAAGATTGTCATCCAAGTTCTTCATCAGCAATGGCATCCTGTACAAGAGAAACCACGACATGGTTCTACTCAGATGTGTTGATAAAAAAGAAGCAGATCTATTAATGACTGAGGTGCATGAAGGGACGTTCGGCACCCAAGTCTATGCCGACAAAGTGCATGTTCCTCCACATCCTTTGAATGCAATGACATCACCATGGCCATTCGCAATGTGGGTTATAGACATGATTGAGGCAATAGAGCCAAAAGCTTCCAACGGCCATCGTTTTGTCCTATTTGCAATTCATTACTTCACTAAATGGGTAGAAGCAGCACCATATGCGAACGTAACAAAGCAAGTGGTCGCCCGTTTCATCAAAAAGGAGATCATCTACCGGTACGACATTTCTGACCAGATCATCACCGAAAATAGGTTGAATCTAAATAGCAAAACAATGAAGCAAATTTGGGATGACTTCCAGATCAAGCATCATAATTCATCTCCGTACAGACCCAAAATGAATGGTGTTGTCGAAGCTGCAAACAAGAATATCAAGAAAATCATGCAGAAAATGGTCGTAACTTATAAAGATTGGAATGAGATGTTACCATTTGCTTTACATGGGTACAGAACATCAGTGCGAACTTCGACAAGGGCAACTCCCTTTTCCTTGGTCTACGGAATGGACGCGGTACTAACCATCAAGGTCAAGATACCTTCTTTAAGAATCTTAATGGAAGTCGAGCTTGAAGAAGCCGAATGGATAAAAGAGATGTTCGATTCATTGAATCTCATCGACGCAAATAGGATGAATGCCATGTGTCATAGCCAGACTTATCAACAAAGGATGATAAGAGCATTCGACAAGAAAGTTCGCCTCAAAGAATATAAGGAAGAAGAGCTTGTACTCAAACAAATCCTACCAACATAGAAGGACATGCGTGGCAAGTGGATGCCCAACTATGATGGCCCTTTCGTTATGAAGACTATTTTCTCCGAAGGATCTCTAATTCTCGAGACCATGGATGGCAAACAACTCAAGTACCCTATCAACTCAAATGTAGTGAGAAAGTACTACGCCTAAAATGGAAAACCTAGAAAGGTGACTCAAGCTAGAAACGTGTCAGCAAAGTCGGGAGAATAAAACTGGCAAAGGTAGGGGCAAGGTCTTGTCAAAAGGTGTTAAAAGAAAATCATTGTCTGTCATTCTCGTCAGAAGCAACGAAGCGCATGGACTGCTAGTTAGTAGGACTGGATCATTGCGGGATTCTATAACTCCTTTTTTTTCCATTTTTTGAAGTTGTATTTGTTCCCGAGACTATAACCTCTGTAAAGTTCTCATCTCTTAAATGAAATCAGATTTTGGACCAACCATTATTTTGATCTTTTGTTTTTGTTATGCAAATTTCGCTTATTCGTTAATAAGGATTTTTTTGAAAATCAAAGTGTTTTGAAAAACTTGAATTTTCGGTTTAAGAAAACTAATTTAACAAAGCACATTAAAAATTATAGAGGTAACATGACAGTGTTACACTACTCTCAGAACTGTAAAAGCTTGTTGTCGCCTCCGACCAAGAACGCGCCCAACAACAATCCCTACTACTAAGCCAAGATTTCTCCTCTGCAGGTTTGTAAGAGAATTGATTACGTCGAAAAATTGTTATTTTCCTTAGACAAGATGCCATCCAGTTTGAAACATCGAGACTTAGTGTGATGAGTTCCCTCTTTGTTTTCCTTGCTTTGCTCTTTCCTTCTCCCTCGTGGGCTGGTCTACATTTTGCATTTGCATCATATCAGCATACACATTTGTTTACATTTGCTTTGGATTTCTGTTTGTCTAGCTGTTGCCATTGAGATCCTTTGGTCGTTACCACCTCCATGATTTGTTTGCCACAATTTTGCTTTGCGGTTGTTACCCTAACTTTGTCAGTAATCTTGAGATTAGCTTGTTTCTGTTCTGGGAGGCTAGTTGTGACTAGCAATATCTGATATTACCAAGATAATTAGTTGTTACTAATGTTTACCTTGACTTGGTCGTCACCAATCTTTGCAAGACCAGTAGTTACTGGCGTTGCTTAAATCTAATGGTAATTAGTATTCCTCGATTTGTTTATTACCAATCCTCGTTGAAGTCTAGTAGTTACTAGTATTACTTTTAAATCCAATGGTAATTGGTATTTGAGTTGGTCGTTACCAATTCCCTGATAAGTCTAGCGGTTACTAGCATTGCATTGAAAACCCAATTGTTATTAGTGCCCTAGATTTGGTTGTCACCAACCGTCCCAAGTCCAGTGGTTACTAGCATTGCTTAAAGACAATTGTTATCGGTGTTTAGTTCGGTTGTTGGCTGATTCCTCATGAAAGTCCAGTGGTTAGTGGCGTTTCTTAAAGTCGTTTGTCATCGGTATGGAGGTCGGTGTGCTACCAGCTTCTCCCTAATTAAAGTCCAGTGGTTACTAGCACCTTTTAAATCCAATTGTTATTGGTATTGAAATTCTGGAATCAGATATCAGATGTTGAAGGCGATGTTACAACACTAATATAGGTTCAATCATCAATAAGAACAAAGACAAACATATAACAGACGTAAAACGACACAGACAATTGTTAACCCAGTTCGGTGAAAACACACCTACGTCTGGGGGCTACCAAGCCAGGAAGGAAATCCACTAAGTAGAATTAGTTTGAAGATATACAGTAGACTCTCTCTAGTTTACCATCTTCTCACCTAATCTCTACCCTTGCAATTTCTACCTAGGACACGCCTAGATAAGAGACACCTTTCACTCCCCCTCAATCACAGCAGTGATAACAAACAATAAATTAAGACTTTAGAAGACACTTTTCAAAGACACAACTTGATCTTGCTTAAAATATTCAATCAAGTACAATGCACTCTTGCTTACAAGCTTTGAGTGAACAAATTACAACCCAGAACATAGTCCAACTCACACATTGAGGCAATGAGTGAGTGGCTCACAAACTAACACAAAACGCACGAAAGCTAGAGCACTAAGCCTTACAAAATTGTACACTCTTAAACCTAGCTTCTCTCATTTGAAAGCTAGGGTTGCAAATCCTTAAATAGAAACCCATGGACGGGCTTGGGCTATGGCAAAAGTAACAGCAGATTATGAGGAGATCAATCTACATTAATCATATCAATGAAACATATTTGATCTGATCCAATATGATCCAATCAAATCACTCTTCATATCTCCAAGATAATCTTCAGAAAATAGCTCCATTTGAAATCATAATTTCTCCACGATATGTTTAACTAACACGCCTTCGGCTAATGACAAAATCCATGCAGATATACACCAGATCAGTGCAAAGAGTTGCATAAAAGAAATAGATAAACAAACACATTCTCACAGAATGTTTTGTTCATAAGCGTCCAGAAATCATGCTTGACATCATGACCTAAGTCCTGCTACAACTGTCAGAGCAACCTACAGAACCTTAAAACCACATGTCACGACATCCTGTAGGACATCTTGTGATTACACCAAGTTTTACCAAAATGCCTTCCAATCAGAAACTAACAAACTCCCCCTTTGGCAAATTTTGGCTAAAAAAAAATAGATCACAAGAGCTTCAAAAAACAACAAAGAGCATAACACATCAGAAAAAACAAAGCTATAAAATAGGAGTAAATGCAAACACCCCCTCAACAAATGTAGATTCCCCATCAACACACAAAACCAGTAACATAAAAGCACAGGCCAAGCAGCCCAACTAAACTTAGCCCAACAACACTTCAACCAGCAACCTGTAAGCACAACCCATAACAACAACGAACAACAACAACTTCAGAGCTGCCTGCAATCATTAATTCCTCTTCACACCAACTACATACCTACCATAACTACATTTGTACATACACCATGCTTCTTCCCCTTTTTAGCCATAAATTTAGAATATAAGCTAAGGGAAAGCAAAAACATCATATTGCCAGAACCAAGATGAGTTTAAGGGTACAGAGACCCAAATACATTACAACTATAAGCAATTGAAGTGCAGAAATAAAAGTGCATTCTACCATAGTAGACAAAACAAAGAAACCAAAAAACAACCAAATAACAAATCAAACAACTTAATCTTCATCCTCAGAATCAGAACTTCCATTATCAATATCAGTAGGCACAGACTCAACACCGTCCTCAGACTCCTTCTCAGACACATCCTCACCATCATCTTCATGAGTATCATCATCAGGTTTTCTGCAGTAGCAGTATTGATCATGTCACCTAGCTCCCTGCAGGTTTCCGTCAACTCTGAAATTATCCTTACCCCTGATGCAGAAGCCTTCTCAGCAGAAGTCAAGACAATGTCTGGGACATGTCTTCTAGCAAACAACTTATAGTGAAGGGACAGAACTGATTCCCTCTTGCAGGTAACATCATTTGTGGTGAGAATACCAGGGTGTTGATTAAGAATGATTTCACAAATAAGAGAAGGAAATGAAATATGCATTTTCACAGCACTAGTGGTTGCATGTTTAATGATTTGATCAAAAATATAATGTCCAAAATTAAATTCAGTCTTAGTACCCACAACATAGATAAATCTTCCCAGACCAACAGAAATGGTAGAGGTGTGATTGGTGGGCACCCAGTTAGTAGCACCAATCCTGTGGAGGATGGCGTACTTGACACTAAGTTTCCCAGCAAAGAGCTTACCTCTTGATGGGCAGGCATTGGTTTGGTTTGCAGTAATGATCCTACAGACTTGGTTGTTAGAAGTCTTCATCTCACCTTCACCTTCATCAGTCCTCCCCAAACATCTGTTAATCATCATGGAAGAGAATTCCACACACCTTCCTCGAACAAAGACCTTCATAAAATCTTTGCTATTCCTGTCAGTAGTGGTAGCAGGAATATTTACAATAAACTCTTTTACCAGCACCTCATAGCATTTGGAAAAACCAGTGACAGTTTTGAGTAAACCATCCTCAATGATCAATTACATGACCTCTTTGATCTCCAGGGCGTCTTTTCCTAGCTCCCTTTCCAAAGCAAGCGTTCGTTGGTACACATATTTCCACTTAGTCACGCTGCTAATAGAGTGGAAGGATACATTGTCAAGAGGTGCAGCAAGCACAGGTCTTAGGGTATTCTTAGCAATAGATTCTGAGTTTTTTTCGCAGGGGTGATGTCCGGGACATCCTCTTCAACATCATTATCTGAGTAAGTATTCTCCATCCTATCTTTCCTCTTCTTGGAAGCAGGAGTAACCTTGCTCCAAGTTTTTGGGGGTCCAACTGGGGTCTTCTTCTTCTGACTTTTGGAAGGGGATTCCTCAAGCACAGCTTTTCCCTTTCTAGTCTTCAATCTTTTAGCAATACCCGGGGCAACATTTTTGATCAGTTCATCATCAGACGGCACATCATCAACATCCACCACATCCTCAAAGGTGTTTACCTTCTCCTTTTCTGGAGCAGAATAGTTTGTTGCATCTTCTATATCATCATTCTGGTCAGCAGTATCATCCTCACTCACATCATGGAGCACAAAACTAGCAAGCTTATGCAAGTTCTCAGTATTAGGGTTCTCATTAGTAGAGGGTTTTTCAGCATCTTTTCCTAGGTTAGCATCAAAACTAGGAGAGGGATCTATGCGAGACAAGGGGGTGAAAATACCAGCCACATTTTGTCCACCATAGAGAACCTTAGTAATAAGTTCCCTAATAGATCTATCAACATAAGCAGTACCTTCTTTGTTCTTCATCCTAGTGATATTATCAGCAGAGGTTCCAGATGTTTTACCTTTGGAAGATTGTTGATAATCGTTTTCATGTGTGGGAGTGGTCTTGAGGGCTTCATTATCATGACTAGGAACCATGGAGAGAGGAGTAACGTCAAGAACATCTTCAAAGGAAACGTTCATGGGGAGAGCATTGGATTTAAGATCAGATTTTGAAGCTTTAGTGGAGGTTGATGCACGTTTGGGAGATATTCTGAGAGAAGAAAGGTAGGTTGTAATGTGAGAGAGGTTTCTGAGATAAGAGACATGGGTTGTAATGGGAGAAATATGCTAAGAGTGGGAGGCAATCAGAAACTTAGTGGAGGTATGGGAGTTGAAAGGGTAGTTGGAGGGAAAATTTTGATAGGGGTAGCGTGTGTGGGTAGCCTTGAGCGTGCTATGTAATAAAGATAGATGTAGGGACATCTCTATTTTAGGAAAAAAAAACATCTTTTATGAGTAATAATCCCTTTTAGTAGTAATTTTTATAAATCCTCATAAATACAAATCCCTAATTTTCCTCTCAAAATTTCAAACTGATTTGCATCCAAAGCTTTAGTAAAAATATCAGCCAGCTGTTTTTCTGTAGTGATATGCTCTAGGGTAATGATTTTACTTTCAACAAGCTCCCTTATAAAATGATGTTGAATATCAATGTTCTTAGTTCTGCTATATTGAATAGGATTCTTAGAGATATTTACAACACTCATATTATCACAGTATAATGTCATAACATCTTGTGTGATATTATACTCTGTAAGCATTTGCTTCATCCTTATAAGTTAAGAGCAGCTACTCCCAGCATCTATATATTCAGCTTCCGCAGTGGACATGGATACACATTTTTGTTTCTTGCTAAACCACGAGATGAGGTTGTTTCCCAAGAAGAAGCATCCTCCTGATGTGCGTTTTCTATCATCAGCACTTCCAGCCAAATCAGCATCACAATATCTAGATAGCACACAACCAGAACCATGTGTACAACATCCCATATTCATCTGTCCCATTGATATACTTCAAAATTCTCTTGACTTGATTGATATGACTAATCTTGGGTTCGGCTTGATATTTGGCACAAACACCTGCTGCAAAACCAATGTCAGATCTGCTTGCTGTAAGATATAACAAGCTTCCTATCATGCTTCTGTAAATACTTTGATCCACATTAACTCCTTTTTCATCTTTTGACAGCTTTGGATGGGTAGGTTCAGGTGTTCTTTTGTGGCTGGCATTTTCCATTCCATACTTCTTAACAATGTTCTCGACATACTTACTTTGAGATAGGAATATGGATTCTTCCATATGTTTGATTTACAACCCAAGAAAATAAGTTAATTCCCCAACAAGGCTCATTTCAAATTCATATTGCATTTGCTGCACAAAATGTTGAACCATCTCATCTAACATCCCACCAAAGACAATATCATCAACATAGATTTGAGTAATCATGAGTTTTACAACTTCTTCCTTGATAAACAAAGTCTTATCTATGCCACCTTTTCTATATCCATTATCAACGAGAAATCTATTATGAAGGTGAGAAAAACACTTAGAAGGGGGGGGGGGGGGTTGAATAAGGGTTTTGAAACAAATTGGAAGAAAGAAAAATAACACAGTATTTTTATCTTGGTTCGTTTGAACTCAAACTAATCCAGTCCACCCTAACAAGGTGATTTGCCTTTCTCAACAAGGACTTAATCCATAATATCAAACTTGATTACAGTGTAAACCACTAAGACAACTGTCTTAGTCTCCTCAAGAAAATCTGACCACAACTTGGTCTTCTTAAGGAAATCTTTTACAAAGATAAACTAACAATATGTGTTTAGGGTTTTGCTTCTAACAAGCTGTATCACAACAGTGCTGTTTACACAAAATTAAGAACGAATATGAAAAGTGTTAAGCTTGAAGAATATTTGAATGAGAGCTTGTGAGTTGTTTTTCTTTCAAATAATTCGTCAATGTTGGAAAGATGCTGGAGCTTGTTTAAATACTACTTCAAGTCCTTATCTCAAAGACTGTGCATTGTTGTACGTTTTGCTGCCTCTGTTGCCTTTTTATCTTCTATTGACTTTTCCTTTCCAGGAAGAGGAATGTTCAGACATGTTCTTTGTGTCTGAATTCTTGTGTTATGCATAAATGAGAAATAGTGTCGTTGGAGCAGACGTTGGGATTAGCAAAGGATCTTTTCTTTGAGCTGGCATCTTTTCAAAAGAATAAATATATCCTTCAATTAAAACTAACATCAGATCCTCTGATGTAGTTCCTTGCTCTTCAGATCAGAGTCTTGCAGCAATAGTGCTTAAGCGTGAATATTACAATCAGCGCAGAGTTGAATATCAGAGCCTCTGTACTTGCAGCGTGAAGTACTTCCAGAGTCTTCTGAAACAATGTTGTACGCTCTTTACTCAAATTCTTCTTAGTTTCACTTAGAGTCATCTGTAGCAGATCAGAGTCTTCTGAAGTGTTGCTTCTGACGCTCAGAGCTTTTTCGTTCTTTGGTGTTCAGAGGCGTTCTTGGTTCCAGAATAGTATTAATTTTGATATCTGAAACAAATAAACACTTGAACAGAATTAGTGTATATAAATTATCTAGACGAAATTTCATTAATGTTATCATCAAAACAATGAGATATATTGAACATCGATCTGTGTTCTAACATATTAGTCTTTCATACCAAGCTCTAGGAGCTTGCTTCAGACCATACAAAGCTTTCTTCAACTTAAATACATGATTAGGAAAGGTTGGATCAATAAAACCCTTAGGTTGTTCCACATAAACTTCTTCATTTAGATAACCATTTAAAAAGGCACTTTTAACATCCATTTGAAGCAACTTGATTTTCAGAATGCAAGCAACTCCCAGAAGAAGTCTGATAGATTCAAGACTAGCTACAGACGCAAAATTTTCATCAAAATCAACTCCTTTAATCTGGGTGTATCCTTGAGCAACCAGTCTGGCTTTGTTTCTAGTGACCACTCCGTTTTCATCAGACTTATTATTGTAAACCCATTTGGTTCCAATCACATTTGTTCCTTCAGGCCTTGGCATAAGATCCTAAACTTCATTTCTCTTGAATTCACCCAACTCCTCTTGCATGGCATTTATCCAGAATTCATCAGTTAAAGCTTCCTTGATGTTTTTAGGCTCAATCTTGGACACAAAGCAGGAACTTGAAACAACTTATTTAGATCTAGTGGTTACCCTTTTATTTGGATAACCTATGATGAGATCCATAGGATGGTCTTTCTAGATTCTGGTGGAAGGACCTTTGTTAATTTGTTCAGATTCAGTGATGGTAGGATTAGGATCATTGTTTCTGTTTTCAGGCTCAACTGAGATATCAAAGGATGTTCCAACATCTTCCGGGACATCAAGCTCCTTATGCATATCATCTATAACAACATTGATAGACTCCATCATGGTCTTAGTTCTGGAGTTAAACACCCTATAGGCTCTGTTGTTGGTAGAGTAGCCCAAGAATATACCTTAATCACTTTTAGGGTTCATCTTCCTTCTATGATCACGATCTATAAGTATGTAGCATTTGTTTCTGAACACATGGAAATATTTAACACTAGGCTTTCTTCCTTTCCATATTTCATACAATATGGTCATTGTTCCTGTACTCAAGGTTACTCTGTTATGGACATAACAGGCAGTGTTCATGGCTTCAGCCCAAAAATGGTAAGGCAGCATCTTAGCATGGATCATTGCTCTGGAAGATTCTTGGATAGTTCTATTCTTTCTTTCTACAACTCCATTTTGCTGAGGAGTAATAGGAGAAGAGAATTCCTGACTGATTCCCTCAGAAGAACAAAATTCAGTAAACTTTTGATTTTCAAATTCCTTCCCATGATCACTTCTGATTCTGACAACCTTGCTTTCCTTTTCTCTTTGAATCTTCTGATACAGATCTTGAAACACATCAAACACTTCAGATATTTCTCTTATAAAATTCACCCAGGTGTACCTTGAAAAATCATCCACCACAACATAAGCATACTTCTTTCCACCAAGACTCTCCACCTGCATAGGTCCCATTAAGTCCATGTGAAGAAGTTCCAACACTTTAGAAGTAGTGAGATGTTGGATCTTCTGGTGTGACATCCTAGTCTGCTTTCCTATTTGGCATTCACCACAGATTTTTCCTTCTTCAATTTTCAGCTTAGGAATTCCTCTGACCATTGTTTAATGTGAAAAAGTACAAAAGTACACCATGAGAGTGATGATTTGTGGCAACAACATGAGGGGCTTTCCTTGCTACCTCTATGGTCACTTCTTACAGCTCAAGATTAGCTTGTTTTAGGGGCTAAACACCTTTGAAAACAAGCACCATCTACAGAGGAAAATCACACTTAGATTTGTCAAAGATCTTTCACCACTATGTTGAAATTGATTTATGCTTGCTTGATGAGTTGTAATTCATGAAAAAATGTGATTGACCTTGGCATTGTCATGTAAGGTTTGCATCAGTTTTGTTGAATTTTGTTTTCATAATAAGATTTGTTATAACTGTTGTCATAAGGTTGTGACCTTGCATTTGAAGTAAGTAATGAGTTAGTTGATTGAATGTCATGTTTGAATTTGCAACTTTTATGTTTGAAACTGTTCTTGAGTTGATTTGTCCAAAGTATGTATGCTTACATTAAGGTAGTGACTGTCATCAAGGCAATGTTTTGGACTGCTGTTGGATTTTTGGTATTGTAATATCAAAGTTTGTGATTGTTTATGTTTTAAACAAAAAACTCTATTGATTGAATTGTGTTGAAAATGTTGTTAATCATGGTGAATATGTGGCTATTAGTTTTTGTTTGAGGATTGATCACTCTTTTGTGTATCAATTTGATTTGAAACTTCTTGCAAATCTATATGTGTGTGTGTTCTGTCTTTGTAAAGGCATGTTAGAATTCATCATGGATGTTGTTGAAATTCTTGGCTATAATGTTGAGACATGATGCATTGGTTTGCTGTCTAGGTTTGTCAACCTATTAGTCCATCAATTTTCATGTTTAAATCTTAAAAACCTTGACTGTTTAAGTGTATGTTATGCTGAAACTCAAGTGCATGACATTGATGGTGTGGTGAATGGTATTGAATCCATCACAATTGCTTGTTTGATAGTACCATTCGCAAGTCATGAATCCTTGTTGCAGCTCATGTATGATATGTTGATTTAATTGGAATTTGGATCTAATTGTTATCTAAAATTCATAAACAAAGTATTTAGAACACGTGCATACCTTTCATTGATCTTGTTTGCATCTGTTTTGGAACTTGACTTCAAAAACGCATTTCCAAACCCTCACTTGCAGTTACAGTTGTGTTTTTATTTCTGTGTGTTATTTTGAAAATGTTCGTCACCATCTTATTCCTCATCAAAAAAAAAAGTGAGTTTGAATTAAATTTTGTGAAAATTGGTTGTGTTTTGGTTAAGATTGAAGTGAAACTGTTTCCATGAGATCTTGCCTTGAGTTTGTTTAGGTTTTGCCCAGAATATTTGACTTGGAAGGTCTTATATTATTGGGGTGGCTTGATATAATGGATATATCGCAACCCCAGTGGTTATGCCTTGTGTTTCATGTACTCGCCTTGCCTAATGTCTTGAGTTCGATCCGTGTGGATCAACTCTTTTGGTCTTTTCTGATTTTTCTCATGTTTTGGTATTTTAGCTATCTCTTCCATTATTATTTACGTGCGCGCTCTTGTTGATATGGTAGAGGTTTTGGCTTGTAATTCATAGGTCACGGGTTCTACCCTTGGTGTGGACCTTTCCTTACTTTTTTATCACTATTTTCTTTGATTTTTCTTCAAAATTCAAATTAGTGTAACTTTTCCTTTTCCTATCATTTTTAAATGATTCTTTTTGCAAATGTAATTTTGTCTATTTTCATATGGTAATTAAAGAATTCAAGAACTTTCATTCTATAAACACTTTATACCATGACAAAGTCTTGCACTATTTTAGGGTTTTTACCCTCCTCTCTTTCAATCATTTTCAAAACTTTTGATTCAATTTCATAAGTTTGACTTGCACTTGGTGAGTACATGTTTGCAAACTCTTTCATGTGTGTTTATATGAACCAAAACATATTTTCATTCAAGTCTTGCTTGTAAGCACTTGTTTGATCATCCTTGTGAACTATGTTTTGAATCTTGCTATCTCTTGATGTTGTGATATCTTGAGTACATTTTTTCATGTCTTCTCCAACCCATTTGGAAGTCTTGTTAGAACTCTAGCATGATAAGATTTGTTTAATTTATGGTTGTTACCTTGAACTTATGAATTTCCCCATGAAATAATGAACTTCTTGCTTGAATTGTTGTTACATTTCTTATATGTTTATTTGCACTTGATTGTCATAAATGCATGATTTTTGCTCTTATGTTGTTACATATGACACCTTTGAACTATATGACATGCTTTCCTCAAGTTGTTACTTGCTTGCATTGTAAGTTGTTAGCATTAAACATGTGGTTGTTACCTCATTTTCCCTTCATCTTTGTCAAAATGTTTCAAGTGGCTTTTACCCCTTTATGTTGGTCTTGTAAGAACCTCTATCATAATATTGTAATATCTTTGTGCATTGTTGGTTGTAACCATTTGAATTGATTGTAATCTTTGCTTGATGTTGTTACATGCTTGCATGCTCTTGGTTGTTGCCATACTCTTTTATATGTTCATCATGTTTGAATGAATGCTTATGTTTGTTTTGGCTTTGTTAAGTTATTTTCCCCAAATGATGGAACTTTTTAGTTCTCATCCAGTTGCCTCATCTTTTCCCATTCTAAAGGAAAGTCTCTTTGTTGACCCTTGATTCATAGATAGCTTATTACCCTCCCTCTTGACTTTGTTAAGTCATTTTGAACCCTAACTTTGTTAAGTTAGAACCCATATCCATTTAGACTTTTCTTTAAGTCTAGAAGACCTACCCCTTCTTAGGAGTATCTTTCAACTAGAAATTTAAGATATAGTTTGTTAATTCTTTGTAAGAATCATGGTGATGATTACTTACTCCCCTCTTGGTTTTTGTAAAAGTCGATCTCCTTTGAGTGTATAACTTAGAATAGAGAGTTTTGTTAAACTCTATGCAAGCATTGTTATGTTTGTTCCCTTTTTAAACTTGATCATAATCAAGTGTTCATCAAACTTAGTGAGGTGAATTATGGTTGCTCTGATTCTATCCTAGTTAGGATACGTAGGAAGAGGATGCGAAATCTTTGTGCGCAAACTTATACCCTATTCCAACCCATAGCAAACATCTAACAAGTTTAACATACAAACAAACAAAAGGTTCCTGTAGAGTACTACAGATGTTTAGTGTTGTTGTTACATCGCGCAAAAGGTCTGTCTTTCTTTAACCTTTCCTTTGGATAAATCAAAGTCTGGTTGTGAATTTAATGAATTAAGATTCAAGTTAATCAATAACTTGGTATCATTATTCTCACCGCAACAGATGCTAAAGGTTTTTATTTTGCAATACAATAGAAAGCGCTTTTAAGAAAGCGCTACTAAATGGGGGGGGGGGGATAAGAAAGAGCTTTCTAAAAGGACAACTATATGGGGGATATCAAAGCACTTTCTAAAAGCGCTGCTTTAGGGGGGGATACGAAAGCGCTTTCTTAAAGCGCTGCTATAGGGCGGGGAAACAAAAGCGTTTCTATAGGTCCTGCCTTAGGCAAACTTTAGAGAGCGCTTTCTTAAAGCACTGCTAAAGGTGGGGGTAAACGAAAGCTCTTTTAAGGAGAAAGAGCTGTTATAGGAGGGTTTACAAAAGCGCTTTCAAAAGCGCTGGTATAGGTCTTTAGTTTTTTAAAAATAAAACTAACTTTTCATTTTAGACACAGTTTTCTTTCTTTTCTCTCTCGTCGTGTATTCTTTCCCTCTCTAAAGATAAAACCCTACTCCCTCCGTCCGTCTCTCCGACTGCCGTACTGCCTCCTTCGTACTCCCTCCGTGCATCTGTCAGACCGCGTCTCCCTCCGTCTGACTGCCTTATCCCTCCGTATGTCCGACTGTAGGCCACTTCCACCATTTTCAAGGTAATATGTTAATGTGTTTTCTTTTGTGTTTAGAAACCTGAGTTATAGTTTATGATGCAATTGTTACTGTTGTTTTTTGTATGAGAGTGAAATTTGATCTTGGACCACATGAAACTAGAGTGAGTTTGTTGTGAGAAAGTTAGTTTGAGATGAGTTTCCAAGCTTGTTGTTTTGTTATTGAATATGGAGGAATATTATCAAAGAAAAACTTAATAGAAACTCTATCAAAGCAAACCTTGCATTTTGATGCATAAACCATGGTTATTATATAGCTTTGCAAAAAAGAGCAAACAATGGTAATTGAATCTAAAATATATATTATAAAAATGTGAATGTCTCAAATTTTAAAAATGTATCCACATATATTAAAGCAATGAGTACTGATAAGTCTTTATGAATTTATAGTATGAAAAATGATATCACTAGTTGTTGAGATGAGAGTTTGTTAAGATCTTATGAATGTTTGTTTTATTTTAAATTTGAGATAAATCTTGTTATGTTTTATTTTTATTCAATAGTCATGACAATACTAATAAGGATACAATTTTAAATCTTGTTTGTTTTATTTTAAATTTGAGATAAATCTTGTGATGTTGTTAATGTTGATATTGATGTTGTTGATGAAAACATTAATAGAGTTTTATGTTAATTTGTTATAGGGGTTACTTGTGAAGAGTAAGATTGGGATCGTTTCCAAGAACCTTACTGTGTAGTTCTAAAAGTTGTTAACTTCTCTACAGTTGCAACAGGTAATCACTATTGTTGTTTAACTTACTTAGTTTAGTTTAGCCTACTTAATTAGTATGGATAAAAAATGGATGTATTCCAATCGATTGTCAAAAGATTACAAGAACAAGGTATCAAAATTTGTTAAGTTTTCAATTGAACGTGCCAAAGATCCAAGTAGGATCACATATCCTTGCTTAGGTTGTTGTTATGGGTGTCGGATTGACGCAGTTCAGTTGGAATCACATTTAAAGAGGCATGGAATTGATAGAAGTTATACATGTTGGACATTACATGGTGAAATAAGTAACGAGAATGTTGAACCGGGGGATAATATGACCTATGCTTCAAACGACAATGGCACAAATACATACGAATATGATCGAGTCGAAGAGATTATAGAAGCACTTGAAGTAGATCTTCAGGATTGTCCCAAAATGTTTGAGAGGTTCTTCCCAATCGAACCTATGAAGCCAAAAAAATGTTGTGCTCTATTGGCATGAGCTATGATAAGATACATGTTTGTCCAAATGATTTCATTTTGTTTTGAAATTAATATGCATCATTAAACGAGTGTCCTAAATGCGATGTATCTCGGTATACGAAAAAGTTGTCCCCAGCAAAAGTGTTATGGTATTTTCCTATAATTCCGAAATTTAGACGCATATTTCATAGTGAAACGGATGCAAAACACTTGACTTGGCATGCAGATGATAGAATTATAGATGGAAAGTGTTGCGGTGAGAATCGTGATATCAAGCTATTGATTAAATTGAATCTTTAATTCTTAAATTCACAACCGGACTTTAATTTATCCAAAGGAAAGGTCTAAAGAGAGAAAGAACCTTTTGTGCGATGTAACAACAACGCTAAGAGATTCGGGGATCGGGGGCTAGTTATGCATAGGGTAGGTATTTCACATCCTAAACATCTGTAGTACTCTACAGGAACCTTTTGTTTGTTTGTATGCTAAGGTGCTAAGGGTTTGCTAGGGATTGGGATAGGTATAGGTCAAAACCTAAAGATATATACTCTAAGTTTGCTCGCAAAGATATTGCATCTTCTGCCTACGTATCCTAACTAGGATAGAATCAGAGCAATGTAGTTCACCTCACTAGGTTTGAAGAACACTTGATTATGATCAAGGTTCAAAAGGGGAACAAACATTACAATGCTTGTGTAGAGTTTAAGGAAACTCTCTATATTTAAGTTGAAAACTCAAGAAAGGGGAGTAAGTAATTATAAAGATGATTCTTACATAGAGTTAACAAAACATATCCTAAGTTCTAAATGAAAGAGCACTCCTAAGAAGGGGTGGCTTTGTAGACTTAAGCAAAGTCTAAAGGACAGGTTCCACTTAACTAAGTGTATGAATGACTTAACGAAGTCGAGGGAGAGATGAGCTATCTATGACCCAAAGGTCAATAGAGAGATTTTCCTTTGGAAGGATAAAAGGGGAGGCAACTGGGATGAGAACTAAAGAGTTCTATCACCTGGGGAAACTAAACTTAACAAGACATTAAATATCAGACAGGAGAAATACTAGACACATGGTTACGACCAAACACACACAAGCATGTTACAACAAGCAAGTATGTCAAAATAGGAGGAAAATATATAACTTCATGGTGACAAACAAAAGAGGGCAAAGCCTTAACATGTTAACAAACATAAAGGAATCAATCATGGACAAATCTTACAAGATACAATTAAGCATGATTTAAGAGAAATTCAACAAGATGCAAGGTAACGACCCTAACAAGTAAACAAACTTCCAAGTAGGCAAAAGGAATTATGAACATGAAAAACTTGAAATCTCATTTCATTAAATGAAAATAGACAATATTATGAACACTTTGCAAAAAGAATGGATTGAAAATAGTAAAATATGAGCAAGTTATGAAATATTGAATTTTCATGAAGAAAAAGAAATAATCAAGCAAATAATAAAGGAAAGAAAAAAATGGCCATGGGAGGAGTTGAACTCACACCCTCATGTTTACAAACACAAGGCCTAACCACTCAGCCACTACACGCGCGTGCTAAAGGGGTGGAAAAGAAGAAGAAAATGATGAAAGAACAAGAAAATCTAAAAAATGCCAAAAAGGGTCATCACTGAGGATCGAACCCAGGCATATGGCATGATAGGCACATGTGATAACCACTAGGGTGGCGATACATCCAATTATTTAGCCACCCCAAATAACATATGAGGGTTCCTTGGTTAAAATTTCTGGGCCAGGGCAAGGCAAACATAAGTGAAATTGCAAAATACGTTTTCAATCAAACTTTACCGAAACTGAACCAAATTAAGTGAAATTTAAGTCAATCATGCTTGATTTTTGATAAGGAATGTAATGGTATCAACCATATTGTGACATGAAGCTCCTAACTAAAAACACGATGGCAAGTGAAAATGAAGTTTTTGAAATGCATAATGGAAGGTCATGGCAGAATAAAGCAGGTTCAGATCAAATAATCATCACACACAATCTTCAAATGTGTCAACAAATACTTCTACACTCAGAGATCAAACATAAATCAAGCAAAACAGAAAATGGCTCATTGTTGCAATTATGGAAAATGAAATGCATAAAGGAGATCAAAACATGAATTGAGTAAGTTCAGGCCTAGCAAACACCACACATAATCCTCAAATATGCTAACTGAAGCTTTCATGTTCAAGGATCAGTTCAAATCACTCCAGACAGAAAAAAGGTTTGTTGTTTGCAATTATGACATGAAGGTGCAAGAATGTCAAAGCTCAAATTAAGTAGGTTCTATTTGCATATACATCACATAAAAACTTTAATCATGTTGATAAATGATCTCATGTTCATGAAACAATCCAAAATGCTTCAAACAGAACAAATGTATGGTGTGTGCAGTTGTGGTTTGCAAAAAAAAAAACTGTTTTGACAGCAAGATGATGATGCAAGTTGGTTCAGTCAAAAATGGGTAGTTTCAGGTCATGTAAATGATACACACACATTACAATCATGATAACAGATGATTTCACACTCAGGGATCAGACTTAAATCAAGCAAAAATGAAAATGGTTCATTGGTTGTAATTATAGCATGAATGTGAGCAAGCTATCAAAGTTCAAGAGAGTAGGTTCAGTTCACATACACACATAGCCTACAAATTCTAAACATGCTGACAAATGATTTCATGTTCATGAATCAATCAAAAAGCTTCAAACATGAAAAAGGTATGTTGTGTGTGGCTGTGAATACAAAAAACTGTTGAATGTAAAGAGCTGTAGGTTGTCATAGTTCAAATTGAGTGGATCTATGTCATGAAATTAACACACACACATTTCAATCAAGCTAGCTGAAACTTTCATGCTCAAAACTCATTCATACATCATTCAAAACATGATTTGGCATGTTGGCAGCTATGAAATGCAAGACAAGTTTGATTATGCAGCAAGATAGGTCATGGCATATTCAAGGCAATTAAACATCACACACAAGTCTAAAACATGCTAGCTAATGATTCTAAGCTCAAAGATTAGATTGAAACATCTTAAAACAAGATTTGGCATGTTGATGGCAAGTACAGTTGAAAAGGGCAAAGCTGTTTGAAAAAAATGGAGAAGCTTAAGATGCAACATGACATGATTCTAAATGATTCACAAACAAACAGGACGTGTATTTCAAGGCAAAGCTGCATTAAGCAAAACCAAATCATCACATCAAGAACTTAGTGCAAAATGGATTAATCACTTATGAATTGTAACACAAAAACCTGTCAGCCAGAAAAATGCAATTGAGGGGCTGTTAAGCTATAGCAGTTGGCATGCTGTGGTGAATAGATGGAACCAATGTTCTATGATGCTAGCAAGAAAATCCTTGGCAGACTATCACACATAACTTATATGTCAAGGCAGAGCACATGGACATACTCAAAACAAATGATGACAGCTAAACTGAAATGAGCAGACCAAATATCATGCTTCTAACACCCAACCAACAGAAATCTCATTTGACAAACTCAGGGAAGAAATTGGTAGCAGGCACAGGCAACATCATGACCTCTAAACATTTCAGCAGCAATACAAATGCATACATCACATAACATATATGCTAACACATAATCAAACCAGCTAGTCATATTGAAATCAGGATGAATATATAGGACATGTAATCAACACACACACATCACATATATGCTAACTGATGATTTTATGCTCAAAAATTAATGAGAAACAACCTAGAATAGAATTTGGTATGCTGTTGGAAAATGCATAGCTGTTTTGAAAATGGAAAGCAGGCTTGATCATGCAAGGTACAGGTTATGTGATAACAATCAACAACAACTCATGATAGAAAATAACTCAAACACCACACTATCATCAAGACATAACCATATCAAAACAATGGCAATCCAAAGTAATTATATACTCAAAACAGTTGGCAAGAACAAATTGGCAGATTTTGACATGAACTTCATTTTTCATTTAAACACCAATCATACCAAGGAATGCTTATGACAGAAAATGGAAAAGATGGTAACCACCAAACTGTTGTAGACCTTCACACCAACTTGTTGTAGTATGGAATACCTTACAAATGCTTCAGCTGTTGTCCAACCAAAATTTGATGAAAACAACTTCCTTGTGCTTGAAGAAACTTGTGACAAGACTAAAAATAAATGAGGATTGTGTTGTTTTATGTCATGGACAGTTGATATATCATATATCAAGGGTGTGTGGATGGCTAGAATGAGGAGAACAACTCTGGTTAATGGTTTGGCAGATTTTGAGCATATGGTCAAACTTGCTTGTTTTGAGAGTTGACTTTTGGAAAAATGGTGTTTTTGGGTGGTTTAAGAGTATGAACACCTTCTGCACAACATTTATGGATTGTGCAGATGGTTTTTGGTGGTTTGGAATGGGTGGAAATGAGTTTGGACAACCAATTGTCCAAGACAGATTTTGGTGAAAACTTGGAAATTTGAGAAATGAGGTAAGTGGGAAATGAGTGAGAGTTGTGATTTCCTCTTGGTTCTAAGAGTGCTCTCGTGTGAAAATGACATAGGGGGAGCCTCTATTTATAGGAAAATGAGGGATGAGGACAGATTTGTAAACTTGGCATTTTGGAGGGATTTTGAAAAGAAAACCCTTGGCTTGAGGTTTGGTACAGCTGCAAGATTCAAAACCTTGCCTCAACTGATGAATTGTTCAAGTGGAAATGAATGACATGAGATGATTAGAGTGGCTAGGCAGATAGGGGGCTGTTTGCTGCAAGTGGCAAAAAGTTTCTCTTTCTTCCTTCTTTAATTGATTATTATATTGTCAACTTGCCTCCAAGTTGCAAAATCCATCAATCCCTTCTTTATTCTGGTTTTCCATTCATCTAAGCCTTATATTATCAGAATAAAACATAATCCAATGGTTGAGGATGATCCAGGTTGTCAAAGGATGAGTTTGTGAAAAATTGACAATGTGGGACTCAAGTGTTAAAAGCTCATCTTGCCAAACTCATAAGTCTCAGCTCATAAGGGCTATGGAGGATTTCTACCACAATTTGGAAAGCCCTCATGTAGCTCTACAACTTTCATTTTTTCATGAGTTTCAGATTCCCAAAGGAACTTGGCCAAATGACCTCTCAAAGTTGTTGAAAAACAAGCCTAAAAGTCAAATTTCTCCAAGTTATTTTCCCTTCTTGTAATGAATTTGATCATAACTCCAAATCTATGCATTTTCTGATCATGGACCACTTTGGGACTTTTGTAGGACTTGCCAAGAGCTTTCCAATTAGCTTTGAACCAACTCAATTGGATGTGTGGTTAAGGAGTTATGGTCTTGCCCCTTTCAAAACCCTAATTCCCGACTTTTGTGATTACTCCTCAACCCTTGATCCAATGGTCATGAAATTTTATGGGTAGATGCAATATGTCATTAGGAACATTTTTTATTCACATCTTGAGGTCAGATTCCTTATGAGTGAAGAGTTGACTTTTCGGTCAACCGAACGATCGATCGGTGACTACCGAGTCGACTGTTGATGCTCTGGACCTTTTGAGGTTTTCAAACTTCTTGAATGGACTTTACCAAGCCATAAGAACACTATGGACCATGATCCCATCATTGTAACACCTTTTAGATCAAAATTCAAACCACAATTGACTTTTCCTGCTCGAAAACCCTAATCGGGTATCTTGAACTTCGTTGTTTTTGATTCTTGGGTGACAACCTCAAATTGGATTCATACTTGATCCAATAGAATACATTTGATGATGTGGAGACTCAATTCAAGGAGAACCAATCCAAAACGTTGACTGATTAACTCTTGAAATCTCGATTTCGACTGTGCGGAACCTTGATCCTGTATCTTAACAAAGACAAACTTGAAACGGGTTAAGGTTAGATAATCATATGAACATGCTCCTAAAATGATGATGAAGATCTAAGGGGTCAAAATTTGGTGTGTGACAGTTGCCCCTATTTAAATATTTTTCACTGGATGGCAGTGAGAGATGACAATCCTCGCAGAATCATAGTGAGAGGTATTTAAATATAGTGAACCAAAAATTTTGTCCCTTAGATCCGATGGTATGCCAAAGGACAAATGCGAGTATGCCATGAATCTAAATGATGCTTTATGATGCTTGAATGCAAGAGAGATGCAGACACGCGAGCAAAGATAAAAGAATGGCAATACAACGAGTAACTACTCATGGGGACCCAACACACTTGGGAAAGATCCCAGGAAAAACAAACAAAAAATAGTTCAAACGTGACTAAAGATGCTGCTCAGGGGAATCTTTCACACAGGGGATGCAAACTCCAACGGGGAAGACAAAACTTCATTGGGGAAAAGGAGACAACACTCCGCTGGGGAAGAGGGCAATTCTCCACCGGGGAAACGAAAAAAGAGACGCAAACCTCACTGGAGATAATCAGATGAGGAATTTCCTATAACGAAGAGTTCGAACGAGATCTCTAGGAAAAGAATAGAAACAAGACCAGACGCACCGGGGGATGCTATTATTCACTAGATCTCCGAGATTTGAATGGGAAAGCAACGCTTTGCTGGGAATACTGGTGACGACCAGAACAACAACATTTCAAAGGGTGCTAGTTTCTACTAGACTTACAGGGGGTGATGGTGACGACCAAACCAAAATAATTGGGAACTCCGAATTGCATTGATACAATACAAGACCCCGACTGGGGGAAATTGGTAACAACCAACTCTTGGTACTAATAACGATTAGCTTTCAAGCCGAGCCAGTAACCACTGGACTTTTCAAAGATATGGTAACAACCAAAGCAACGATACCAATAACGATTGGATTTTAAACAGTGCCAGTTACCACTGGACTTTCAAAATATATGGTGACGACCAAAGCTATAATACCAATAACGATTGGATTTTAAACAGCACCAGTTACCACTGGACTTTCAAAGGATATGGTGATGACCAAACCAAAGATACCAATAACGATTGGATTTTAAATAGTGCCAGTTACCAATGGACTTTCAAAAGAGCTGCCAATTACCATTGGACTTTCAACAATGGGGATTGCTAGTAATGACTAGACTTCAAGGAGAGAAATTGGTGATGACCAGGCAAGCGATATCAGTAACAACAGGACATCCAAAGACACTAGTAACAACTAGGAACAAAAGGGATACAGGTGACAACCTATAACCGCAAACAAAACCAGTAACAACTGAAATAGAGAAATCTGGTGACGACCAACACCCTAAAAGGACAGAGGATGCTCAAAGAATAACAAACAAGACCACTGGTAACAACCAGGAAAAAATCAAGACAAAAGGTAACAACCCAAAGACAACAGAGTCAAAGCAGATGCACATGATATGCCCTGATGCTAATGATTAATGATATGCAGGAGTTGATTCTGACGAGAGACAGAAAAAACTGGAGACTCAAGGGGACAGACAGATAAGCACATCTATCTCACTGGGGACACAATGAATCATACTGAATTCACAAAACAAAGGTGTCTGTAGATTCTTGGGAAATAAACCCACTCTGCTTGGGAGATAAAGCTTCAGGAAAGCTCGCCAGGATTGACAACGTAACTTAAAATAGAGGCTCTGAATGTTTCCACTGAGGATGAGTCTACCATCACAAGAACGTATTTCATAAAGAAACCTGGGGAAACGGTCTTCAATCTTGGTAACTACACACGACCGAATGAGCAACCTATCAAATCAATTCAACTGACATTCAATGGAAGCTGTATTGAGATCGCACATCAAAGCTTCTGCCACGTTTAAGGCTTTTGAGAGGTATGATTTCCACCGAATCTTTTCGTAAGCCAAAGTATTTTATGTTTTGTTAATCCTCAAAAGTTATTTTTAAATTCGAGCCCAGTGCTTCCAAAATTATCATTGATTAATAAACAATGTTTTGCATAACAAAAGAAATAAAGATAATAGTAACTTGCAAAAGAATGGTCCAAAAACTGATTTCATTTAAGAATGGAAGTTTTTCAATGACAGAACTCCATGGAACTTTTACAATTGAAAATGGCAATATGAAAAAAGGTTACATTGAATCCACTGACAATCTACCCCTAATGACTAAAATTTTCCAAAACCTTGCTTTTGACAAGAGCGGTTGAAATGGACTTCCTGTAAAATCTTCTGCAGAGGTGACAACCCATCTGATGCAGTGAAATGCCTTTGTCCCTAACTTTTGCCTGGATTTCCCTTTCAGGTTTTCAATCCACCGGGACGCTCCTTTTTGCATAAGCCTCCCTTTCAGGTTTTCAACTTAGCGAGCTCATCATTTTTATTTCATCCCTTACTTTTGCCTGGACCTCCTTCATAGGTTATGATCCAGCGGGATACCCATTATTGCATAAGCCGCCCTTGCGGGTTTTCGACTTATCGGATTCTTTTAGGCGTAATATTTTCGTACTGCATCAGAATTCACCGGGTGTGTAAGTTGTTCCTCATCCATTGTTGTGAGAATTAATGAGCCTCCTAAGAAGACTGTTTTTACAACAAATGGACCATCATAGTTACGCATCCATTTTCCCCATGCATCTTTGTGAACTGGCAAAATATTTTTGAGCACAAGCTCTCCTTCTCGGAATTCTCGGATACGAACCTTCTTGTCAAAAGCTCTCTTGATCCTTTTCTGATATAACTACCCATGACATACTGCAGTCATGCGCTTTTCATCAATAAGGTTCAACTAATCAAATCTTTCCCTCACCCATTTTGCTTCTTCAAGCTCAGTTTCCATTATGACTCTTAAGGAAGGTATCTCAACCTCAATAGGAAGCACTGCATCCATCCCATATACCAAGGAAAAAGGGGTTGCCCCTGTTGAAGTGCGAACGGACGTTCTATACCCATGCAAGGCAAATGGCAGCATCTCATGCCAATCCTTATATGTTTTCACAATCTTTTGCAAAATCTTCTTGATGTTCTTATTCGCAGCTTCGACAGCTCCATTCATCTTAGGATGATAAGGAGAATAATTATGATGTTCAATCTTGAAGTCACTACACAGCTCTTTCATGGTTTTGTTATTCATATTAGTGTTGCACCCCAAAATTTGACCAACATTTATGTACCTGGCTTGTGTTCACTAGCATGATCATCTGCATCTCATTGATATGTATGCAGTAGATCAAGAGGTATGACTACCAATAAAGAGCTATACAAGACTTTGAAGCTAGCCAAGAAGGTTGTTCAAGTGTTCAAGGATTGATATCCTTGTCAAAAAAGTTAAGAGGTCCTCAAAGAGATTGGTTGAAACCAAGATTGTGTGCCTCATAACTTGAGAGTTGTGGGGGATCCTCAGATGATTATGAGGCTATGAGGATGGACTTGAAGCTTTGATAGAGCTTATGAGATGTCTTGAGAGCCATCATGAGGCCTAGATAGGTCATTGTACAAGATTCAGAAGACTCAGCCATGAGTGGTGTAATTAGGGTTTGACTGGGTCAACCCTAGGTCAATTGATGATTTGGAGAGGGTTGAGACCTAATCCAAGAGCCATGTGATCATGGATTGATGCATTGAGATGCTATAAGGATGATTCCTAGACCAACTCATCATGATTGAGGAGTTTGAGAAGTTTTAAGCTAGGGTTTCTAAGGCTTGACAGTGTAAAATCCCCTAGTTTGATCCCTATCTTCAAGGCAGTTTAGCTCAAGAGGTGATTGTCATCTCATATTACCTACAACATGAATGTTGTATAGCTTGCTCTTAGCTTTAATTTGAGTACTAGAAGTCCTTGATAGGATTTGTAGAGCTCAAGTTATGACTTTGACAAGTTACAAGTCATCTGAGGTATGTGAATCTGGGTCCTTGAAAGTCACCCAACTTGCATCCAACTTTTTCCCTAGTAGGATGATTCCTATGAACTCTTGGTCAACATGAATTTTGTTCCTCATCTTCTTATCTTTCTAGAGAGTACTAGAAGTCCTTGATAGGACTTGTATAACTCAACTTATGGCTTTGGCAAGTCAAGGGCATTTTGGTCATTTGGATGTTATAGGTCATTTCAAGCATAAGGCGATATCTCCTATTTCCAAGCTTCAAATGGAAAAATATTCAACATCAAACTTTCTTATAATAATGTTTTAAGGCTAGTAGGGAGGTCATGAGATGTTGAAAAGGCTTGTAGCAAAAAATGGTAAAAATGACCTAAAATGGGGGCATAAGTTAAATAAGTTGAAATTGGAAATTGGAAATCCCAAGTTACACATCCAAACCATGGCATATAATAGGTCATTTTGACTCTAAAAGACATTCTAAAAACAATGGTTCAGCCATAATTTTTATTTAAGGCCTAGATCATGGGGCTGCTGTGGAAATTGCTTGCTTGCATCTTAAGGCACAAATGCAAAACTCAAAGAAACTCAATGAACAAGCTAGCTATGCATCTCAACATGTCATATATCTCATTTAAGGAGAATTTCAAGCCAAGGAAAGTTGCTGCAAGAGCTATGTCATGAGATGGTATGTGAGAAGAAGTAAATTCATAAACTCCTGACATGAGAATCCCAATTTCTCATGGGATTGTTCTAGATGGTTCTAGATGATTCTAAACCATTCTATATAATGTATAGAACTTGATCAGATGCAAGGTTGGTGTAAGATTTGAGAGAAGAGAGAGTTGTCCATTTCACTTGCTTCCATTGCAAGTTGAAATCAAAATCCACATTCTGATTCAATTCCATCCATTCTTTCAATCTAAACACATTCCTCTGATCATAGTGAAGCTGTGCAGACCAATTTGAGAGAAAAACCATGGAGACTTGAAGAGATAGCATTTGGATTTTCAAGGTTGCAAGTCATAATCGGTTTTGGAGATTGAAGCTTTCTTGGTCCAATCTTTTGCAAACAGAAGCTCTATCATCATCCAAGGATTGATTCTGAAGAGTTTGAAGGCTTGCAGTGAAGATTTACTCCATCTGTTAATCAAGATTCAACAGGTTAGTAAATTTTCTTCTACACCATGATTTAGGCATGATTAGCAAGAAGGGTTAGGTTAGAACTGTTAGAGACCAATAGGAGATGGATTCTGAGAAGTTTGAGAGCAATTGGTGAGGTTTCAGTTGGTGTCACCGTTTTTGTTTGGACCAAGAACTCGAGCTATGGTGAGCTATAGAATGAATTAGATATCAAGAATCAATCAGTGTGAGCTGGTGATCAATCTGAGGTATTTAATTTCAAGAATGGTTGAAGTTGATGTCTGAGCCTATCTTTGATCTTGGATCGGGTTTGAAGATTTAGGATGTCTCAATTGATTTCAAGGCCATGGTTAGATTCAGGATGAAATTATAGATGGATTAGGGTTTTGAATTTTATGTTTTCATGGAGATTTGAGGTTATACGAGTTAGGGTAAGTTTGAGCTATGAAGCTGCTTCCATGGATTCTTCATGTTCAGACCTTGGCTAGAGGAAGAAGACGAAGGCATAGCCATTGGATCACGCGCAGACTTGTTGACTGGAGGAAGATCTCACGACTGAGATTTGATTTCGTTTGTAGAGGGAAGTTCTGAAGAGCTTGTACGTTGCGTTTCATTTAAAAGGGGTCTTGGGCTCAGTTGATATCCACACCCCCAATTCATGGCCCATTGGATTATGAACTGGATTTTGTTACTTTTCACACCGTATCCTTTTCTTTTTCTTTATGTTTTTTATTGATTTTCTGATTAGAATTGGGCCTAGCGCGCCTCACTATCCCCACCCCCATTTTGAGCCCATATGAAAATTGTACTGCATATACTTGCTATTCACACCAAACATTTCATATTTTAATTTCTTTTTCTCCATTTTTCATTAATCTTTGAAAAATCATAATAAATAGTAAATTAATGATTTTTGCATGGGGATTTTTTCTCCCATTTCATGATAATGTCTAGAAAATTATGAAACCAAAATATCTGCATTTTATGCATTTTTAATATTTTTTGTGTATTTTCTCTTTTAATAGCTTTTTTAATTCTTTTATGTTGGTACATAGTTTTGGTTAATTTTTTTTAGGTAGTTCCCTTAGCATTTTTGCCCCATTCTTTTTAGGATAGCTAGATTAGGACTTTAGCTCCCCCCTGGATTTATTCCATAATTTTGTGATGAATTTTAGATTAGTTTTGCTTAGATGATTTTAGGTTGTGTAGAATTAGTTCAATCCTCAACATAGGTCCACAATAACACTAGAATTTTGGGTTTCTAGGTCAAGATAGACATTGGGGCATGTAAGGGTATTAAGGGTAGGTATATAGGATCCCCTAGAAATTATATTAGATTTTAATATAGTAGTATAATATTTTTAGATGATTTTTGTAGTTGATGATTGTTTGTGTTGCCCTTGTGGGCTTGTAGTTTTGTTTGCTTTGCTTTGTGGGCTTGGAGAGCTTGGTTTTGCTTTGAGGAGCATTGTGGAGCATAGTAGAAGACTTGGAGATTGATTGAGGAGCTTGAGAGCTTGATCTTGTTTGTTTTGTTGTTGTTTTAGGGTTAGGGATTAGGAAGAGTTTAGACCTAGTTAACTTCTTTCTTAAACATGGATGGTATCTTTCACCTCCATTCCTCCCTATGATTCAAAGTCCTTCCATGGTATTCACCTCTCCCCTTGGGATGGATAAGTGACTATACCTAGCGAGTAGAGCTTTTGAGGGAACCATTCCTTTGATGTTGAACCCTTATAGGTCACCTTGGGTGGTCAATAAGCAGTTTAACACCCTAGCTTATCCAGTTAAGTGATTTCCTCTGGTTTGAAGATGAAGACTTCATTGAAGAGTATGGAAAAGGATGATTCCTTGAGCATTGCCATTCCAGCTGAAGCTTGAAGAGCAACAAGAGCAAGTTGATACTTGAAGACCCAATGAAGATGAAGTAAAGACTGAAGGATGAAGTTGATACTTCCAAGTGATTGAGGATTACTCTGAGTAGCTGAAGCTTGCAGGAAAAGAAGACCAAGTTGAGACTGGTAAAGCAAAGAGAGCTTGAAGACTAAGTTGATACTTAGGAAGAGGATTCAATTGAGATTCTGAAGAGCTGAAGCTTGAAGAACAAAGGAAGTTGATGCTTACTTTGAAGCTTGAAGATCCTGAAGGAGATCAAGTTGATACTTGTGGTTATAGCGAAGCCTGAAGGTGGAACTGATTAAGGAGCTGAAGCTCAGGGAGGATAAGTTGAAACTTATATGGAAGGGTTGAAACCTGGAGAAGCAAGTTGATACTTGCCAGTGAAGCTGACATCCTTGAAAGGTGATTGAAGTCTGAAGACTGAGTTGCTGTTGGAAGAGCTGAAGCTTGGAGTTGGGAGAGGAGTTGATCTGCTTTCTTCTCTGTTTTATTTTCTGTATTGATGTGTTTTGTTTGACTTGCTTGATGCATTAGAATAAGTTCATATATAGACTAGGTAGAATCTAGGAGCATGATTGCACTAGAGGTTGAGTTGCTCCCTCTGCTGGTACTGTTACTGTGTGGCTTTGCTTGCGGGTATTCGGTAGAGCCCTACTCCCTTGCCCATGTGGGTTGGTTTGCCTGATGGCATTTTATTTCTTCTGTATGATTGCAGTTTACTGTATTTTGCTTGATAGCATGTTGTTTACTTTCAGTATGATTACTGTTATTCATTTTGGCTTGAGGTTGAGATGAGCTTGTGGAGGCTGATGCCCCACACACATTTCCTCCCTCACTTGCATTACATGCATTTTACCGTTTAAGCTGATGCTTTGTCTATTTTGGTGTATCATTGACATGATCCCTTAGGACTCTCATTTCCTTTGATAAGGAATTGATGATAGAACTTTAGGTTGAAACCTATGCATGACAACTTCTAGGAGTTCCCTGTTCAAACCTCAACCATAGGATGAATCCTTGGCATGACAACAGTAGGACTTGATAGTCTCCCTCCTAGTTGGGCCTATTCTCTTCTCATCTCAAAACAGCTTAAGATACAGTAATCATGAATGATTTCTTTCGTACGTTACGAGCCTTAAGCTATCTGAGAAAGGATTGTGGGAGAGTTTCTTTTCCATAGTCTGGATGTTTAGTATGGTACCCTTTGGGTGACATGCGACACATTCACTCTCAGGTCATAGTCTCTAGTGCGATTGAAATTGCAAACACAATAAAAAACACTTCTTTCGTAAAAGACAGGAAATAATGCGTAGTGTCCCGAACTACGTAAGCTCTGATCTCTCATACCTGTTGAGAGTATGTAGGCACAATACTGATGTATTGGCGAGCTACCTTCCCCCATAACCCGTCGTAGGTCGAACTACGTCGACTCTGATTTCTCGTTCTCTGATGAGAATACGTAGGCATAAAGTGCGACGCTTTGCCGAGTCATTTTCTTTTCCTTTTAAGCCAGCCTTGATAGGTAGATAGATAAAACCAACCCGTCCAAGTAAACACAACAAGCGTGGATCCCGTCGAGTACGACGGACGTGAGGGGTGCTAATACCTTCCCCTTGCGTAACCGACTCCCGAACCCAGACAATGGTTGCGACGACCTTGTCTTACCCTTCTTCATTAGGTTTTTCCGATCGTTTCCTTTCCCACTCTGAGGGATAAATAACGAAAGGTGGAGACTCTTCTGTTGTGCCGACACCTTATTTTCGCGAAAGCGACAGCTGGCGACTCTGTTGGGGATCGAACCCAGAATCTCTGGTTCTCCGGTTCCCCTGCGAGAGTCAATCCTAGCGCTTGTATGATTACTTGTTGGGTTGCGTTTGTTTATCGCATTTTACTTCTCGCCTTTTATTTCCCGCATTTTATTTTCAGTATGATATGATTATCTGTGCTGTTGGGGGAGGGGCATTCTGATGAGTGAGAAGCCAGACCCAGGCTTGAGTACACATATAGATTTAGAGAGAGAGTAGTGGTTCGCCTGCTTGCTTAGCTCGCACCAGCTAGCCGCGAAATCTCACTCGGACGAGATTCTCTTTGATGCTTATTGCCTGGCCCTTAGGGCTCGACAAGTTGTCTGACCCGAGGATTGTCGACTCTGGGAACCGATCAATTGGGAATTCAACTAAGTGAGGCCGCTTCAAGGGATGATGATGCCACACCTTCTGGGTATTGTATCATCGCTCTTGAAAGTCTGTGACGTTGATACCCGCATAGGATGCCGTACCTTGTCAGTTTAGGTCCATACCTGTGAGCAGGGTTGGGTTTATTGCAGGAAACTTTGACCTTCAGACCACCTGGTTTTCTTGATAGTGGATCAGTTTTGTTGGGATCTGAGGTTCTCATCTGCAGATATGTTTGTTCTTGATAGAGCAGGTCTTGATCAGAGGATCTTATCATCTGAGGTATAGTTGTTCTTGATAGAGCAGGTTTTGACCAGAGGATCTTATCATCAGATGTGTATTTGTTCTTGATAGAGCAGAGTTTTCGTCATCAGTTGTTTGTTCTTGATAGAGCAGATTTTTGATTGGGGTCTGAAGATCTCATCAGCAGATGTATGTTTGTTCTTGATAGAGCAGATTTTTGATTGGGGTCTGAAGATCTCATCAGCAGATGTATGTTTGTTCTTGATAGAGCAGATTTTTGATTGGGGTCTGAAGATCTCATCAGCAGATGTATGTGTGTTCTTGATAGAGCAGATTTTTGATTGGGGTCTGAAGATCTCATCAGCAGATGTATGTTTGTTCTTGATAGAGCAGATTTTTAATTGGGGTCTGAAGATCTCATCAGCAGATGTATGTTTGTTCTTGATAGAGCAGACTTTTGATTGGGGTCTGAAGATCTCATCAGCAGATGTATGTTTGTTCTTGATAGAGCAGATTTTTGATTGGGGTCTGAAGATCTCATCAGCAGATGCATGTTTGTTCTTGACAGAGCAGATTTCTTGATCCTACATCAGAGGTCCTTATTATCAGACATTTGTTCTTGACAGAGCAGAATTATGATCCTATGTATATGGCCCTATTAGATGGTGGTTCTTGACAGAGCAGATTTGTGGTCCGATACCAGAGTTTTCTTCTCATCAGATGCAGTGGTTGTTCTTGATAGAGCAAGATTATGGTTTTGTTGATACAAAATCTCCACAGCAGTTGCCTTGGTCTCCTATTGCATGATTTCATTTTGCATTAGTTTGCATACTCATTTGCATTTCATTAACGTGTGTCTGTGTTACAGGTACCGTTTTCCCCGATCCAGGATTTCTTGCCTCCTATTGTATTGTTATGGGCTCTCTGAGGAAGACCGTGGCTTACAAGTTCCCTGCCCCTGATGTGGTTAAGCTGACCGGTTTGATAGCTTTAGCATATGATTCTGTGAGGGATGAGTTTAGAAAATCTCACGGCAAGTTGCTCAGTTTGGTTCGTAAACCTTCTGTGTTCGAGTTGAATGGATTGCACGCTCTGCTACAGTGCTACGACCCTCCGTTGAGATGTTTCACTTTCCAGGATTTTGTTCTCGCACCCACGCTGGAAGAGCTGCCGAAGGCCAGCTCAACAAAGCTCTCGCTAACCTGAAGGAGCGCAAGCTGACGTTTGAGTCTAAGAAGCGGAAGCTAGAGGATTGCTTCGGCGAAGGAGCATGGGGAGGTTCGGTCGAAGGACTTCAGTACACCATTGTGCAGAGGGAATTACTCGTCGAAGGGTTGCTCACTCTGCAGATCATCCAGAAACGAAGGAGTTGTTGGAAGAGTATCACGCCCGTGGCCATACTTGACTATTTGTATTCCTTTTGTTTTGATCATTGTTGTACGCTGACCATCACCAGGCTTGTTGGCTGAGGTCACGCTGTTGATTCATCTTGTACTCGCTGATGCTATGTACTGCTTTGATAGGCTTTCTTTATATATGAGATTGCTGTTTCCATGATTGGACTCAGACTTCTTCTTATTATCAGCACTGGCACTCAGGCACTAGGATCGGGGGAGATCTCCCTAACACACAGAAACAGGCATGCATTTGCATAAAGCATCCGCATGACGAGCATTTTGTTGTTTTTCCTAACCCTTATGTGTTTTACAGGTTGTCACAGGTTTTTACAGGTTGTCCCAGGTCGTTTCCGGTGGTTCCAGGATTGATTAGAGACCTATTCACCGCTACCCGACTAAAGCTAATCAGACCAGGATCATGGAGCAAGTGCAAACTGATGTTCAGGAGCTCCGCGAAAGGATGGATCGCTTCATGGAGCTCATGCAAGCGGTCGCCAATGGCCAAGATCAGCTCAGAACTTTAGTTCAGCCTTTGATTTCCAGGGTTGATAGCAACGACGTACTCCACGGTGGGACCGTGCCTACTCCTCCACCAGTTGAAACGCCACAGAATGGTGTCCCCGTGACCGGGGGCAACAGCAGTGCTAATGGCAATGTGATAACCAACATCGGACTCAATACGACGGGCGTCGGTAATGGGAGTCTGGGAGCTAATGTCAATATCGGGCCGGGCAATGGCAATGCAGGCGTCGGGAATCTGTTTGTGCCTCAGCCATGGTTAGAGGATCACCAGAATGATGTGTTCTCGCAGAGAGGTTTTGAAGGGGAGCTGAATGCTGAAGCGCGGCTTAGATTCAAAGCACTTGAAGATAAGATGAGAGATATTAAGAATCAGAATACTTTGGGCGTTGATATGTCCAAGCTGGGACTAATTGCTGATTTCAAGGTGCCTCCCAAGTTCAGGGTACCTGACTTTGAAAAATATAAGGGCACCACTTGCCCTCGTGTCCACCTGAGATCGTACTACAAAAAGATGTCTGCTCATTCCAAAGACGAGAAGTTGTTGATGCACTTCTTCCAAGACAGTCTTTTCGGGCCATCCCTTGAGTGGTACATGGGTCTGGAGCCCACTAGTGTGCGCACATGGAAGGATCTGGCTGAAGCATTTGTGCACCACTACCAATACAATAGCGACTTGGCCCCGAACCGAGTCCAGCTGCAGAACCTGTCGCAGAGGAACAATGAAGGGTTTAAGGAATACGCCCAGCGGTGGCGTGAGTTGGCAGCCAGGGCTCAGCCGCCGATGGTTGAACGAGAGCTCGTGCAGATGTTTGTAGCCACCCTCCCAGGGGTTTACTATGAAAAGTTAGTCAGCGGTATGTCCGGGAAGTTCTCGGATCTCATTATCATGGGTGAGCACGTCGAGAATGGGATCAAGATCGGGAAAATTCAAGGTGAGTCATCCTCAGCCGGAGGAGGAGGAAAGAGACCTTATGCTGGCAAACGACGAGAAGGAGAAGCGAGCGCTGTGACCAACGCTCGAAGAAAAGGCAAAGGTCCTCAGCAGCAGGTAGCCAGTATAAATATCCCGACAACTCCGCAGCAGCAGCAACAACCGAATCAATAGGGATACAGGAAGTATCAGAATCGAGCATCTTTGGTAAACCGTCACTTCGAGGCACCGCCCATGTCGTACGCGCAACTCTTGCAGACTTTGCTTCAGCTACAGTTGGTCCAGAAGAGGATGATGGCTCCCTTGACAGGGGCACCTCCACCAGGGTACGACGCGAATGCCACTTGTGAGTTCCACTCAGGGGCACCAGGCCACACAATCGAGAACTGCAAAGCCTTCAAGCACAAGGTGCAGGACTTGGTGGACGCCAAGATCATCAATTTCTCTGATAATATGCCCAATGTCACGAAGAATCCTATGCCGAATCATAGGGGAGGCGGAGTGAACGCCATTATCGAAGAAGAGAGTGCAGATTTGTTGACTGATGTCAGAGATCTAAAGACGCCGCTTAGCTTCGTTAAAGCTAAGTTGCTGAAAAGAGGGTTCTTTCCAGGTTGCAGAGAGTTATGCATGGATTGTGCTACATGTTCTGATGGATGTGAGCAGTTGGTCGAAGGAATTCAGAGTCTGATGACTGAAGGGATTCTGCAGTTTAGCTGGAGGGCTGAAAGTGGATCCGGAGAGGTAGTGCTGAAGCAGGCCGATGAAGTCGCCACCATCACCATCCCCCGCCGACCGATAACTATCTCTGCGCCCAGACCACCCACAATTACTATCACCAAAGCTGGGTCAATACCCTTCGAGAGCACTAACGTCGTTCTGTGGCATTATGGGGCTGAAGTCTACTGCAACGGACAGAGGTTGGAGCTAGAACCGTATGGGTCGACTGTGGAGAACCTTGCGGGAATCAGTGGTATTACTCGCAGCGGAAGAGTGTTTGCACCACCAGAGGTCGTGACGGATAAAGCGGTCAGAGCTGATGCGGCCGATAAAGGTAAAAGTAAAGTCGTTGAAGAGGCCCCGTGTGGGGTAGAAAAAGACTTGCTTGTTAAATATGCCGAGGAGTTCATGCGGTTGATTAAAAAGAGTGACTACAAGATTGTAGATCATCTCCATCAGACGCCCTCGAAGATTTCCATTCTCAACTTGTTGTTGTGTTCTGAAGCACACCGCAACGCGCTGCTGAAGGTGTTGAACGCCGCCTATGTACTGCAAGAAATATCGGTAAATCAGCTAGAAGAGGTTGTAGCCCACGTTAATGCTGGAAATGGGCTAGGCTTCACAGACCTAGAGCTGACGCCAAAAGGGAGGAATCACAATAGCGCCCTGCACATCTCGATAGAGTGTAGGGGCACGATCATGTCGCACATGTTGGTGGACACGGGTTCGTCACTTAATGTTCTTCCGAAGAAGGCATTAATGAAGTTGGATACTCGTGGAGTGATTTGCACACCCAGTGATCTGGTTGTGAAAGCATTCGATGGGACTAAACGCCACGTTTTCGGGGAGGTGACCCAGCCGATCCAAGTCGATCCGGAAACGTTCAACGCGGTCTTTTATATTATGGACATCATGCCTGCCTACAGTTGTCTCTTGGGCCGGCCGTGGATCCATGCTGCTGGTGTCGTGACCTCCACGTTGCACCAAAAGCTCAAATATGCTGTCAGAGGAAGCATCGTAACCGTTTGCGGCGAGGAGGACATAATGGTGAGCCATTTGTCATCCTTTAAGTATTTTGAAATGGATGGAGAAATCCATGAGACTCTATGCCAAGCGTTCGAAGCTGTCAAAGTGAAGGACGTAGCTCCTGTGGTCGCGGAAAAGCAAGAGATGACTCTCTCCTCGTTCAAGGAAGCTCGGGCCGTTGTCCAAGCCGGATCTACCCCAGGCTGGGGGCGAATTTTGGAGATACCCAACAAGCAGGATAAGTTTGGGTTGGGATATTTTCCTGGAGCTGAAGCTTCTTCTTCGTCTAGCAGTGCGTCTCGAGGTAAAGGGCCGATCCAATTTACCAGTGGCGGAGTAATTTTCGAAAGCATCAACGCGGTGTCTGAAGACAGCGGAGATAGCGACTGTGACCTCGACTCTTGGATCCAGCCAAGCAAGCCAGGCGAGGGCCTTACCAACTGGTCCGTCAAGGATATCATCCAGATGACAAGTGAAGAGTAATGATTTACTTTTTCCAATCATTGTACAACCCTATGTCCTACCCGGGGCATAGCGGTTTTATTGTCAGGGCCTTGTTGGATTATGTACATGCATTTTGTTAATAAATCAAAGGCGTTTTCTTCGTATTCAAATATTGTGATCTCTGTTATTCCTGTTTTATATTTGTTTTTAAAAACAATAAAATGGAAATGGGGTTTGTGCTAACCTGCATATCCTTCTTTTAAGCTTAACCCTTGTTATTGCAGGATCCACATAACAGACGACATCGACTCTGGACCTTCTACGGCTCACTTCGACTTCGATTGCCCGGTCTATCAAGCTGAAGAAGAGATTGATGAAGACGAAGACCTTCCGGAAGAATTGGCCCGCTTGTTGAAACAAGAGGAGAAAGTTATTCTGCCTCATGAAGAGGAGATCGAGATCGTAAATCTGGGTTCTGAAGAACTCGTCAGAAACGTCAGGATAGGGGCTGCGCTGCAGAGTGATGTCAAGCAGAGATTGGTCGAGATGCTAAGAGAGTATAGTGACGTCTTTGCTTGGTCATACGAAGATATGCCCGGACATGACATGGACATCGTGGTCCACCACTTGCCGCTACGAGAAGATTGCCCTCCCGTTAAGCAGAAGCTTAGGAGGACGAGACCAGATATGGCCGTTAAGATCAAAGAAGAAGTGCAGAAACAGCTTGATGCTGGCTTCTTAGCGGTCACTACTTACCCTCTGTGGGTCGCCAACATAGTGCATGTACCGAAAAAGGACGGTAAGGTACGCATGTGCGTCGATTATCGGGATTTGAATAGGGCGAGCCCTAAAGATGATTTCCCATTGCCTCATATCGATGTGTTGGTCGACAACACAGCCCAGTTCTCCGTGTTTTCGTTCATGGATGGCTTCTCCGGTTACAACCAGATCAAGATGGCGCCGGAGGACATGGAGAAAACGACGTTTATCACTCTCTGGGGAACATTTTGCTATAAGGTAATGCCTTTCGGTCTGAAGAACGCAGGGGCCACTTACCAACGAGCAATGGTTACTTTGTTTCACGACATGATTCATCATGAGATTGAAGTCTATGTTGATGACATGATTGCGAAGTCCCAAACGGAGGGGGGACATCTGGTCAATTTGCTGAAGCTTTTTGAGAGGCTAAGGAAGTTCAGGTTGAGGCTGAATCCTAACAATTGAACTTTCGGAGTACGGTCCGGAAAGTTACTGGGGTTTATCGTGAGCGAACGAGGCATCGAGGTCGATCCTGCGAAAATAAAAGCCATACAAGAAATGCCAGTACCAGAAACAGAAAAATAAGTTCGTGGTTTCTTGGGCCGAATAAACTACATTGCAAGGTTTATCTCTCAGCTCACGGCCACGTGTGAACCGATGTTCAAGCTTTTAAAGAAAGATCAGGCAATTACCTGGAATGAGGATTGCCAGAAGGCATTCGACAAGATAAAGCAGTATCTTCAGGAACCTCCAATCTTAATACCCCCAGTGGCTGGACGGCCATTAATCATGTACTTGACAGTTCTTGAGAATAGTATGGGGTGTGTTCTCGGTCAGCACGACGAGACGGGCAGAAATGAGCATGCCATTTACTACTTGAGTAAAAAGTTCACTGACTGTGAATCTCGCTACTCGATGCTGGAGAAGACGTGTTGTGCACTAGCCTGGGCTGCCAAACATTTACGACAGTACATGCTCAATCACACCACCATGCTAATTTCGAAGATGGATCCGATCAAGTACGTCTTCGAGAAGCAAGCACTTTCGGGAAGGATTGCCAGATGGCAAATGGTGTTGACAGAATATGATATTCAGTACGTGTCCCAGAAGGCCATCAAGGGAAGAGTATTGTCTGATTACCTTGCCGAACAGCCGATCGAGGATTACCAGCCGATGAAATTTGAATTCCCTGACGAGGATATTATGTTTCTCAAAGCGAAGGATTGCGATGAGCCGTTGCCCGACGAGGGGCCAGATAGGAAATCCCAGTGGAAATTGATATTCGATGGGGCAGTTAATTCCTACGGAAGTGGCATTGGGGCGATCATCACGACTCCCCACGGATCCCACATCCCGTTCACTGCGAGACTGACGTTTCCAGTCACCAATAATGAGGCGGAGTACGAAGCATGCATTATGGGTCTAGAAGAGGCAATTGATTTGAGAGTCAAGAACCTAGACGTATATGGTGACTCGGCGCTTGTGATCAACCAAATCAAAGGGGAGTGGGTGACTCGTCAATCGAATTTGGTGTCGTACATGAATTATGTCAGAAGGCTACTTCCGTTCTTTGATCGAGTGGAACTCCATCACGTGCCCAGAGCGGAGAATCAAATGGCTGATGCCTTAGCCACGTTGGCTTCAATGTATAAAGTCAATTTTTGGAATGAGGCTCCAAGAATTGTCCTTTCTCGTCTTGATAGACCTGCATTCGTCTTTGCAATCGAGGAAGCCGCCGACGGCAAGCCATGGTTCCATGACATCCAGACTTTCCTTATGACTAAGGAGTATCCTGCGGGAGCGTCAACCCAGGATAAGAAGACTCTGAGGAGGCTGTCTGGAGATTTTTATCTCAATCCTGATGGAGTGTTGTATAAAAGAAACCACAATCTCGTGCTACTCAGATGTGTAGATGAGAAAGAGGCGAGTATGCTCATGGAAGAAGTCCATGAAGGCACATTTGGTACGCACGTCGGCGGGCATGCCATGACGAGAAAGATCCTGAGAGCAGGATACTACTGGCTGACAATGGAATCAGATTGCTTTAAATTCGCGAAGAGATGTCATAAATGCCAGATTTATGCTGATAAAGTTCATGTGCCGCCATGCCCGTTAAATGTCATGTCCTCCCCGTGGTCGTTCTCCATGTGGGGCATCGACATGATAGGCAAAATCGAGCCCACTGCATCTAACGGTCGTCGCTTCATTCTAGTAGCTATCGACTACTTCACCAAGTGGGTGGAGGCAGCCTCATACGCTAATGTGACCAAGCAGGTGGTGGCTAAATTCATAAAGAGGGACATCATCTGTCGTTATGGAATTCCCGAGCGGATCATTACTGATAATGGTTCTAATCTGAATAACAAGATGATGAAGGAGTTGTGCCAGAGTTTCAAGATTGAACACCACAACTCATCTCCTTACCGGCCGAAGATGAATGGCGTCGTTGAAGCGGCCAATAAGAACATAAAGAAGATTGTTCAGAAGATGGTTGTGACCTACAAAGATTGGCACGAGATGCTGCCATTTGCGCTGCACGGTTATCGTACGACGGTACGTACGTCAACCGGGGCAACTCCTTTCTCCTTGGTGTACGGTATGGAAGCAGTCCTACCATTAGAAGTGGAGATCCCTTCTTTGCGAGTTTTGGTTGATGTGAAACTCGACGAGGCAGAATGGATTACGAACCGACTGAACCAACTCAGCCTGATGGACGAGAAGAGGTTAGCATCGATTGCGTTTGGTCGTCTGTACCAAAGCCGAATGAAGAAAGCTTATGATAAGAAGGTGCGTCCTAGAAGCTTTCAGACGGGTGATCTCGTCCTGAAGAAGATTCTTCCTCCACACTCCGATCACCGGGGCAAGTGGACTCCGAATTACGAAGGTCCGTACGTCGTCAGCAAGGTCTTCTCGGGAGGAGCTTTGTTGTTATCCACGATGGATGGTGAAGATTTTGCATCCCCGGTGAACGCAGACGCAGTTAAAAAATACTTTGCTTGAAAGCGACCCGCTAGACAGTAAAAAGAGAGTCTAGGCAAAAAAAGGGCATCCCGGCGAACCATAAAAAACGAAAAGGTTCGGGAAAAAATTAGGGATATAAATTGAAAAGAAGTACACCCGCAAAGTCGAAAACCCGGATGGGAGACTTTGGCAAAAAAGGGTATCCCGGTGAACTGAAAACCCGCAAAGGGCGGTTCACGCAAAAGTTAGGGATTTGAAAAAAGCAAATGACTGCGTTCCGCGTGTGGACTTTCTTTGTTTAGTGGTTTGGAAGACCTGAAGGCCGTTTATCTGAATCAATCTCTTCCGAAGCTGAAGCGTCGGAGAAGTATCGAAGTCGAGTGGGTCATAGAGGGATCAACTCATGGTGTTCGTCTACGTCTCGTTGCCGACATTTGTATATACTGATGTATATTTGTGTTTTATTTTTGCGCGGCTTCCTCATTCCAGGAGCTTGCATCTGTTGTAAAACATTTTTACCCATTCAGGGGTTCGTTATCAATAAAATGCATACTATTCAGCAATTGTGTTTGACTGTTTAGCATTTACCTATTTTGTTTGCGAAAAAGAACGCCGATGTTTTTGATAAAATGCGCATACATAAACTTACTGGCCTAGGCCACTAATTGTTGAAACAATGAATTACTTGAACACTGTCACAAGATGATAACCTTGATAGGTCCCTTTGAGAAGGGTATCTTGTCTATTTGTTTGTGTTGTTACAGGTGTAGCATATTCCAGACAGTGCGCCGTGCGCATCCCTGAAGCAGGATGATTCCTCCTTCTCCAGCAAAGTTCAGCAGCCTCTCCCCGCAGAGTCTAAACGTGAGATTGCGAGCATTGATATGTCTCCCCAGGCAGAGAAGATTCTCTCCCCCCCCCCCCCCAATCAGACGCATCCTGAAGGAACGTCATCCCCTCAGCTGAGTCACGCCGAAGTGTGCAGCAGACGATAGCTCAAGACTGAAGTCTCCAGCGGAATTGAGATTCCCCAGAGTCGTACTCTCCCCTGAAGATGGATGATTCCTTCTTCCCCAGCGGAATTGAAATTCCCCACCAGAGTTGTATTCTCCCCCGAAGTCGGACGATTCCTTCTTCTCCAGTGGAATTGAGATTCCCCACGGAGCCGTACTCTCCAGCGAAGCAGAATGATTTCTCCTTCCTCAGCCGAGTTTGCAGATATCCAAGAGAGCCGAGTCCTTGGAAGCTGCTCAAGCCATGATTGGTTTTCCCCAGTGGAGTGTTGAATAGATGATGCTGCATTTCCCCACCGGAGTCGTTATTCCCAGGGAAGTAGCCGTGAAGGCCGTGCAGTCTATTCCCGCGATTGGTATCGCTTTCCCTCAGCAGGTCCAGGTTCTCGTAGAGCTTCGTCCCCCCGCAGCAGTCAACTGAAGTTGTTTCCCCCGCGGAGTCCAATTGAGATTGGCGTGACCTTGTTCTCCTCAGCAGGATGAATCCTCTATCTGAGTAGTTCTTTCTCCTTGACAGGAGGATTCCCCCTTCAGCATTTATTTTGCTGACGGGATCACATCATTGTGCATGACTGCATAGCATTTATCATAAACGCATAGCATTTCCACCGTGTGGAGCATTGCGCCATTGCCGAAGCATATGCATAATAAGCATGATCTAGGTTGTTACCGTTCTTGTTTTGCAGGTGTTCCGCCGTAGAATTGATTGCTCAGGATGATTCCTGACATTCTCCCCAACGAAGCCGCTTGCTCAAGATGATTCTTGAAGTCCCCAGCGAAGCCCTCGGTTCAAGATGATTCTTGAATTCCCCAGCAGGGCCGTTTGCTTAAGATGATTCTTAAGATCCCCAGTGCAGTCGCCAGAGTGGTTGCTCAAGTTGATGCTTAGAGTCCCCGGCAGAGTGTTTGCTCAGGATGATTCTTGAAAGCTCCAACATGGTTATCGGTTCAAGATGATTCTTGAAGTCCCCGGCGGAGTTATTTGTCCAAGATGATTCTTGAAGTCCTCAGCAGAGTTGATTCATCCAGAATGATTTCTGGATCCCCGAAGCAGAGTTACTTGATAGTGCTCCAGAATCCCCAGCGGAGATGCGTCATCCCCAACAGGTTTCTGAACAGCGAAGTTGAAACTTCCCCTGAAGACTCCATGATTGAAGTCTGACCGTGTTAATGAAGCAGTTCTCTCAGCTGATGCGGAGTGCCTGATGGCAGAGGTTTAGATATTCCCAGTTGGCTCATGATTGACCAAAAATTCTATTCCCGACTTGCTGATGAAGTTCGGCTGATGCCCGACAGTTCTTTGAATGCCTGATGGCATGATCAACCTGATGGTTGACCTGATGAAGTCCGGCTGATGCCCGACAGTTTTTTTTGAATGCCTGATGGCATGATCAACCTGATGGTTGACCTGATGAAGTCCGGCTGATGCCCGACAAGTTCTTTGAATGCCTGATGGCATGATCAACCTGATGGTTGACCTGGTGAAGTCCGGCTGATGCCCGAAAAGTTCTTTGAATGCCTGATGGCATGATCAACCTGATGGTTGACCTGATGAGTCCCGAGGAATCGTGATGCCTGATGGCATGATCGACCATGAATTACCAGTTACCGTGTGACCAATTCTCCAGCTAGTTGTCGTGCAACTATTATTTCAGTTTTCGAAGATTTGTTCCCATCACAGTACCGTGTACTTGTGCAGTTGGCAAATTTCCAGGTTTATCGGTATTCAACCGTCTCGCACCTTGATTGGCTGAGAGCCGTTCGCTCCTCACCCAGTCAGGTTCAAGCCGTTTGAATAGGGGCAGCTGTTGCACCCCAAAATTTGACCAACATTTATGTACCTGGCTTGTGTTCACTAGCATGATCATCTGCATCTCATTGATATGTATGCAGTAGATCAAGAGGTATGACTACCAATCAAGAGCTATACAAGACTTTGAAGCTAGCCAAGAAGGTTGTTCAAGTGTTCAAGGATTGATATCCTTGTCACAAAAGTTAAGAGGTCCTCAGAGAGATTGGTTGAAACCAAGATTGTGTGCCTCATAACTTGAGAGTTGTGGGGGCTCCTCAGATGATTCTGAGGCTATGAGGATGGACTTGAAGCTTTGAGAGAGCTTATGAGATGTCTTGAGAGCCATCATGAGTCCTAGATAGGTCATTGTACAAGATTCAGAAGACTCAGCCATGAGTGGTGTAATTAGGGTTTGACTGGGTCAACCCTAGGTCAACTGATGATTTGGAGAGGGTTGAGACCTAATCCAAGAGCCATGTGATCATGGACTGATGCATTGAGATGCTATAAGGATTATTCCTAGACCAACTCATCATGATTGACGAGTTTGAGAAGTTTTAAGCTAGGGTTTCTAAGGCTTGATAGTGTAAAATCCCCTAGTTTGATCCCTATCTTCAAGGCAGTTTAGCTCAAGAGGTGATTGTCATCTCATCTTACCTACAACATGAATGTTGTAGAGCTTGCTCTTAGATTTAATTTGAGTACTAGAAGTCCTTGATAGGATTTGTAGAGCTCACGTTATGACTTTGACAAGGTACAAGTCATCTGAGGTATGTGAATCTGGGTCCTTGAAAGTCACCCAACTTGCATCCAACGTTTTCCCTAGTAGGATGATTCCTATGAACTCTTGGTCAACATGAATATTGTTCCTCATCTTCTTAGCTTTCTAGAGAGTACTAGAAGTCCTTGATAGGATTTGTAGAACTCAACTTATGGCTTTGGCAAGTCAAGGGCATTTTGGTCATTTGGATGTTATAGGTCATTTCAAGCATAAGGCCATATCTCCTATTTCCAAGCTTCAAATGGAAAAATCTTCAACATCAAACTTGCTTAGAATGATGTTTTAAGGCTATTAGGGAGGTCATGAGATGTTGAAAAGGCTTGTAGAAAAAAGTGGTAAAAATGACCTAAAATGGAGGCATAAGTTAAATAAGTTGAAATTGGAAATTGGAAATCCCAAGTTACACATCCAAACCATGGCATATAATAGGTCATTTTGACTCTAAAAGAAATTCTAAAAACAATGGTTCTGCCATAATTTTGATTTAAGGCCTAGATCATGGGGCTGCTGTGGAAATTGCTTGCTTGCATCTTATGGCACAAATGCAAAACTCAAAGAAACTCAATGAACAAGCTATCTATGCATCTCAACATGTCATATATCTCATTTAAGGAGAATTTCAAGCCAAGGAAAGTTGCTGCAAGAGCTATGTCATGAGATGGTATGTGAGAAGAAGTGAATTCATAAACTCATGACATGAGAATCCCAATTTCTCATGGGATGGTTCTAGATGGTGTTAGATGATTCTAAACCATTCTATATAATGTATAGAACTTGCTCAGATGCAAGGTTGGTGTAAGATTTGAGAGAAGAGAGAGTTGGCCATTTCACTTGCTTCCATTGCAAGTTGAAAGCAAAATCCACATTCTGATTCAATTCCATCCATTCTTTCAATCTAAACACATTCCTCTGATCATAGTGAAGCTGTGCAGACCAATTTGAGAGGAAAACCATGGAGATTTGAAGATATAGCATTTGGATTTTCAAGGTTGCAAGTCATAATCGGTTTTGGAGATTGAAGCTTTCTTGGTCCAATCTTTTGCAAACAGAAGCTCTATCATCATCCAAGGATTGATTCTGAAGAGTTTGAAGGCTTGCAGTGAAGATTTACTCCATCTGTTAATCAAGATTCAACAGGTTAGTAACTTTTCTTCTACATCATGATTTAGGCATGATTAGCAAGAATGGTTAGGTTAGAACTGTTAGAGACCAATAGGAGATGGATTCAGAGAAGTTTGAGAGCAATTGGTGAGGTTTCAGTTGGTGTCACCATTTTTGTTTGGACCAAGAACTCGAGCTATGGTGAGCTATATAATGAATTAGATATCAAGAATCAATCAGTGTGAGCTGGTGATCAATCTGAGGTATTTAATTTCAAGAATGGTTGAAGTTGATGTCTGAGCCTATCTTTGATCTTGGATCGGGTTTGAAGATTTAGGATGTCTCAATTGATTTCAAGGCCATGGTTAGATTCAGGATGAAATTCTGGATGGATTAGGGTTTTAAATTTTAAGTTTTCATGGAGATTTGAGGTTATACGAGTTAGGGTAAGTTTGAGCTATGAAGCTGCTTCCATGGATTCTTCATGTTCAGACCTTGGCTAGAGGAAGAAGACGAAGGCATAGCCATTGGATCACGCGTAGACTTGTTGACTGGAGGAAGATCTCACGGCTGAGATTTGATTTCGTTTGTAGAGGGAAGTTCTGAAGAGCTTGTACGCTGCGTTTCATTTAAAAGGGGTCTTGGGCTAAGTTGATATCCACACCCCCAATTCATGGCCCATTGGATTATGAACTGGATTTTGTTACTTTTCACACCGTATCCTTTTCTTTTTCTTTATGTTTTTTATTGATTTTCTGATTAGAATTGGGCCTAGCGCGCCTCACTATCCCCACCCCCATTTTGAGCCCATATGAAAATTGTACTGCATATACTTGCTATTCACACCAAACATTTCATATTTTAATTTCTTTTTCTCCATTTTTCATTAATCTTTGAAAAATCATAATAAATAGGAAATTAACGATTTTTGCATGGGGATTTTTTCTCCCATTTCATGATAATGTCTAGAAAATTAAGAAACCAAAATATCTGCATTTTATGCATTTTTAATATTTTTTGTATATTTTCTCTTTTAATAGCTTTTTTAATTCTTTTATGTTGGTACATAGTTTTGGTTAATTTTGTTTAGGTAGTTCCCTTGGCATTTTTGCCCCATTCTTTTTAGGATAATTATATTAGGACTTTAGCTCCCCCCTGGATTTATTCCATAATTTTGTGATGAATTTTAGATTAGTTTTGCTTAGATGATTTTAGGTTGTGTAGAATTAGGTCAATCCTCAACATAGGTCCACAATAACACTAGAATTTTGGGTTTCTAGGTCAAGATAGACATTGGGGCATGTAAGGGTATTAAGGGTAGGTATATAGGATCCCCTAGAAATTATATTAGATTTTAATATAGTAGTATAATATTTTTAGATGATTTTTGTAGTTGATGATTGTTTGTGTTGCCCTTGTGGGCTTGTAGTTTTGTTTGCTTTGCTTTGTGGGCTTGGAGAGCTTGGTTTTGCTTTGAGGAGCATTGTGGAGCATAGTAGAAGACTTGGAGATTGATTGAGGAGATTGAGAGCTTGATCTTGTTTGTTTTGTTGTTGTTTTAGGGTTAGGGATTAGGAAGAGTTTAGACCTAGTTAACTTCTTTCTTAAACATGGATGGTATCTTTCACCTCCATTCCTCCCTATGATTCAAAGTCCTTCCATGGTATTCACCTCTCTCCTTGGGAGGGATAAGTGACTATACCTAGCGAGTAGAGCTTTTGAGGGAACCATTCCTTTGATGTTGAACCCTTATAGGTCACCTTGGGTGGTCAATAAGCAGTTTAACACCCTAGCTTATCCAGTTAAGTGATTTCCTCTGGTTTGAAGATGAAGACTTCATTGAAGAGTATGGAAAAGGATGATTCCTTGAGCATTGCCATTCCAGCTGAAGCTTGAAGAGCAACAAGAGCAAGTTGATACTTGAAGACCCAATGAAGATGAAGTAAAGACTGAAGGATGAAGTTGATACTTCCAAGTGATTGAGGATTACTCTGAGTAGCTGAAGCTTGCAGGAAGAGAAGACCAAGTTGAGACTGGTAAAGCAAAGAGAGCTTGAAGACTAAGTTGATACTTAGGAAGAGGATTCAATTGAGATTCTGAAGAGCTAAAGCTTGAAGAACAAAGGAAGTTGATGCTTACTTTGAAGCTTGAAGATCCTGAAGGAGATCAAGTTGTTACTTGTGGTTATAGTGAAGCCTGAAGGTGGAACTGATTAAGGAGCTGAAGCTCAGGGAGGATAAGTTGAAACTTATATGGAAGGGTTGAAACCTGGAGAAGCAAGTTGATACTTGCCAGTGAAGCTGACATCCTTGAAAGGTGATTGAAGTCTGAAGACTGAGTTGCTGTTGGAACAGCTGAAGCTTGGAGTTGGGAGAGGAGTTGATCTGCTTTCTTCTCTGTTTTCTTTTCTGTATTGATGTGTTTTGTTTGACTTGCTTGATGCATTAGAATAAGTTCATATCTAGACTAGGTAGAATCTAGGAGCATGATTGCACTAGAGGTTGAGTTGCTCCCTCTGCTGGTACTGTTACTGTGTGGCTTTGCTTGCGGGTATTCGATAGAGCCCTGCTCCCTTGCCCATGTGGGTTGGTTTGCCTGATGGCATTTTATTTCTTCTGTATGATTGCAGTTTATTGTATTTTGCTTGATAGCATGTTGTTTACTTTCAGTATGATTATTGTTATTCATTCTGGCTTGAGGTTGAGATGAGCTTGTGGAGGCTGATGCCCCACACACATTTCCTCCCTCACTTGCATTGCATGCATTTTACTGTTTAAGCTGATGCTTTGTCTGTTTTGGTGTATCATTGACATGATCCCTTAGGACTCTCATTTCCTTTGATAAGGAATTGATGATAGAACTTTAGGTTGAAACCTATGCATGACAACTTCTAGGAGTTCCCTGTTCAAACCTCAACCATAGGATGAATCCTAGGCATGACAACAGTAGGACTTGCTAGTCTCCCTCCTAGTTGGGCCTGTTCTCTTCTCATCTCAAAACAGCTTAAGATACAGTAATCATGAATGATTTCTTTCGTACGTTACGAGCCTTAAGCTATCTGAGAAAGGATTGTGGGAGAGTTTCTTTTCCACAGTCTGGATGTTTAGTATGGTACCCTTTGGGTGACATGCGACGCATTCACTCTCAGGTCATAGTCTCTAGTGCGATTGAAATTGCAAACACAATAAAAAACACTTCTTTCGTAAAAGACAGGAAATAATGCGTAGTGTCCCGAACTACGTAAGCTCTGATCTCTCATACCTGTTGAGAGTACGTAGGCACAATACTGATGTATTGGCGAGCTACCTTCCCCCATAACCCGTCATAGGTCGAACTACGTCGACTCTGATTTCTCGTTCTCTAATGAGAATACGTAGGCATAAAGTGCGACGCTTTGCCGAGTCATTTTCTTTTCCTTTTATGCCAGCCTTGATAGGTAGATAGATAAAACCAACCCGTCCAAGTAAACACAACAAGCGTGGATCCCGTCGAGTACGACGGACGTGAGGGGTGTTAATACCTTCCCCTTGCGTAACCGACTCCCGAACCCAGACAATGGTTGCGACGACCTTGTCTTACCCTTCTTCGTTAGGTTTTTCCGATCGTTTCCTTTCCCGCTCTGAGGGATAAATAACGAAAGGTGGCGACTCTTCTGTTGTGCCGGCACCTTATTTTCGCGAAAGCGAAAATTAGTACCGTTATCTGTTATGATTCGGCTTGGGATTCCGTATCGACAGATAATCTCCTTTTTTATAAAACAGGCCACCACTTGCCGAGTAACATTGGCGTAGGATGCGACTTCAACCCACTTTGTGAAGTAATCAATAGCGACCAGAATGAATCGGTGTCCGTTAGAAGCCTTTGGTTCGATTGCCCCAATCATATCAATGCCCCACATAGAGAACGGCCAAGGTGATGTCAACACATTTAACAACGTTGGAGGCACATGCATCTTATCCGCATAAATCTGGCATTTGTGACATTTCCTGGCATATTGAATACAGTCAGTTTCCAAAGTTAACCAGTAATACCCAGTGTCGCTACCGCGAAAATAAGGTGCCGACAAAACAGAAGAGTCTCCACCTTTCGTTATTTATCCCACAGAAAGGGAAAGGAAACGATCGGAAAAACCTGACGAAAAGGTATAAGACAAGGTCATCGCAACCGTTTCTGGGTTCGGGAGTCGATTATGCAAGTGGAAGGTATTAACACCCCTCACGTCCGTTGTACTCAAAGGGATCCACGCTTGTTGTGTTTATCTGACGGGTTGGTTTAACTATCTACCTATCGAAGCTGGTATGAAAAGAAAAGAAAATGACTCGACAAAGCATCACACTTTATGCCTACGTATTCTCATCCGAGAATGAGAAATCAGAGTCAACGTAGTTCGGCTAACTACAGGTGAAAGGATGGGGGAAGGTGGCTCGCCAATACGTCAGTATTGTGCGTATGTACTCTCAACAAATATGAGAGATCAGAGCTTACGTATTTCGGGATAATACAGCTTACGGGGGTTCAAATTCATCTGCTTTTCTGAGTAGGGTTAACAAACAGTTCCAGCAGTTTGGTGTATGCAGCTTGCTTGTCAGAGGCTCGTGCGTTACCGTTTGCGGTAGAACAGAGAGTTAACGACACTCTTTTTTTCCAGAAAAGTTTCTTGATTTATGGGCCCACGGGGCAAAAAGGTTTGAAGTTTGTTTTCTGTCTTTTACGGAAGAAGTATCTTTTATGGATGTTTGCAACTAATATCGCACTAGAGACTATGACCTAGGAGTGAATGCGTCGCATGTCACCCAAAGGGTACCATACTAAACATCCTAATTATTGGAAGGAAACCCTCCAACAACCATTTCCTAAGTAGCTTAAGGCTCATAACGTACGATATCAATTAACCTTTATTATTGTATTTTACTATGGTTTGAATAGAGAAGAGAACGGACAACTTAGGGGAAACTATCAAGTCCTAACAGTTGTCATGCCAAGGATTCATCCTATGGTTGAGGTTTGAAACGGGGAACTCCTAGATGTTATCATGCATAGGTTTCAACCTAAAGTTCTATCATCACTTCCTTCTCAAAGGAAGAGAGACTCCTAGGGGATCATGTGAATGGGAAACAGACAACAGACAAAGCATCAGCTAAACATCAGTAAAACAGATAAACATTAAAGATGCAAATACAGTGCAACAATACAAGCAGAAGGAGACAAACTCAACTTCTAGAGCAATCAAGCAATAGCAACACAATGCACAGGCAAGGGAGACAAACTCAACCTTCAGCCAACAAGCAAAGCCAAATAGTAACAGGCAAGCAGAGGGAGACAAACTCAACCTCTTATGCAAAACAAGCAAAGGGAGGCAAGCTCAACCTTTCAATGCACTTAGGACTAGAATCAACTACATTAAAGCCTATTCTAATTCAACACACCAAATAAACAGTCACACAAACACAGCAGAGCAGCACAATAACACTCCAGCAGTCTGACAGTCTGTCTTCTAGTCCAAGCTATCTGTCCAAGCTATCCATCAGGAGAGAAGGGAATAAGGAATTCATCTTCAAGCTTCAACTTGCTCCATCAGGAGATGATATGAATCAACACAGAGATTATTGCATGATGAGGGGAAGCATGATGGAAACCAATGGAATCCATCATGGCATTCAACCACTCATCTAAGATTGGTATCCTCAAAGGTTTTACCTTTTGTGGTAGGCCTTTAATCCTTCCAAAGGAGGGACTAGGCTCCCACAAAGGAACCTTGCATCATTGGATAGGAAATGGAATGCAAACCAAAGCAAACCACAATTATGAAAAAGGAAGAAACTCCTAAAAGCTCTAAAAACCCTAATTCCCTAAGCTCTAAAAGAAACTTTCTAAAGGGAACTAATGCACCAAATTAAACCTTGAGATTCAATCTACAGAGGTATCAACAAGTCTACTAAACCATAAAAAAAGGTTTGGAAACTTATCATGAACTAAAGGTCACTTTTGAAGTTCAACTATGGGAGGTACTATTCTAGAGGCATCCTACAAACAGCCTAGATGTAAAATCTAACTAAAATAGTAAATCAACTCCTAAAAATCTATAAAAACTTCTAAGAGATCCAAAAGGTATTGAGAACCTATAGTAAAAAAAAATCCAGAGCTTAAATCAATGTTTAAGGGCACTAAGGAAATTCTAAACCAAAAGTTGTCAAGTGAAAGCTCAACTGAGGAAAGCTCTAAAAACCTAGTTCAAAACTAATCTTAGAGTTACCTAAAAATCACCACAAAATTCCTATGATCTCATCAATATGTACATAACCAGACAACAAAAAAACAACATCAAATTCTAAAGCATGAATTAGTAATAAAATCAGCAAGCAACAAGTCCAAAATGCCAAATTAAATGAATTAATGAAAATAGAAAAAATGGAAATTAAATTTAAAATAGCACAAAAATAAAATCCAAAAGCATGGAAAAATCCAAAATTAATCAAGGATCATCCACATAGTTTTTCCATAATTTTCTGATCAATATTCTATTTAAAATGAATTTAAGATGAAAAATCAATTAAAAGAAATCATGAAATGAATTAAAAGAAATAAGAAACTCAGGAAATATCACAAGCGTTGGATATGATTACTAGTCCACTCATCCAAGGGACCAGCGCGCGCCACCTCATTTACTAAAACTTTGCGTTTTACTTAGGGACATTGTGTGATTCAGTTGACTGAGATACACGGTATGTTCTAATCACATCCATCCAATGGAAAAGTATGATCATCCAATGCTTCAGGTTGTGCCAACTCACCAAGACCTAATCAGACTACATCTTGTACGTTGGATGCTAATATCAAGTCCACGAATCCAACGGTTTCCAACCTTTCTTCTTCGTTTAAACTGGTACAAGGAGGGAAAACAATCCATAGTGGCTGGAGAAGAGCTCCACCGTCTTCTCCGGCGAGAGCAATCATGATCTGGTTCTAAACTCAACCAATCTCAATGAAAATTACACGAAATCACTCATCTTTCCACACTGAACATCAAGATCCATTCCATTTCTTGAAATCATTCACGAATCTCTAAACACGATGCTCAACAGAAAAATCACCATCTCAACAAATTTCATCAAACTTCAAATTCTCTCCATAGAACTCTTTCTCACTTCTCAAGGATCACTCTGATCTATCCAATTCATCCTAACTCTCAAGAATCATCCATATACGAGTCTAAACAGAATTTGCATCCAATCCTAAATCATCACAAAACTCCATAATTCTGATCCTAAAACGATCTAGGTCATATCTATACCTAACCATATGCCAAATTCATTCTAAACAGGCCTAAATAAAGACGAATGGTGAAAAGTAAAAACATGTTCTGTAGCTTCAATTGAGGTGTTCTTGAGTGTGAATCTTAATGATAAAACGTGCAGATTTCTTTACTGAAGCATGCTGAATGATTCTTGATACTCAGAATCTCTTGATTCTCCCTCAAACTCCAAAACCAACTCTTGCTCGAAAGCTACAAAACTCCAAATGCAATAACTGCTTTCTCGCCAAATGCTACCCAAAAAACGATCTGAACCTGATACTGAACTTAAATAGAAGCTATTTGGATCATAACCTGGCCCAATGGAAGCCCAATTTGATTAATCCAAAATTTCAATTTTCCTTCAAAGTGCAACTATGGCAGACACGATTCCCACTCTGCTTCAGCTTCATTTTCACTTACATGGCTTGCATAACACTTGGTGAAGGTGAATGGATCAGATTGAAAGCTTGATTTCATCCAATGGCCAACCTTTGATGTGTTCTAAGTAACCTTTGAAATGCCCATGAATTATGCCTCAAACCAAAAATGTGAAATTTCCAATCCTCTCCAAATGCCTTTGGCAGTCAGAAAATGCACAAACTTGTGAAGTTTGGCACAAAAATGAATTAAAATGGAATTTTCACTTGTCATGCCTTTTAATTATCTTTTTCTCAAATTTCTTTATACATTCCTTAATTCAATCCATATCAATGGATCTTTGGGTCATGGTTAGAAAAATAACACCATTTTGAACAACTTTCAAGTTGATCAAAAGTCCATTTGAGATGCCTAAGTTGATGAAATTGACGCATAACCAAAAATGACATGTAATTCCAAATTCCCAAAATACCCTTATCTTGCAAAGCTTGTAACTTGAGTTCTACAAATCCAATCATGGACTTCTAGTACTTTATATAAAGCTAAGAAGATGAGGAACACCATTCATGTTGGCCAAAAGTTCATGAGAATCATCCTTCTAGGTCAAAAATGTCATGCAAGTTGGTTGACTTTCAAGCTCCAATTTCATATTCCACTGATGACCTGTAACCTGTCTGGCTCATAACTTCAGTTCTATAAACCCTATCAAGGACTTCTAGTACTTAAATTAAAGCTATAATCATGCCCTACAACAATGATCTTAAATATTTCTCATGACCTAGGGTTGTCCAGATGAAACCCTAGTTGCACCCATCTTGGTAGCAGCTTCACATCTTTTGCATAATGACCTGTCTAGGCTTCAAAATGATCTTAAATATTTCTCATGAGCTCTCTCAAGGCTCTAGGTATAACTCCATGGCTTCAGAATCATCTGATGACTTCCCACAACCCTCAAGTTAGGAGATGCACACACTTGGTTTCAACCACTCTCTCTGAGGATCTTTAACTTCACTGATGAGGATATCAACCCTTGAGCGCTTGAATAACCCTCTTAGCTAGCTTCATAGCCTTGCATGGCCCTTGATTGTTAGTCATACCTCTTGATCCCCTGCACACATGTCAATTCAATGCAGATGATAATGCTAATATGAATGCAATGAAACACAAGCTAGGTAAAGAAAGGGTTGGGCAAATTTTGGGGTGCAACTGCTGCCCCTATTCAAACGGCTTGGACCTGACTGGGTGAGAAGCGAAAGGCTCTCAAACAATTAAGGTAAAAGATGGTTGAATACCCATGAACCCGTAAATTTTCCAACCGCACGAGTAGACAATACTCTGGTGGGAACAAATTCTTCGGAAACTGAGGTGAATGATTAACTTCAAATCTCCGTCAGGATGATCGTCTGATTTTGTTGTAGATCTTCGTCCTCAAATCATCAAGGGATCACCGATTACACGGTAATTGGTGAAGCATAGCTGATTTTGTCGTCGGGCATTCTGCGCCACAGCAGAAGAATTCCTTATCATCACCTATGGACTCATCATGTCGCTAGGAACGTCGACAATATCTTTGTCAGACTTCATTAGTAAGTCAATCAGGGATCACCGGTTACACGGTAACTGGTGAAGGATTACTCTCAAATCTTCGTCAGGATGATCATCTACATCCTCAATTCATCAAGGGATCACCGGTTACACGGTAACTGGTAAAGCATAGCTGATTTTGCCGTCGGGCATTCTGCGCCACAGCAGAAGAATTCCTTATCGTCACCTATGGACTCATCATGTCGCTAGGAACGTCGACATTATCTTTGTCAGACTTCATTAGTAAGTCAATAAGGGATCACCGGTTACACGGTAACTGGTGAAGGATTACTCTCAAATCTCCGTCAGGATGATCATCAACGTCCTCAAGTCATCAAGGGATCACCGGTTACATGGTAACTGGTGAAGCATAGCTGATTTTTCCATCGGGCATTCTGCGCCACAGCAGGAGAAATCCTTATCGTCGCCTATGGACTCATCATGTCGCTAGGAACGTTGACAGTATCTTTGTCGGAGTTCATTAGTAAGTCAATAAGGGATCACCGGTTACACGGTAACTAGTGAAGGATTACTCTCAAATCTCCGTCAGGATGATCATCTACGTCCTCAAGTCATTAAGGGAGCACCGGTTACACGGTAACTGGTGAAGCAAAGCTGATTTTGCCCTTGGGCATTCTGCGCCACAGCAGAAGAATTCGTTATCGTCGCCTATGGACTCATCATGTCGCTAGGAACGTCGACAATATCTTTGTCGGACTTCATCAGTAAGTCAATAAGGGATCACTGGTTGCACGGCAGCAACTAGCTGGTGAGCGACTAGCTCCCAATCTCCGTCAAGATGATCATCAGATTCGTTGTAGCTTCTTCCTCAAGTCATCAAGGGACCACTGGTTACACGGTAACTGGTAACACATAGCTGATATTGTCGTCAGGCACTCTGCGGCACGGCAACAGAAGAATTCCTCGGGACTCATCAGGCCGTTAGGAACTTTTGACAATCGAGTTAATTATGCCGTCGGGCATTCAAAGGAATTTTCGGGCGTCAGCCGGGCTTCATCAGTAAGTTGAAAATAGAATCCTTAATCCATCATGAACCAATAGGGACATCCAAACTTTTGCCATCAGGCCCTTTGCGTCAGCTAGGAGAACTGCTTCGACATCGCAATCGGACTTCATCAGTAAGTCTTGAAATAGAATCCTTAACCAATCACGGACCAATAAGGATATACAATCTTTTGCCGTCAGGCACTCTGCGTCAGCTTGGAGAACTTTCTCGACGTCGCAGTCGGACTTCATCAGTAAGTCTTCAAGGGAAATTTCAACTTCTCTATTCAAAGACCTGTTGGGGATGACAAATCTCCGCTGGGGATTCTGGAGAACTATCAAGTACTCTTCTTTGGGGACTTCAGAAATCATTCTGGACGAACAAACGCTGCTGAGGAAATCAAGAATCATTTTGAACAAACAACTCCGCCGGGGACTCTAAGCATCAACTTGAGCAAACAACTCCGGCGACTTCACTGGGGATTTTAAGAATCATCTTAAGCAAAAAACTTCCGAGGAACGCTTGCAAAACAAGAACAGTAACGACCTAGCTCATGTTTCGTATGCATATGTTTGACAATGGCGTAATGCTCCACACGGTGGAAATGCTACGCGTTTAGTGTCAATGTTATGCAATCATGCAAAATGCTACGACCCCATCAGCAAAATAAATGCTGAAGGGGAAAATCCTCCTGTCAAGGAGAAAGAACCACTCTGGTGGAGAGGAGGAGTCATCCTGCTGTGGAGAAGAAATCACACCAATCTCAATTGGACTTAACCCGGGGAAACGAACTTCAGACGAATTCCTGCAGGGGAACAAAGTTCTACGAGAACCTGTACTTGCTCAACCGGGTATACAAACCACAAACTACTGAGGGAATGATGTCAATCGCAGAAATAAACTGCACGGCCTTCGCGGATGGCATCTTCCTGGAGACACGGACTCCGATGGGGAAGTATAGCATCAACTATTCAACACTCTTCTGAGGAAAGCCAATAATGGCTTGAACGACTTCTAAGGACTCGACTCTCTTGGGGAACTGCAAAATCGGCTGAGGATAGGAAACCAGACGCTGGAATAAATCCTACCTGCCGGGGAGAATACAACTCTGTGGGGAATTTCAACTCTCCTGGAGACCTCAGTCTGAACTATCGGAAGCTGAACACTTGCGAATAGTCTTCTACGAGAAAACTGCCTATTGACCCACCGCTGGGAACGAGTATACACCTCTGCGCATGACTCAGTTGGGAAGATGACGATCCTGCCTAGGATGCATCTGGTTGGGGAGAATCTATCTCCGCTTGGGAAGACATATCAATGCTCATAGTCCCATGCTCAAACTCTATGGGGAAACACAACTGAACTTACTGGGGAAGAAGGAATCATCCTGCTTGGAAAAACACGCCATGAAGCGAACTCGAGATGGCTTGCCCCAGAATCTTAACAACTCGTGATAAAAATCTGCAGATACGGAGAGGAACGACTCCTTCGCTTTCAGCTTTTGCCCCAGCCTGTGGGATCTTCGCAACATCCTCTCAACAGGAAACCTGAGATCTCTGTACTCTAACGGTTTGATGCGAGCAGCTTCAGCACTTTGAACCTCACACAGGTGCTTTGAGTTAATCGCCTTCAGGATAAGGATAGCTTCGGCGCTCTCGGGGTGACCTGCCCCTGTCTTGTCATGACTTTGCCCCTCATAGGCTGATCTGTGGGGAGATGGTCCTTGGCGGTGAGAGATTCATCAAATCTCGACCTGATTGCCCCAGATTAACTATTTCTTGATGGCTGACTCCCATGCTGTGATCATTGAACATAGCTTGCCCCGGTTCACCGGAATACACTGGTGTTCTGCATTCTGCCCTGATCAGATCCTTCCATCGTGGAAACTTTCCTGCTGTCAAGCGCTTACTCGCTAGTAAAACAAATTGTTCTGCATAAAAGACATATCAAATGCAATGCATATGGCAGTTTTCAAAATCCATTCCTGTTCATTGGAAAAAATTTATGACATAAAATGCATGAAATCATTCATGAATATGTCAACATCAATACAACGCTGTAATGGGAATCCTATCTAGGAGTCAGTTCCGATGCGATCTTTACCGAAGCATGCTTTCGAAACAAACCTATTTCAATTAAGACTTTTAAAGGTTGTAACATGGTCAGGTTCACGGTTTAAGAAAGAAAGGATAAGGGCTCAAAATTAATTTTAACCCACCCATTCTCCTTGATGTTCTCCGTCCTACGTTCAGCTAATTCGACCTTACCATTCACCTTTCAAAGGTTGAGTGACAGTTCAAGAATTTACACTTTTCGAAGTGACAGTCACTCTCTTTTCGTCTTTTGGCATCCGGAGCCACACGATTTCGTTCTTGTTTGAGGATTTTATTTTTGTAATCCTTTTCGCTTTTCGCTTTTTCATTTTTCGTTTTTTCGTTTTCCCCTAACTTTTGCCTGGACTAACTCTTTAGAGTTTCTTCAATTTTGAAGTACAACGGGGTACCCTAATTTTTGCCTAAGTCGCTTGCTTTCAAGATTTGACTTAGCGGGTGTTTCTTTTCGATTCTTTTTTATTTTTTTCTTTTTGAACAAATCGCATGGCATCGGCTCGTTTGACTTGTTAAAGAGATTGTGACTGTTTCACTCCTGATCGGCCAGGTTTAACCATCTTGGTTTTTTTAGGTACGACCTATAGCGGTGTGATTGATCCTCGAATGGACACTCCTTTTGTAATTTGAACGCCTGGTCAAATTAACTGACACCTACCCTGCCCCGGGTTAAGATTGAGGGTTTTCCATTTTCAAAAAAAAACTCCTACAACTAGGCTCAAAGGGGTTAATCAAGGGATTATCTTCCTTATATCTCTGGTGTTTGTGAATTAAAATAATGCCCGTACATCATCAACAGGTTTTTATTTAAAAGCATAGCATCAGAAGCTTATGCATCGTTGGATTTCGTCATCCTCCCCGGATTCCACTTAAACAAGCGTTTGAAATAAAAGAAAGCAATAGAGTGAACACGAATGGATTAGTTCAAAACATGCATATTTATTTCATTATCAATATCAATTGAAAAACAATCATGCTTTACAAACGAAATTTGCAATTCTAACAGGAAAGAAACTACAAATGTAAAGAAATGACATGATAAAATGCAGATTGCCAACTTTCAGGGAACTGGGCTTTCACACTTATTTGCTGCTGAGGGGAGCGACCCTTTGAAGTCTTCAAACTCAACCCGATGAACGGTTGACATGGATGATCATCCTTCCCTCTAGAAAGGAAATGTATCCTTGGTCCATCAGGTATTGCACTTTGGCTTGAAAAGCCACGCAATCTTCAGTCGTGTGCCCCTTGGATCCTGCATGATAATCACATTGAGCACTGGGGTCGTACCCCAGAAGATAGGGCTCTAGCCTTGGTTTGAGAGCCTTGGGCTCCACCAAAGAATATTGCACTAGATGCGATAGCAGCTGACTGAGCGTCATAGGCACTGGATGCAGGGGAGCATTCCTCCTTTTCAAATTGCTGCTGCGAGGCCTATTCGGATTATGGCACTGATGATAATATTGTTGTTGAGCAACCTGAGACTGTTGGTGTTGGTCGAGACATTCCTTATGCTCGGGCCTTGTTATCCTCAGATTTAGCCCAGGAACCAGCAACTGCTGCAAGCAAGGGGATTCAGACTCCAACGACTCCAGGATGTACCTTGGACCTTTTACAGCTTCAGTTGGGGGAATAGGAATATCAATTCCTGATACCTTCATGCCACCTAACACAAATTCAATGGCTTTCAAGTCTAGCAGGTCTTGAACATGATGTTTGAAAGCTCTACAGTTTGCTATGTTGTGCCCCGGTGCTCTGAAGTGGAACTCACAATGGGCGCCTGCATCGTAGCCTGGTGGTGGCTGTCCAGTCAATGGAGCCAAAGTTCGAGGTTCAACCACTTAAAGTTGGAGCAAGAGTCACACCAACTAAGCATAATCCATCGGGATTGGGTCGAGAATTCTGTCAGGTAGCTTCATCCTCTGTCTTCTAGGGTTATCTTGAGAGACCTGACGTGACCGCTGTCGGGCAAACTCTTGAGTTCTAAGTTGCGCAGAGGATCTCTTAAGCCTATAATTCCTGGGTATAGGCCCTACAAACACAAGTGGAGCAGGAATCTTTTCCGCAGCGTCGGGCACTTGATCACTTTCTTTTCGGAGCACGCCTCTTATTACCTCCATGATCAAGCTCACCTGAGCCTTCAACTGCTGGTTCTCCTCTCTGAGCATCTGAATGTCCCTCATGAACTGCCCCATCTGGCCTCGGACCTCTCTCAGCTTCGCTTGAACGTGTTCCATTGCTCGGATCAACCTGAGAGAATCCTGAAACAAACTGCATCAACAGAGGGTTAGAAAAAACAGCTCGAGGTACCTGTTATGCAAATGATTCATGCAAATGTAAACATGTGTTTGTGCCTTAGGGAGATTTCTCCCCCGATTCTAGTGCCAGAGTGCCAGTGCTGATAATAAGAAGTCTGGATCCAGTCATGGAAAACGTCTCGTATATATATAAAGCCCAACAAGGCAGCATACAATGTCGCTGAGTACAGGTAGAATCAAAAGCATGACCTCGACCAACAAGTCTGGTGATGGTCAGCGGACAACAATGATCAGAAAATACAAGGATTACAAAGTAGTCAAGTGCGGCCACGGGCGCAAAACTCTTCTAACAACCCCTTCGTTTTGGGATGATCAGGCTAAGTGAGTAACCCTTCGACAAGTGACTCCCTCTGTATAATAGTGTACTAAAGACCTTCAACAGAGTCCTTCCACTCTTCTCTGCCAAAACAGTCTTCTAACCTCCGCTTCTTAGATTCAAAACTCTGCTTGCGATTCGTCAGGTTCGCAATAGCCTTATTCAACATGTCTTCAGTGGCGTACCTACGGGCAGTTTCATCATCAAACTTCTTCTCACTGGCCTTCAACTGAGCCTTCAACTTGGAGATCTGTTGCTTCAGCTTGTCCTCCCGCTCTTTGTTGCCGGCTATAGTGGCATTCCACTGCTGGTTGAATTTGGAGATTCTCCGGTATGCATCATCCAGGTTCTGCGTTTTGGTGGCAAGCACATCATTGACAGCCTTGAAATCCAAACTTAAACGTTCACGTTCAGCCATTTGTTTGGTCAAGTATGTGCCTAGCCGGTTCACCAGCTCTGTCTGTTTTTTGAAGGAGTATACGGCTTCGTTCCTCTCGCTTCTAAGCTGAAACAGTTCTTTCTCCAACTCCTCGTTGGTCTTTCATAGCTCTTCCTTCTCAGCTAATACCTGATTGTATTTCTGAATGGACACTATGGTAGGTTCTTCAACCACTGGAGGGCAATCTTGCTTAGAAGGTGGAAAAGGCATCCATACTGTTCCTGCCCTACTTCGAATCCAAGTCACATAAGGAGCATAAGCCTGGCTGTTACTCTTGCCTAACAACACTTTCCCTCGTCTGCTGATGTCGTTCCAAGCATGCTTGAGCTTGGCTAACATATTTCCCTCTAGGAGACCTGTGAGGTACAAAGATTCATGCAACTCTTCGTCTTTTGGCGGGCATCTCAAGGCGTACGCAAACTGTCTGACAAGTAATGAGGGATTTTAGTTAATACAACCTCTTCTTCCAATCAAGGGCACATTAGGAGAACCGCTACAACTGTAGATGACTTCAGTACTCAGCATATCCCGATCAAACCAAACGATGCTCTCTGCGGATAAACCCATCAGGCATTCAGACCACTCAGTTGTGGCTGCAAAGGAAACAAAGAGACCCTTCTTGGGCATGTGGCTATCAAACCATCTGTAGAGTAAGGGCGCACAACACGACACATTTTTACCCCTTCTATTTTCATTCTTGTAATGGACAAAATGATATAAATCACCAATCAAGGTGGGAACTGGACTTCCCGATGCAAAGATATGGAAGGCGTCCAAATCTATAAAGTCTGGCATGTTGGGAAACAAGACGATCCCATAGATGCGGAGGGCGAGAATAGAGTTGAATACGATCCAACAACCGTCTTTAGCGCACTGTTGGGCCTTCCCAACCAGAAACTGTAGAGAAAAACTAGGAACTTCATTCCATGTGGTTAGAAGTAGCTTTGAAGCATCCAAATGAAGAGCGACAGCTAGGTTAGCCAGATTAGGCTTAGCATCCATGTGAACAAACGGCATCTGATTCTTAACAGGTACACCCAATAGCTCAGCATACTCTTCTAAGGTAGGCGCAAGAATGAAATCTGGAAAGGTGAAGCACCTCAACGGAGGGTCATAGAATTGTAGCAATGCATGCAACCCGTTCAACTCATAGACTGAAGGTTTACGAACCAGACTGAGCAACTTCCCATAAGATTTCTTGAATTCCCCTTTCACTGTATCATCTGCCAAGGCAATCAAACTAAACAGCAAAGTAACATCTGGGGTAGGGAGCTTGTAAGCCACATTCTTCTTCAAAGATTCCATGTTATCAAATAGAGGGCAAGATTACTGGAACCGGGGGATAGTATATGCACCTGCAACACAGACACATGTTAATGACATGCAAATGATTATGCAAAAATGCAAGATGCAACCATGCAGCAAGAGATCAAGAGTGCTGTTGAGGAGACCAAGGCTCTGTATCAACATAACCACAACACTGCTCTGACAACAAAACCCTGAAGAGGACCATAATTCTGGTCTGTCGAGAACAAACACATCACTGATGATAAGAACCCTCTGATACCAACAATACTGATTCACGGTCAAGAAAACCAGGTTGTCTGAAGGTTAAGGTTTCCTGCAATAACCCGACCCTGCTCACAAGTATGGACCTAATCATTGAAGAGGTATGGCATCCTATGCGTTTCCCAGTGTCACAGACTTTCACGAAATGATGATACGTTCACCATTTCTGGTTTGGCATCATCATTCCCTGAAGAGGCCTCACTTAGTTGGGTCACAAATGATCGGTCCCTAGAGTCGACAACCCTCCAAACCAACAACCCCTAATGCTAGGTATACACTCAAGCCCGGGTCTGGCTTATCACTCATCAGAGCCCCCTCCCACGACAACACAAATAATCATATCATACTGAAAATAAAATGCGGAAGGTAAAATGTGATAAATAAATGCAAACCCAACAGATAAACACACAAGCACTAGGATTGACTTGCATAGGGGATAGGAAACGGTCCCAGCATAGGGGACGGGAAAAGACCCCAGCAACTAGATTCCCCAGCAGAGTCGCCAGCTGTCGCTACCGCGAAAATAAGGTGCCGGCAAAACAGAAGAGTCACCACCTTTCGTTATTTATCCCACAGAAAGGGAAAGGAAACGATCGGAAAAACCTGACGAAAAGGTATAAGACAAGGTCATCGCAACCGTGTCTGGGTTCGGGAGTCGGTTACGCAAGGGGAGGTATTAGCACCCCTCACGTCCATTGTACTCAACGGGATCCACGCTTGTTGTGTTTATCTGACGGGTTGGTTTAACTATCTACCTATCAAGGCTGGTCTGAAAAGAAAAGAAAATGACTCGGCAAAGCATCGCGCTTTATGCCTACGTATTCTCATCAGAGAACGAGAAATCAGAGTCAACGTAGTTCGGCTAACTACGGGTGAAAGGATCGGGGAAGGTGGCTCGCCAATACGTCAGTATTGTGCCTATGTACTCTCAACAGATATGAGAGATCAGAGCTTACGTAGTTCGGGATAATACGGCTTACGGGGGTTCAAATTCATCTGTTTTTCCGAGTAGGGTTAACAAACAGTTCCAGCAGTTTGGTGTATGTAGCTTCCTCGTCAGAGGCTCGTGCGTTACCGTTTGCGGTAGAACTGAGAGTTAATGACACCCTTTTTTCCAGAAAAGTTTCTTGATTTATGGGCCCACGGGGCAAAAAGGTTTGAAGTTTGTTTTCTGTCTTTTACGGAAGAAGTATCTTTTATGGATGTTTGCAACTAATATCGCACTAGAGACTATGACCTAGGAGTGAATGCGTCGCATGTCACCCAAAGGGTACCATACTAAACATCCTAATTATTGGAAGGAAACCCTCCAACAACCATTTCCTAAGTAGCTTAAGGCTCGTAACGTACGATATCAATTAACCTTTATTACTGTATTTTACTGTGGTTTGAAGAGAGAAGAGAACGGACAACTAAGGGGAAACTATCAAGTCCTAACAGTTGTCATGCCAAGGATTCATCATATGGTTGAGGTTTGAAACGGGGAACTCCTAGATGTTATCATGCATAGGTTTCAACCTAAATTTCTATCATCACTTCCTTATCAAAGGAAGAGAGACTCCTAGGGGATCATGTGAATGTGAAATAGACAACAGACAAAGCATCAGCTAAACATCAGTAAAACAGATAAACAGTAAAGATGCAAATACAGTGCAACAATACAAGCAGAAGGAGACAAACTCAACTTCTAGAGCAATCAAGCAATAGCAACATAATGCACAGGCAAGGGAGACAAACTTAACCTTCAGCCAACAAGCAAAGCCAAACAGTAACAGGCAAGCAGAGGGAGACAGACTCAACCTCTTATGCAAAACAAGCAAAGGGAGGCAAGCTCAACCTTTCAATGCACTTAGGCCTAGAATAAACTACATGAAAGCCTATTATAATGCAACACACCAAATAAACAGTCACACAAACACAGCAGAGCAGCACAACAACATTTCAGCAGTCTGACAGTCTGTCTTCTTGTCCAAGCTATCTGTCCAAGCTATCCATCAGGAGAGAAGGGAATAAGGACTTCATCTTCAAGCTTCAACTTGCTCCATCAGGAGATGATATAAATCAACACAAAGATTATTGCATGATGAGGGGAAGCATGATGGAAACCAATGGAATCCATCATGGCACTCAACCACTCGTCTAAGATTGGTATCCTCAAAGGTTTTACCTTTTGTGGTAGGCCTTTAGTCCTCCCAAAGGAGGGACTAGGCTCCCACAAAGGAACCTTGCATCATTGGATAGGAAATGGAATGCAAACCAAAGCAAACCACAATTATGAAAAAGGAAGAAACTCCTAAAAGCTCTAAAAACCCTAATTCCCTAAGCTCTAAAAGAAACTTTCTAAAGGGAACTAATGCACCAAATTAAACCTTGAGATTCAATCTAATGAGGTATCAACATGTCTACTAAACCATCAGAAAAGGTTTTGAAACTTATCATGAACTAAAGGTCACTTTTGAAGTTCAACTATGGGAGGTACTATTCTAGAGGCATCCTACAAACAGCCTAGATGTAAAATCTAACTAAAATAGTAAATCAACTCCTAAAAACCTAGAAAATTTTTTAAGTGATCCTAAAGGTATTGAGAACCTACGGTAAAAAATCTAGAGCTTAAATCAATGTTTAAGGGCACTAAGGAAATTCTAAACCAAAAGTTGTCAAGTGAAAGCTCAAGTGGGGAAAGCTCTAAAAACCTAGTTCAAAACTAATCTTAGAATTCCCTAAAAATCACCAAAAAAGTCCTATGATCTCATCAATATGTACATAACCAGCCAGCAAAAAGTCAACATCAAATTCTAAAGCATGAATTAGTAATAAAATCAGCAAGCAACAAGTCCAAAATGCCAAATTAAATGAATTAATGAAAATAGAAAAAATGGAAATTAAATTGAAAATAGCACAAAAATAAAATCCAAAAGCATGGAAAAATCAGAAATTAGTCAAGGGTCACCCACATATTTTTTCCATAATTTTCTGATCAATATTCTATTTAAAATGAATTTAAGATGAAAAATCAATTAAAAGAAATCATGAAATGAATTAAAAGAAATAAGAAACTCAGGAAATATCACAGGCGTTGGATCTGATTACTAGTCCACTCATTCAAGGGACCAGCGCGCGTCACCTCATTTTATAAAACTCTGCGTTTTACTCAGGGACAATGTGTGATTCAGTTGACTGAGATACACGATACGTTCTAATCACATCCATCCAATGGAAAAGTATGATCATCCAATGCTTCAGGTTGTGCCTACTCACCAAGACCTAATCAAACTACATCTTGTACGTTGGATGCTAATACGAAGTCCACGAATCCAACGGTTTCCAACCTTTCTTCTTCGTTTAAACTGGTACAAGGAGGGAAAACAATCCATGGTGGCCGGAGAAGAGCTCCACCGTCTTCTCCGGCGAGAGCAATCATGCTCTGGTTTGAAACTCAACCAATCTCAATGAAAATTACACGAAATCACTTGTCTTTCCACACTGAACATCAAGATCCATTCCATTTCTTGAAATCATTCACGAATCTCTAAGCACGATGCTCAACAAAAAAATCACCATCTAAACAAATGTCATCAAACTTCAAATTCTCCCCATAGAACTCTTCCTCGCCTCTCAAGGATCACTCTGATCTATCCAATTCATCCTAACTCTCAAGAATCAGCCATATACGAGTCTAAACAGAATTTGCATCCAATCCTAAATCATCACAAAACTCTATAATTCTGATCATAAAACGATCTAGGTCATATCTATAACCTAACCGCATGCCAAATTCATTCTAAATAGGCCTAAATCAAGAGGAATGGTGAAAAGTAAAAACCTGTTATGTAACTTCGATTGAGGTGTTCTTGAGTGTGAATCTTGATGCCAAAACGTGCAGATTTCTTTACTGAAGCTTGCTGAATGATCCTTGATACTCAGAAGCTCTTGATTCTTCCTCAAACTCCAAAACCAACTCTTGCTCAAAAGCTCAAAAACTCCAACTGCAATAACCGCTTTCTCTCCAAATGCAACCCAAAAAACGATCTGAACCTGATACTGAACTTAAATAGAAGCTATTTGGATCATAACCTGGCCCAATGGAAGCCCAATTTGATTAATCCAAAATTTCAATTTTCCTTCAAAGTGCAACTATGGCAGACACGATTCCCACTCTACTCCAGCTTCATTTTCACTTACACGGCTTGCATAACACTTGGTAAAGGTGAATGGATCAGATTGAAAGCTTGATTTCATCCAATGGCCAGCCTTTGATGTGTTACTTCAATTCTAGGTAACCTTTGAAATGCCCATGAATTATGCCTTAAACCAAAAATGTGAAATTTCCAATCCTCTCCAAATGCCTTTGGCAGTCAAAAAATGCACAAACTTGTGAAGTTTGGCACAAAAATGAATTAAAATGGAATTTTCACTTTTCATGCCTTTTAATTATCTTTTTCTCAAATTTCTTCATACACTCCTTAATTCAATCCATATCAATGGATCTTTGGGTCATGGTTAGACAAATAACACCATTTTGAACAACTTTCAAGTTGATCAAAAGTCCATTTGAGATGCCTAAGTCGATGAAATTGACCCATAACCAAAAATGACCTGTAATTCCAAATTCCCAAAATACCCTCATCTTGCAAAGCTTGTAACTTGAGTTCTACAAATCCAATCATGGACTTCTAGTAATTTCTAGAAAGCTAAGAAAATGAGTAACAACATTCATGTTGGCCAAAAGTTCATGAGAATCATCCTTCTAGGTCAAAAATGTCATGCAAGTTGGTTGACTTTCAAGCTCCAATTTCACATTCTATTGATGACCTGTAACTTGTCTGGCTCATAACTTGAGTTCTATAAACCCTATCAAGGACTTCTAGTACTCAAATTAAAGCTATAATCATGCCCTACAACAATCATGTTGGGGTCAAGGTGAGATGAAAATCACATCTTGAGTTATGTGGTCTTGAAGTCAGGCACCAAACCAGGGGATTTTACACTGTCAAGCATAGGAACCCTAGCTTAGGAACTCCTCACACTCTTGATTCATGATAATTTGACCTTGGAATCATCCCTTAGGCATCTAAATACATCAATCCATGATCACATGACTTTTGAATTAGGTCTTAACCCTCTTCAAATCATCAGTTGACCTAGTTGCACCCATCTTGGTAGCAGCTTCACATCTTTTGCATAATGACCTGTCTAGGCTTCAAAGTGATCTTCAATATTTCTCATGAGCTCTCCCGAGGCTCTAGGTCTAACTCCATGGCTTCAGAATCATCTGATGACTTCCCACAACTCTCAAGTTAGGAGATGTACACACTTGGTTTCAACCACTCTCTCTGAGGATCTTTACCTTCACTGATAGGGATATTAACCCTTGAAAGCTTGAATAACACTCTTAGCTAGCTTCATAGCCTTGTGTAGCCCTTGATTGGTAGTCATACCTCTTGATCCCCTGCACACATGTCAATGCAATGCAGATGATAATGCTAATATGAATGCAATGAAACACAAGCTAGGTAAAGAAAGGGTTGGGCAAATATTAGGGTGCAACACCCAGCCCTTAAAATCTTCTTGGACATGGAATATCCATTGGCGTGAGCGCCAAATGCTCCTTCATGAATATCTTGCATTAACAAATCTGCTTCTCGTCTGTCGACACATCTAAGCAGGACCATGTCATGATTTCTTTTATGGAGCACATCATTGCTGAGAAAGAACTTAGAGGCCAATCTTCTCAAGGTTTTCTTGTCAAGTGATGTAGCATAGACCAGATACTCTTGCTTTAATAGATAATCTTTATGTTGTGGAACCATGGCTTCTTATCAACTTTTTCTTCAACCATCTGACAGTAGGCGGGCTCAGTCTTGCGTTCAATTTGAATGAGAGTAGCATCATTGAGATATCTGACTTTCCACATTGAGGCTAACATGGCTAGAGCATCAGCAATATGATTTTCAGATCTCGGAATATGCTTGAAAGTGATCTCATCAAAGTATTCAATCATTTCAACAATGTAGGCTCTGTAAGGGATCAAATTCTCATGTCTGGTCTCCCATTCACCTGTAACTTGATAAATAACCAAAGCTAAATCTCCACTTACTTCGAGAAGTTTTATTCTTAGGTCAATAGCTGCTTCGAGACCAAGAATGCACGCCTCATATTCGGAAATATTGTTTGTACATTCAAAGTCTAACCTCGCTGTAAAAGGCCTATAACCACCTTCTGGATTCATCAGAACGACACCTACGCCAAGCCTACTGTAATTTGAGGAACCATCAAACATCATTTTCCACCAAAGACCCGGCTCGGGACCTTCATCAGGACCTGGCTCTTCATAATCTTTTTCTAACATAATGTCTTCGTCAGGGAAATCAAACTTGAGAGACTCATAATCTTCAACTGGCTGATCTGCAAGATAATCTGATAAAACACTGCCCTTGATTGACTTCTAGGCTACATACTGAATGTCATATTCTGATAACAATATATGCCAACGGGCGAGTCTTCCTGTCTGAGCGGGCTTCTCAAAGATATACTTTATCGGGTCCATTTTTGAAATCAACAAAGTAGTATGACAAACCATGTACTGCCTCAAACGTCTGGCAGCCCATGCCAAAGCACAACAAGTTTTCTCTAAAAGTAAATATCGGCTCTCACAATCGGTGAATTTCTTGCTCAAACAATAGATGGCATGTTCCTTTCGTCCGGACTCATCCTGCTGACCTAACACACAACCCATTGAATTCTCGAGCACTGTTAAATACATGAAAAGAGGTCTTCCCGGAATCGGAGGTACTAAGATTGAGGCTCTTGAAGATAGCCCTTAATCTTCTCAAAAGCTTGTTGGCAATCTGAATTCCAAACAACTGTCTGATCCTTTCGTAACAATTTGAAAATGGGTTCACAAGTAGGAGTCATATTGGAAATAAATCTGGATATGTAGTTCAATCTTCCAAGGAAACCCCTGACTTGTTTCTCAGTTTGCGGAGCCGGCATATCTTGAATGGCTCGAACATTATCTGGATCTACCTCAATCCCTCGGTGGCTAACAATGAAACCGAGTAATTTCCCTTATCTCACTCCGAAAGTACACTTGGCTGGGTTTAGTCTTGACTGATACTTCCTGAGTCTCTCAAACAATTTCAACAAATGGTTCAAATGGTCCTCTTCACTCTGAGATTTGGCGATCATATCATCAACATACACTTTTATCTCCTTATGCATCATGTCATAAAATAATGTCACCATGGCTCTTTGATAAGTGGCACCAACATTCCTCAAGCCGAACGACATGACTTTGTAACAGTAAGTTCCCCAAGGAGTAATGAAAGTAGTCTTTTCCATGTCATATGGATCCATCTTGATTTGGTTGTATCCGGAGAAACCGTCCATAAACGAGAAAACTGCAAAGCGGGCCGTATTATCCACCAATGTATCAATATGCGGCAAAGGGAAATCGTCTTTTGGACTGGCCTTATTCAGATCCCTATAATCCACACACATTCTGACCTTCCCATCTTTCTTCGGCACGGGTACAATATTAGCTACCCATTCGGGGTACTTGGATACTGCCAAGAAACCTGCATCAATCTGCTTCTTCACTTCGTCTCGAATCTTAAGAGCCATGTCAGGTCTAGTTCTTCGGAGCTTTTGTTTGACTGGCGTGCATTCTGGTCGGAGCGGTAGCTTATGGACCACTATGTCTGTGTCCTAACCTGGCATATCCTGATATGACCAAGCAAATACATCCACATATTCTTAAAAGCTTCACCAATTGCTGCTTGACTTTCGCCCCAAGTGTTGCCCCAATCTTGACCTCTTTCTTGTCTTCTTCGGTGCCAAGATTAATAACATCTACTTGTTCCTTGTGAGGTTGAAACTTTGGGTGTTCGTAACATGCCATTTTTTCCAGTTCATCAGGGATCTCAAAATCTTCTACCTCATCTTCGGCTTGGTATATTGGCGAGTCAAATTCAGGAGGGAAAGCAATGTCAATGGATTCAACGGGTTTTGGGGTATCACTGCATGTTGGAATGGCTTAATTTATTAAAACACACAAGGACAAATGCAGCAATCAAGAAAAATGTTTTGATGATTTTTTAGAAAATTGCCATCTTCTTTTTTAACATGGAAACAAAAGCAAATAAGGGAACAACAACAAAAGGATTTAACAAAACAGTTCATTAATCATAATATTCTTGAAAGCACGGGGCCCTTACAAAATGCATCCTATAGCCTTGGGCATGGCCATGGAGGTTTAAAGATAAAAACAACAACAAGTAAAGAGAAATAAAAAAATTACTTCGACACAGGAAAGATCACGAGAATCTCAATAACCACCCAATTGCCTAAAGCAGCTTCACAATGATATACCAAATGTTCAATGTCCTCTTCTTCAGAATCTTCTCCCACGACATTGACTTGGAATCCTCCACTGATGAACACCTCTTGGATAGTCTTCGAACGTCCTTCGGCGTGTGTTGACGCTTCGACATGAGTTGGTTTGTAACCCAACCCTTGGCGGCCCAGTCTTGCTTTCACTTTAATAACCTCTCCCCAACCTGCAGGAGTACCCTCTTCTAATGTAGACTTGATGCTTTGAGCAGATGCAAAAGATGGACCACTCTTTGCCACTGTGTTTTCTATCATTATTTCATTAGCTATTTCAAGCGCTTGGAAAGAAGTTTCCAACGCACCCTCATCTGCCTCAATATACCTGAATGATGATAAATTACTCACCATCAGGTCCTCCTTGCCATGCATAATTACCAGTTTGTCATTTACAACAAATTTCATCCTTTGAAGCAAAGTGGAAGTCACTGCCCCAGCTGCGTGAATCCATGGTCGTCCCAACAAACAACTGTAAGCCGGGTTAATGTCCATTACCTGAAATGTGATATCGAACACGTGAGGGCCTATCATAATTGGCAACTCCACTTCCCCAACAACCATTCTTCTTGAACCATCAAAAGCTTTCACAATCAACGACGTCGACTTCATCTCTGCCCCTGCATATGCCAACTTTGCAAGCGACCTTTTAGGTAACACATTCAACGAAGATCCAGTATCAACCAAAACTCGTGCCAACGTATCGTCTTGACATCTGATAGATACGTGCAAAGCACGGTTATGATTATGTCCTCCCCTTGGCAACTCTTCATCACTGAAACTCAGAGTATTGCAGGCTGTAATATTGGCTATCACCGAATCAAATTGGCCAGGGGTTATATCCTTCGTCACATGTGCTTGCATTAGCACCTTTTGTAAAGCCTCTCTGCCGGCCGGGGAATTCATCAGGAGAGACATAATTGATATTTTTGAGGGGGTTTGATGCAGTTGATCAACAATGTTGTAATCACTTTTTCGTATAATCCTCAAGAACTCTTTAGCATCTCCTTCTGTGATTGGTATTTCTTTGTCTTTGGTTGTCACGGCAGGGGTAACTTATTTTGGAGCAACTACAGTTATCTTGGGTTGATATATTCGGCCACTACGGGTCATCTTGCTCGTTCCTGCAATATTTGTCACATTAACTTGGTCACCCTTTACCTCCTCATTCTGAATAACCTTCCCAAATCCCTGGTCTAACACCACCATGTCATATTTCCACGAAACTGCCTTCCCAAATCCCTGGTCTAACCTTCCCAAATCTCGGCTTCTGAATAACAACTGGTTGAGGCTGATTGACAACAGATTTGTCAAAAACAGGCTTCACATTTTTGCTGATCATATTGAACACAGGGACTTTCTCGCTTTTCTTTGGTTGATTGAAAACAAGCTCAACCACCGAAACTTCCTCTTTCTTTACCTTGATACCTACTTGCAATAATCCATCATCAATCAGACCTTGCACATCTTTCTGTACCACACCACACCCCTTAAGATTGACAAAACACTCTTCATAGTCATTATGGGTACCTTTAATCAGCCCTGCTTTCAACAGTTTCTCATGAAGTGACCTCAACGGAGTCTTGATCTCTGACACATCACAAACTAACCTTTCATCTGAAGCTTCTTCTATAGCATTAACTCTTCCATGATTTGGCAATGGGTTATTTTTAACATTAGGCGGTACATCATCAAAAGACAGAATCTTCTTCTCTATGAGCTCCCTGACAATATGTTTCAAGGCAACACACCCCTCTAAGTCATGGCCGGCAGCACCTTCATGAAAGGCAAAATGAGCATTTAGATTGTAATGAGGTGATGAAGTGTCTGAAGGTGTATTCAATGGTCGTGTTGTTACTAACCCTTGTTGCACCAAAGCTGGGTACAACTCTGTATAAGTCATTGGTATCTGTGGGAATGGAGGTCTCGTTGCTGGTCTTTGAAATTGGTAATTTTTCCTTGGTGCCTGAGCCCTGGGCTGCTGATATTGCTGATAGGGTGGAGCGTTGGGCGCTTGTTGATACCCTTGTTATTGAACTGGTTGATACATGGGTGCTGGTTGCACTGTCTGATAACTTGGAACAGGGTGATTGAAAGCGGGCGCTATATCTGCCACATATGGTTGTTGAGCATACTGTACTGGATACATCGGTTGTTGTGTCAAATTTTGCTGAGATTGCTGAACATAGCCTTGTGGAGGCTGCTGAATATAACCTTACGGAGGTCGTTGAAATCGTTGGTAAGGCTGCTTCCAATTATGATTCCTTTTCCCCATTGTTATGGCGTTTGTTTCTCCCTCCTTCTTTTTATGAAAATTACCACTGAACTTCTTGACATTGTCGTTGTTGGAACCACTGGAACTACTAGTCATCTTTCCATTCTTCAATCCCAATTCTACCCTCACCCCCACGGCTACTATATCGGAGAAACTCGATGTTACACTGCTAATCATTTTCTCATAAAATTCAGGTCTTACCGTATCCACAAACCAATATGTCAACTCTTTCTCATTCAAAGGAGGTTCTACCTGAGAGGCAGTCTCCCTCCATCGTTGTGCATACTCTTTGAGCGATTCGGAACTCTTTTGTGTCATACTCAGCAATTGTCTTCTGTTAGGAGCTAAGTCCATATTGTATTTGTAATGCTTCATGAAAGCATCGGCCAAGTCTTGGAAACTGTGAATGCGATACTGATCTAAACTCAAATACCACTTAGCAGGGGCTCCTTTCAAGCTATCCTGTAAACAATGGATCATCAGCTTATCATCTTCTACATGTGCAGCCATTCTTCGGTAGTGCATGATCAAATGTGTTCGAGGACAAGTAGCACCGGTGTACTAATCAAAGTTAGGGATTTTGAATTTTGGCGGGATTACCAATCCAGACACTAAACACATATCTCTAGCATCAGTACCAAAGATATCATTTCCTTCCATGGCTTTAACCTTCTTCCCTATAGTTTCTACACTCTCCTTCAATTTATCATGTCGTCCACTTTCTTCTTCAGACCCATCAGGAATTTCAAACACTGGTGGATGGCTGTGAAAAATAGGGCGTACTTGAGTTTGTACAGAGGCTGGAGTATAAGTCGGAACCGCTCGGGGAATCTCTGCCCCTAGAGGAACTGATTATTGATTGACTGGTGGCGGAGGCACAAAACCTGGTATGAACCCATATGGTGGAATACTTGCAACAGTGACTGCCGTTGGGATCGGCTCCACAACTACATTAGTGATCTCAGAAACTACAATGGCCTGAGTGTCCATTTTTGCATTGATGACTTGTAAGACTTCCATGATTCGTCCTACGCTTCCTCGTAAATCTTCAAGTTCGTTGTCAACCCTATCCAGAGCCGCATTGTGTTCTTCCATTCTTTGACGAGCTTGGGCTCGTGTGTTGTATTGATGGCGAGGATTCAGTAGGATTCTCTGGAGATAAGACAGCGAGATGAGACACAACACAGGAAATGTATATGAAATGTTATGGGTGCAGATGCAAAAAATGCAAAATTAATCATTCAAGGAAACCAAAGAAATATTTGCAAAAATTATAACAATGGGGAAATAAAGCAAATTCAAAGTCTTCATAGATTAATAACTGAGAGTTTTACAATAACAATTCGAAACTGAAATACAAGTCTTCAATACAGATACATGATAAAACAACAACAAAAGACAAAAAGATCCTAGATCTTCTGGTTGGAGGGTCCTTTGTCTTCTGGTTGTCTCTTCTTCCCACCTTGATGGACCAACTCTTGAAGCTATTCTTTCTCTTGCATAACCTTGAAATACTTATCTCTCCAAGCTTTCCCTTCTTTTTCAGCTTTTACCAAAGCAGCTTTCAATTCTTCCACCAGAGTAAGTTTTGTTGAGTCAGGCTCAAAACGGGTATAGAACATCTTCAATGCTGCTTCTTTCACCCATGATAAGTAAGATTCTGAAACGGCAGTGTCGTGGTAACCTAAAGCAGTTACCCCCCTTGTGTGGATGTGACGCCAAGCATACACAGTCCGAGCCTTGTAGGCTGGATCCTTCCCTTCTTTAATGTAGAAGCTTCTTAAAAGGGATGGGTCTGGTTCATTCTCCATCGGGTGCCCCAACTGGCGACGAGCTAAAATAGAATTATAGCTAATGCAACCATCAATGCTGATAAGCGGTACATTTGGGAAATCCCCACAGCTCTGAATCATGGCAATCCCTCCATACATAGGGTCATACCACTTAATATCTGATTGTTTGAGTAACAACAATTTCTCTACCCATGAGAGTCCATTCTGCATATCCCAGAGTGCTGGAAGCTTTGGCAAGTGCGAAATAAACCACTTGTGTAGGAGAACGGTGCAACACTCAATCTGTCCAACTTCATGACGGTTCCTGCGGTGGATGGAAAAATACACATCATCCAACAAGGTGGGTACGTGATTCTTGATTAAGAAGAGGTTGATTGCATTCGCGTCCACAAAATCGTTAGCGGTCGGAAACAGGAAAAGTCCGTGAATTAGAAAAACCAGAATGGCCTCAAATGCTTCAGAATTCTTCGACTCGACATAACATTGAGCTTTTTCATATAGGATCATAGTTGGAAATCCATATAGCCCTCCCTTAGCAGTCATATGAGATCGTACTTCATTCACCTCCAAATGTGCGGCTTCTGCAATTACTCTTTCGTTAGGAGTCCCTTCTCTTTCAGAAAATGGTCTAGGAGTGACGCCTACTCCCATCTGTCGCTACTGTGAAAATCGGCGCCGGCTATGACAGAAGAGTCGCCACCGTGCGTTATTTATCCCACTAGAGGGAAAGGAAACGCTCAGAGTAAACCTAACGCAAAGAGGGAAAGGAATGGTCGTTGCAACCAAATCTTGGATTCGGGAGTCAGTTACGCAAGGGGAAGGTATTAGCACCCCTAGCGTTCATCGTACTCGACGGGATCCACGCTTATTTTCTATCTAAGGGTGTGTTATTGTATCTACTCTACAAGTCTGGGTTAAAAAGAAAAGAAAATGACTCGGCAAAGTATCGCACTTTATGCCTACGTATTCCCATCTGGAACGAGAAATCAGAGTCAACATAGTTCGCCTACCTACGGGAAAGGAGGGGAAGGTTGCTCGCCGAGATATCGCATCTCGGGCCTACGTACTTTCATACAGCCTGAAAGATCAGAGCAAAGGTAGTTCAGGCTACGGAAGACACAAGCTTGTGTGACAGTTTTTATCTCCTTCTGAAAAGGGTTTTCCTGATTAAAGGTCCAAGAGGACAAAAGCAGAGTTTGAATGTTTGTTTGAGTTTTTTACGAAAGAAATGTTTTTTTAGTCTGTTTGCAACTTGTACTGCACTAAAGACATGTGATCTGAGAGTGACTACGTTGCATGTCACCCTAAGGGTACCATACTAAGTAGCCAGATTACTGAAGAGTGACCCTCCAGCAACCTTTTATCAAATAGCTTAAGGCTCGTAACGTACAGCATGCGTTATCCTTATTACTGTGTTTTTGAATTGTTTTGAGATGAGAGGAGAAAGACGCTCTAAAAAGCCTATAGTTGAAAGGGAAACTAACCTAATGTTATCATGCATGGGTCAAAACCTAATGTCTATCATAATTTCCTCTTGCACAGAGGAAATCAGAGAAAAACAACAGGCAAGAGGAGACAAGCAACAGGCAAGAGGAGACAAGCTCCACCTCAAACCTAAAGTTAATCAACACAAGCAAAAGACAATACAGAGAAAAACAAAAGACACAGAGGAGGCAGCCCAAGCAGCAGCAACTTCTGCAGACAGCAATTTCAAGCTCTAAACAGCACAGTTGAAAAGACAACAAAGTTGAAAGCAAGACTTCATCTTCAAACAAGTTTCTAACTTCAAGCTTCATCAATCTTCAAGCTCCAACAAGCACACTCCAAGAAGAGGATCAATCATCAAGATCACGTTATAATGTTAGGGAACTTAATGACAACCAAAGGAAATCACTAAGAACTCAACATTGCAAATGAAAGGTATCCTCAAAGTTCTACTCACTTGGGCATACCACTCATCCCTCCTAAGGAGATATGGAGCATCCCAAGGAGGACCTTATGTCATTGGATAGAATAGAGGTAAACAATGCACTCTATGTTTGAAGAAATAATCAAAACTAGGTCTAAGGTACTTCCTAAAACCCTAATTTCCTAAGCTCCTAATCTTCAATCCCAAGCATCTTCAATGAATCCAGAAGCTCCAACAAAAAGAAATCAAGCCTAAACCCACTCCAAAGCAACCAACCAAACCAAACAATCCAAAGCACTCAAGAGAGGAAACCACAAATACAAGCCACTTGCAAAATACAACTAAAATAGGAAATGAAGTTGCAAAATTCTAATAAAATTCCTAGGGGAACATACATGTTAGAAAAACCTAGTGTAAAAAGATTGAAGCCTAAATCAACTTCTAAGTTATCTAAACAATTCCTACATTGAGATAGGTCAAGGGGATCCACAAGTTTGGGAGGGTCCTAATCTCAATACCTAAAACAGAACCTAATGTTGTTCTAAAAATCCACCAAAAATTATAAGGGAACATGAATATCTACCCTAAAACATAGCAAAAGATCTAAGCCAGAAAGATTACCAGATGGAAGAACAAAAATAGACAAGGCAGATGAAGAATTATGCAAAAATAAAGAACAAAATAAAATATGAAAAATCATATTAAATTGAAAAATGCATGGAATTGCATTTTGTTAATCCCAAAAAATCATAAATTCCATCAGGATCATGAGGATATTTTTAAAATAATTTTTGGATCAAAAATGGAATTAATATGAATTTAGGAACTAACAAAGCAATTAAAATAACAAAATGAAATAAAAAATGAATTAAAGCTGCAAAATAATGAGAGCCATAGGATCAGTCAACTAGTCAATCCATCCAAGCGCGCTTGTGATGCCACGCCATTTATTTAAACGGTTGCGTTTTGCTATCAGAAATTCAAAAACCAACTTTAAGTCGTGGCCATTGGATTGAGGCTGTGGTCAAGAGTCAAGCAATGATCCAACGATGATGAAGTCGTCTCCTTCACAAAACAGGTCATCAGAGTGGATACACAGGGCGGTGGTTGGTAGTGGCCGGAGAAGACTCGAGTTGTCTTCTCCGGCGAAGGTTCAAGCTCAGGCATCCAGAAATGACAAACTATATATCAATCTTGACCAGAATTTCACGTACACTCCACATATCTCATCAAAATCCTCTAGATCGTGCTAGGTTTCAAAATACGAATCCATTTTCAGAAATCATGTCAACTTTGATCATCACTAAAATCCAAACTATTGGTATAGAAATCATCCTCATGTTGCCTACATCATCCTGATCTAAACATCTAGCATTAACTCCTCATGAATCAAGAGATTCAGGTCCAAATAGATCTTACATGTCATCTTCGATCATCATCAATTACTTCCAGATCAAGCCTAAAACGATCTATGTCTTGTGTAGATCCTAACCACAGGTCTAAATCTAATCATCTCATGCTAAATCATGCTAGAAGTTGAATGTTACTAACCTGGTATAGATCTTGAAACAAAGGTACTTAGAGCTCGTGGCTTGCTTCTAAATGCTCCAGATAGCTTCAATGATCCACAAGGAAGACATTGCACAATTCAATTTTGCTTGAATTGGCTCCAAACTCAGAATCCAATTTGAACTTGCAGTTGAGAAAATTCACTTGCTCTTGCTTGCTCTGGTGCGAAATAATGCTCCACCTTGATATGAACACACTCTAATCAATATATAGAATCATTTCATGGGCTTTTGGATCCAAATTGAAGCCCAAAACAGTAGTTTGCATTTTCTTGTTTTTCATTCAAGTTCACTATGACAGTCGTGCATTGCAAGCTTTGCATTGGTTCTAGAAGCTTCCAACCAGTTACAAAATCCCTTGTGAATGTTTCTGGACCAACAAGGAGTGTTGAATTGCCTTGGTAATTGATTTTGATATGTGACTTGTTCATGAAGTAACAACATTGAAAGTCATGGAATTAAGCCTCAAATAAAAAATGTAAAAGTGGCAAAGTGTTCAAAATTAAATTTCCATTCAAAACAAGTACTCATATGGCATGTCTTGAACCTCTAACTCAAAAAAGTCAATTTTCTCTCCTTAATCCATTTGAAAAATTCCCTTTTTAGACCATTTTAAGTGACTTTTTGCTACAAGCCAAACAAATCCCACATGACCACTTGGCTAGCCTTAAAATCATATTTTAAGCAACTTTCATGTTGAACAAAAATCCATTTGACAAGTGCAAGTTGGAGATTTGGCCCTATGATTGAAAATGACCTATAATCTCACTTTCCCGAAATACCCCTGACTTGTAAACCTCATAACTTGAGTTCTACAAATCAGATGGAGGACTTCTAGTACAATTTAGAAAGCTAAGATCATGAGGAACAACTTTGATGTTGACTAAAAGTTCAGGTGAAACATCCTTCTAGGTCAAAAATAGCTTTGAAGTCAGATGATTTTCACAGACAAATTTCAGTGGCATCTGAGGACTTGTAACTTGTCTGGACCATAACTTGAGTTCTATAAATCCAATGGAGGACTTCTAGTACTCAAATTAAAGGTATTGATATGCTCTACATGTTTCATGTTTGCCAAAGATCCATTTGAAACTTGTATCTTGACTTATATGGCCTTGATGTTAGGCACTAAACATGGTAATTTGCACTGAAACCCTAATTTAGCAACTTCCCACATTCTTGATTCTTCTTGATTTGATCTTCGCACAACACCACAAATGTCTTATCACATAATTCCATGAACTCCATGACCTCAAAGTGGGCTTTGATACTCTTCAATTGCATAATTGACCTAGGGTTGATCCAGATGAAACCCTAATTGTCTGCACTTCAACTATGGCTCTTGCATTTGACACAATGACTTGATTAAACTCTCCCAGGGCCCTATAGGAATTCTATGAGCTCCATACACATCCTCTTCTCACATTCAACACTTGACAACCCTCTGATGGTCTTCAGTTGATCCTCAAATTAGGAGAAGATTCATACTCAAACATCTAAACCCTTAGGCACTCAAACCACCTTCTGATGACTTTGACCATTCCTCAATCTTGAGTGAGACCTCTTTGCTAGGCTTCTCTTGAAAAAAACACACTTGATCCCCTGTTGGATGAATGATATCATGATATGCAAATGATATAATTACGCAGCTGCCCCTATTCAAACGGCTTGGACCCGAATGGGTGAAGAGCGAACGACCTTCAAACACTCGAGGTAAAAGATAGTTGAATACCAAGAAACCCGGAAATTTGCCAACTACAGACACGAACAACACAAATTATTTGGAGAACAAAATCCACCAAATTATACTCCATCTTTGCTATGGGGTTTGTCAATACGAAAATACATCTTCACTCTGCCAACAACACAGGGAATAACTTTGGCGACTTCCACTGAGGAAATAGTTTTATCAACAAATAAGAAATAACTCTGCCAACAATACAGGAACTAACTCCGCCATCGCTACGGGAAATAACTCTGCCTGATACAGGAAAATAACTCCGTCACCACTACGGGAAAATAACTCTGCCAATAATGCAGGAAAATAACTTCGTCACCACTACGGGAAATAACTCTGCCCGATACAGGAAAATAACTCCGTCACCACTACGGGAAATAACTCTGCCTGATACAGGAAAATGACTCCGTCACCACTACGGGAAAATATCTCTGCCAAGTACAGGAAAATAACTCTGTCACCACTACGGGAAATAACTCTGTCCGACACAGGAAAATAACTCCGTCACCACTACGAGAAATAACTCTATCTGATACAGGAAAATAACTCCGTCACCACTAAGGGAAATAACTCTATCCGATACAGGAAAATAACTCCGTCACCACTACGGGAAATAACTCTGTCCGATACAGGAAAATAACTTCGTCACCACTACGGGAAATAACTCTGTCCGATACAAGAAAATAACTCCGTCACCACTACGGGAAATAACTCTGCCCGATACAGGAAAATAACTCCGTCACCACTACGGGAAATAAATCTGCCTGATACAGGAAAATAACTCCGTCACCACTACGGGAAAATAACTCTGCCCGATACAGGAAAATAACTCCGTCACCACTACGGGAAATAACTCTGTCCGATACAGGAAAATAACTCTGTCACCACTACGGGAAATAACTCTGCCTGATACAGGAAAATAACTCCGTCATCACTACGGGAAAATAACTCTGCCAAATACAGGAAAATAACTCCGTCATCACTACGGGAAAATAACTCTGCCAAATATAGGAAAATAACTCCATCATCACTACGGGAAAATAACTCTGTCCGATACAGGAAAATACTCTGAATACAGCTTCTCTGCCTATCTTTGCAGTAACTAACTCCATCAATCAAATGGGTAACAAAATACTGGTCCAATCTTCAAACTTTTAGCGCGGACATGGCAGCAAATCTGAGAAGGACTCTACTGGGGATTTTCTGAACCCAAACTGCTAGACACCTACTTCGACATAGGCGGCAACTTCCAAAAAATTGATTCACAAAATCTTTTGGTACTGTCATAACAACAATTTTGAAGAAATACTCCACTGGAAGGGTACGAGAAACTAATCCAAGCAACTCTCTGGTGAATAAGACGAACATTATCATTACACGTCTCACACCGAGACCTTGCTTATCTGGTAATTAATCTGAGCAAGAGCTCCCTCCACCTGCAGGGAAAACAACACATGAAAACAGAAGGTTAACCAACCTGGCTTATGTTTCAAAATGCGTATGTTTGACAATGGCGTAATGCTCCATTCGACACGGAAATATGATGATATATGCAAATGCTAATGCAGGCTCAAACTGCTGAGAAACACTTTGGTATGAAATGGCTGAGAACAAAACCAACTCCGCTGGGGATGAACAGGTACCACAAAGTATTCCGGCAAAATAAATGTCGGAAACAACAACCAACTCTGCTGGGGAGAGATCAGACATTTGGGAAGAACACTCAAACCCTGCTGGGGAAAGATGCGACCCTTCTGGGGGAAGAACCACACTGTCGGGACACAGTCTACAAACTCTGTTGTGGACAAATCTTCCTGACGAAAGAATGACAACCTGCGGGGAAAGGAATAACCATCCTCTAGGGAGGCGTCCTCTGCCGGGGATATTGATTTTGACCTGCTGGGGATATCCTATGGACAACTTCCATGAGGATACTCTTCAGGCGACATTCCTGGTGACACTCTCTCGGGGAGGACAATTCCACATCTGGTAGGAATAAACGCCGCCTCCACTCTCTGGGGATAAGATACGACTTGCTAAGGAATGACATCAACTGAAGTCAGGCCCTACGTCAAGAGACTTTGGCTGGGGAATACAATTCCTGACCGCTTGCTTCAAAGGTAAGGACCCTGCAAAACACAAACGAGACAAAACAAATCTACACAACAAAATCTATCCGTGACATTTATTCAGTCAATTTGAAGTTTTAGCAATTATTGGCAAGGGCCAGCAAGTTTATGCAAGTGCAAGTTCATCAAAAACATCGGCGTTTTTCACAAACAAAATAGTAAAGAATAAGCACCAAGTACTGAATAACATGCTTTATTGAATGGGCCTGTAAATAGGCAAAGCTTTGTATACTGGATGTAACTCCTGAAAAGAGGAAGTTACGCACAAGCAAAATACAATATATGCACAAGAAGCACAAAGAAAGATACAAAACAAATTTGATATACATGTTGGCAACGTGGTACAGACAAACACCATGAGATGATTCTCCTATGACTCGCCCGACTCTGGTGCTTTCCCGGTACTCGATCTTCGGAAGAGATTGTTTTAGATGAACGACCCTCAGGTATTCCCAAACCACTAAGCAACGCAGTATCAAACTCGGACCGCGGTCATTTGGTTTTTCAATCCCTAACTTTTGCGTGAATCGCCCTTTGCGGGTTTTCAATTCACCGGGATACCCTTTTTTGCCGAAGTTTCCCCTTTCAGGTTTTCAACTTCGCGGGTGTACATCTTTTCAATTTTATCCCTAACTTTTGCCCGAACCTTTTATTCCCTTTTTTATGGTTCGTCGGGATGCCCTATTTTTGCCTGGACTCTCTTTTTTCTGTCCAGCGGGTCACTTTAAGCGAAGTATTTTTTAACTGCGTCCGAATTCACAGGAGACGTAAAGTCCTTACCATCCATGGTGGATAACAACAAGGCTCCTCCAGAGAAAACCCTTCTGACGACATATGGACCCTCGTAGTTGGGAGTCCATTTGCCCCTGTGATCCGATTGTGGTGGGAGAATCTTTCTCAACACAAGATCGCCCGTCTGAAAGCTTCAAGGGCACACCTTCTTATCGTAAGCTTTCTTCATCCGGCTCTGATACAATCGACCATATGCTAGAGAAGCCAATCTCTTCTCATCCATTAAACTGAGCTGGTTCAGTCTATCTTTTACCCATTCTGCCTCATCAAGTTGGACATCGCGTAAAACCCTCAAAGAAGGAATCTCAACCTCCAATGGTAACACTGCCTCCATGCCATACACCAATGTGAAAGGGGTTGCCCCGGTTGACGTGCATTCCGTCGTACGATAACCGTGCAAAGCGAAAAGCAACATCTCATGCCAGTCCTTGTAAGTTACAAACATCTTCTGAACAATCTTCTTTATGTTCTTATTGGCCGCTTCGACGGCGCCATTCATCTTGGGCCGATAAGGAGAAGAGTTGTGATGCTCGATCTTGAAATTCTGACATAGCTCTTTCATCATCTTGTTATTCAAGTTTGAACCGTTGTCGGTGATAATCCTCTCCGGGATTCCATATCTGCAGATAATATCTCTTTTGATAAATCTGGTTACCACCTGTTTGGTGACATTAGCATATGACGCTGCTTCCACCCATTTGGTGAAGTAATCAATAGCTACCAAAATGAACCGGTGTCCGTTTGATGACGTGGGCTCAATCTTGCCAATCATATCAATTCCCCACATCGAGAAAGGCCACGGTGATGACATAACATTCAAAGGGCTCGGAGGCACGTGAATTTTGTCCGCATAAATTTGACATTTATGACACCGCTTCGCGAACTTGAAACAATCTGTTTCCATCGTTAGCCAATAGTAACCTGCCCGCAACAGTTTTCTCGTCATTGCATGTCCACCAGCATGCGTACCAAATGTACCTTCATGGATCTCTTCCATGAGCAACTTAGCCTCTTTCTCATCCACACACCGCAACAACACCAAGTCATGGTTTCTCTTATACAAAACCCCATCCGGATTCAAATAGAAATTGCTAGCCAATCTCCTAAGAGTCTTCTGATCACGACTGGATACCCCAGCCGGATACTCTTTGGTCTTCAGGAAATGTTGGATATCAAAATACCACAGTTTGCCATCGGACGTTTCCTCAATGGCGAATATGAAGGCGGGCCTATCAAGGCGAGAGATAACAATCCTGGGAGCCTCATTCCAGAAGTTAACTTTATACATTGAAGACAATGTCGCAAGAGCGTCGGCCATCTGATTTTCTGCTCGTGGCACGTGATGCAATTCTACTTTGTCAAAGAAAGGCAACAATCTCCTTGCATAATTCATATAGGGTATCAGATTGGGCTGCCGCGTCTCACATTCTCCTTTAATCTGGTTGACCACTAGAGAAGAGTCCCCGTATACATCAAGATATTTGATTCTCAAATCAATAGCCTCCTCAAGCCCCATGATGCACGCCTCATATTCAGCCTCATTATTGGTAACTGGAAAGGTCAATCTAGCAGTAAAGGGAATGTGCGTCCCTTGAGGAGTAGTGATAATTGCCCCTATTCCACTATCGTAGGAGTTAACAGCGCCATCAAATATCAACTGCCATTTGGAATCCAACTCTGGACCTTCATCCGGCAACGACTCATCACAATCTTTCATTTTCAAGTACATGATATCCTCGTCAGGAAAATCAAACCTCATTGGTTGGTAATCTTCAATCGGCTGCTCCGCTAGGTACTCTGACAGAACACTACCTTTGATAGCCTTTTGAGAAACATATTGAATATCATATTCTGTCAGCACCATCTGCCATCGAGCAATCCTCCCGGAGAGTGCTTGCTTTTCAAATACGTATTTGATCGGATCCATCTTTGAAATTAGCATGGTTGTATGGTTTAACATGTACTGTCTCAAACGTTTGGCAGCCCAGGTTAGCGTACAACACGTATTTTCAAGCATTGCGTAACGGGACTCACAGTCTGTGAACTTTTTACTTAAGTAATAAATCGCATGCTCTTTACGTACAGTCTCGTCATGTTGACCGAGAACACAACCCATACTTTCCTCAAGAACCGTCAAATACATAATCAATGGTCTCCCGGCTACTGGGGGTATCAATATTGGAGGTTCCTGCAAATATTCTTTTATTTTTTCAAACGCCCTTTGACAATCTTCATTCCAGGTCATAGCCTGATTCTTTTTCAACAATTTGAATAATGGCTCGCATGTAGCGGTTAGGTGAGATATGAACCGAGCAATGTAGTTCAACCTCCCTAAAAACCCACACACTTCTTTTTCTGTTTTAGGCGTTGGCATTTCTTGTATTGCTTTTATCTTAGCAGGATCAACCTCAATTCCTTTTTCGCTCACAATAAACCCTAATAGTTTACCGGATCTCACCCTGAAGGTGCACTTGTTAGGATTTAGCCTCAGCTTGAATTTCCTAAGCCTCTTGAACAATTTCAGCAGATTAACCAAATGCTCTTTCTCCGTCTGGGATTTGGCAATTATATCATCAACATAAACCTCGATCTCTTTATGCATCATGTCATGAAAGAGCGTCGTCATTGCACGTTGATATGTTGCCCCAGCGTTCTTCAAACCAAAGGGCATCACTTTGTAGCAAAATGTTCCCCAGGGAGTAACGAAGGTTGTTTTCTCCATGTCTTCCGGCGCCATTTTTATCTGATTGTAACTCGAGAAGCCATCCATGAAGGAGAACACGGAGAATTGAGCAGTGTTATCGACCAACACATCGATATGAGGATGCGGAAAGTCGTCCTTTGGGCTCGCCCTATTCAAATCACGATAGTCTACGCACATCCGCACCTTACCGTCTTTCTTTGGTACCGGTACTATATTGGCGACCCATGATGGATAAGTTGTAACAGCAAGGAACCCAACATCCCACTGTTTTTGAACTTCCTCCTTAATCTTCACAGACATATCTGGTCTGGTTCTTCTGAGTTTCTGTTTAACAGGCGGACATTCTTCTCGCAATGGCAGATGATGAACAACCATATCTGTATCCAACCCTGGCATATCCTCATACGACCAAGCAAAGATATCACTGTACTCTTGCAACATCTCAATCAGACCTTGCTTGATGTCGCTTTGCAGCGCAGCCCCTATCCGGATGTTCCTGAAAACTCCCTCGGACCCCACGTTGATAATCTCAATCTCTTCCTGATGAGGCAGAATGATTCTTTCTTCCTGTTTCAACAGTCGAGTCAGCTCCTCTGACAAGTCGCTATCCTCAACAATCTCTTCCTCAGCTTGAAATACTGGGTGCTCAAAGTCAAAGCGAGTCATAGGAAGTTCGTGTTCGGTGTCATCTGAAATATGAATCCTGCAAAGGAAATGGTTAAATGCTTCAAATGAGTGCAAACAAAGCTCATAACCACGTTGCCATTTATTGTTAAAATAAAAACAGGAAAAAAACAGGGAACACAAAATTTGTATGAGAAAAACATCTTTATTCAATGATTAAACAGTGCATACACATAAGCAGGTGGCCCTAAAACAAAATCACTATGCCCCGGGTAGGACACAAGATTATACAATAATCAAGAAAACAAATCATTACTGTTTTGTAGTCACTGGGATAATTTCCCGGATGGACCAGTTGCAGAGACTTTGTCCTGGCACGCTAGGCTTGATCCACGCGTCCATGTCGCAATCACTATCTCCGTCTTCAGAGTCAGAAACAGTATTAACCGTCTCAAAGCAGACTCCCTTTGGAGTAATCACCACCGGTCCTTTGAACTTGGGTGCTTTCTGTGAAGAAGATGCCGATGTTAGGCGATACCCTAGTCCAAACTTGTCCATCTTGACAGGAATTTCCCACACTTGACCCCAACCCTTGGTCTCACCAGTCTGAACCAACGCTTGAGCGTCTTTGTTCGAAGCCACAACAACCTCTGGCACTTTGCTAGGAACACTGGACTTGACTTTGATTTGCAACCCTTCAAAGGCTTGGCAGGGCGTTTCGTGGATTTCTCCATCCACTTCAATGTACTTGAATGATGAGATATGACTGACCAAGATGTCCTCTTCCCCACAAATAGTAACGATGCCACCACCGGCTTCAAACTTAAGCTTCTGGTGCAGCATTGACGTCACAGCCCCTGCAGAGTGTATCCATGGACGCCCAAGTAAACAGCTATAAGCTGGATGAATATCCATGATATAAAATTCAGTGTCAAATATTTCCGGCCCGACCTGCAACGGCAACGTTATCGATCCAAACACCGACCTTCTTGTTCCATCAAACGCCCTCACAACCAAGTCACTTGGCGTGCAAATAATTCCCCGGATATCTAACTTCATCATAGCCTTCTTAGGCAATACATTCAGAGATGATCCGGTATCAACAAGAACATGCGACATTACGGTTCCCCGGCATTCCACCGATATGTGCAAAGCCATATTATGCTCTCGGACTCTGGGTGTTAGATCAAAATCAGTGAAACCCAAACTATGTCCAGCATTGACATGCGCCAGTACCCCCTCTAGCTGGTTGACAGAAACCTCCTGAGGTACAAATGACGTGTCCAATATCTTCAACAAAGCATTTCGATGAGCCTCAGAACAAAGCAACAAAGATAGGATTGAAATTTTTGAGGGTGTCTGTTGTAAGTGCTCAACAATCTTATAATCGCTCTTGCGAATTAGCCTCATGAATTCTTCTACGTCCTTGAGCGACGTGTCTTTCTCTTTCAACTGGGATGGTCCACTTTCATTCACCTTGGCCTTGTCTTTAGCAATCTTCTCTGCTTCAACTTCAGGTGTGGTGAAGATTCTTCCACTACGGGTCATGCCTCCCATTCCAACAACATTGTCAACTGCCCCTGCCGGCCGGCTATTCACCTCAATCTTTTCTCTGTTACAATATGCTTCTAACCCATACGTCCATGGAACAACTTTTGTACTCTCAAAAGGAACAGGTCCCGCTTTTGTTATTGTGATAGTCGGCCGCTTGGCGGGCGCTGATATCGTAATAGTCTTCCTTGGGATCGTAACCGTTGCAATCTCATCCTGCTTTTCAAACAATGCCTCAACAGGCTTCTCAACAGCAGTCCGATCAAATTGCAAAATCCCCTCCTCTATCATGGCTTGGATACCTCTTTTCAAATCAGCGCAACCCTCTGGTTGGGTCCAGCAATCCAGAAAATATTCGTCACATCCGGGGAATACACCCCTTTCAACAATCTACTTTTAACAAAACTCAACGGTGTCTTCAATTCATTCACATCCATAACCAAGTTCAAATTCTCTTCCGTTATGATAGCATTCACTCCATGATTCGGCATGGGTTGTTGTACAATATTGGGACCATCCTGACCAAAGTTAATGGCCTTACTATCAAGCAAATCTTGAACCTTATGTTTGAAAGCATGGCAACCTTCAATATCATGTCCGGGCGCCCCGGAATGAAAATCACAATGTTTACCAGCGTCAAAACCAAATGGAGGAGTGCCCGTCAACGGGGCCATCGTTCTCTTTTCAACCAGATTCAAACCCAACAGCGTTTGAAGAAGTTCAGCATAAGTTGAAGGAGGTGCTTTAAATACTCTCTTTGGACTACCCTCTTGAATTCTACGCCGAGCAGGGTGCATTCTCTGTTGTTGCGGCTGTTGTTGTTGTTGTTGTTCTTGTTGTTGTTGTTTTTGCTGAGGTATCGGGATAGTAACACTAGCAACTTGTTGTGGCTGATACTGATTCCTACCTCTTCCACAACCTCGACCACCATATACCGCACTGGCGTCGCCTTGTCTCTTTCCACCAAAGGCTTTCCTTGCACCTCCAGCTGAGGTGGATTCACCTGCCTGAATCTTCCCAATCTTAATTCCGTTTTCAATTCGTTCTCCCATGAGAATCATGTCGGAGAAACTATCCATCGAGACATTAAGCAATTTGTCGTAATACATTCCAGAGAATGTTCCAATAAACATATCAATCAACTCTCTTTCAACCAAAGGGGGATGAACCATAGCCGCAATATCACACCAGCGCTGCGCATACTCCTTGAAGCTCTCACCATTTTTCTGAGACAAACTCTGCAGCTGAACCCTGTTTGGCGCCAAGTCACTATTTTATTGGTAATGTTTAACAAAAGCATCAGCCAATTCTTTCCAGCTTCTAATTTGGGTGGGCTCCAGTCCCATGTACCATTCCAGCGATGGTCCCGATAAACTGTCTTGAAAGAAATGCATAAGCATCTTCTCGTCGTCAGAGTATGGAGACATTCTTCTGTAATAAGAACGTACATGAACTCTAGGGCATGTATCCCCCTTATACTTGTCGAATGTTGGAGCTTTGAATTTCAAAGGCACCCTCAGCCCAGGCACTAGTCCCATAGTGGTCATATCTAACCCAGCAAAGTTCTGATTGGCTATCCCTTTGATCTGCTCTTCCAGCATTTTGAACCTCCTATCGTTATCATTAGGCCTTTCAAATACCAAGCCTTGTCCGGAGAAGGCATCTTCCTGGCGATCCTCGCCCCAGTTCAGATTCTCATTGCCATATCCCTCGTAACCAGCGTTACGGCCATATCCCTATTGATTGAAAATAGGATCCCGTCCTCTGTTACTAAATCCTTGGTTGACCCCACCTAGTCTATAACCGGTATTGAAAGGCACCATCCCAACACCGTTGTTGTTCATGTTACTAAAGCCAACATCACCGTATCCATACCCTTGATTGTTGTTACCATAGCCATCGTAGCCAAAGCCTTGATTGTTGAAACCAAAATTACCATCATGATTACCAATTCCAAACCCTTGGTTATTGTTTCCAAAACCATTGTTGTCACCGAACCCTTGATTAGCATCTCCAGCATTGCCAGTATCGTTAACAACATTCCCATCACCATTTCCAGCGTTTCCAGTACCAGTGTTACCAATACCAGTGTTACCATTACCAGCACCAGCGCCAGTATTTCCATTGCCATTGCCATCACCGACACCAACTCCACCACTTGTGGGAACGACCATTGTAGGTATCCCATCCTCCCTGCGAGGAGTTCCAACAGAGTGATAATCAGTATTTCCATTCGCCCGCACCAGCAGCGGTTGCACCAGAGTCTGGAGATTCTCCTGGCCCTTGACCACAGTTTCCATTGCTTGCATGAAAAGTTCCAACTTCTCACGAATTTCCTGCATCTCGACTTGAACTTGATGCATGATTCTCTTGCAGTTGTTCCTGGTAGAATAACGATGCGTTCTCTGGTTGTCAATCCTGAAACCTGTTAGATGCAGGAAATAAGATACAGATTCAAAAAATACCGGTCATGCAATATGAGTATGCAGATGCAAATGTATAAATATGCTACAGGTTATATTCCCCCCCCGATTCTAGTTTCAGAGAGAAGGCCATCACGACAATGGAGTCCCAATCAAGCAAGCAAGGAATCAGAAAATCCTCATACATAAACAAATGCCAAGAGGCAAAGTACAAAGATATAACTGAATACAGCTGAAAAGACCTCGGCCAACAAGCCTGGCGATGGTCAAAATACAAGTACAGATAACAAAAGCAAAGCAAAGATAAATCAGGCCAAATGGCGCGCTCTGACATCTTCCAATATCCTCAATGTCTCCGAATGACCTAGTCTAGAGATTACCTCTTGTATCAGTAATGCATGTCGCTCAACAGTTGACCTCAGCTTTTTGGCATCGTCCTTGCAGGTTCCTTCGCCAAAATACTCGTCGAGTATGTATCTCTTGAAGCCGGCCTTTAATTTACAACCTCTCAACTCCTTGGCAAGGTCACTTACTCTAAGCTCAACAGCGCTCCTAAGTGATGTCTCTTCAGCAATCTTTGCATCCTGGGCTCTAATCTGCGCCTCTAGCGTGGCAATCTGCAGCTTCAGCTCATCTTCACGCTCCTTCCGCTTGGTAAGCGTGCTATTCCACAATGTTTCCCACTTGCCGAGTCGGGAATAAGCTTTGTTTAAGAGTTCCTTCTTGGAAGCAAGCACCTTGCTAACACCGTTCAAGGCTACTCCCACTTTTTCCCTCTTGTTGGTCTCTTCAGTCAAATCTGAACCCAACCTATTAATAAACTCAGTTTGTTCCTTCACCGTGAAGGTAGCTTTATTCTTCTCATGACGCAACTGGAAGATCTCTTTCTCTAACTCGTCATTGGCTTTTTTCAATTCTTCGTTTTCAGCCAACAATTTGTTATACTTCTCACTCTCTACCGAAGTAGGTACCTCAATCACAGGAAGATACAGAGGTTCCACAGCAGGATATAGCATCAAGGAAATCCTAGCTCTCTCGTGGATCCAAGCCAAATAAGGATCATAAGCTTTGTTGTTGCTCTTACCAAGCAAAGCTTTCCCTCTCCTATGGATGTTAGCCCATGCATGTCTCAATCTGATCAAAACAGCCTCGTCTAATAAGCCCGTGAGATACAGAGATTCCTGTATCTCAACCTCAATAGAAGCATCTCTCAAGGCATAACCAAACTGTCTCACCAGCAGAGAAGGGTTATAGTTAATACAACCTTTCCGTCCAATCAAAGGGACATTCGGAAAGCCACTGCAACTATATATAATATCAGTGCCAAGCATGCTCCGATCAAACCAAATGATGTTCTTAGCAGACAGCCCCATCAACCGGGAAGACCAATCCAAAGTATCAACAACATCAACAAAAGGTCCTGTCTTCGGAAGATGCCCCTGGAACCACCTGTACAAGAGAGGAAGACAACAAGAAACATTATTGCCACGACATTTCTCATTCTTATAGTGAATAGAATGATAAACATCGCCCAAGAGAGTAGGAACTGGATTCTTCGAGGCAAGAATCAAGAAGGCATCTGAGTCAACAAAATCTGGCACATTGGGAAACAAGACAATCCCATAGATGCAGACAGCTAGAATGGCACTGAAGGCAACCCAACATCCACTCTTCGCGCACTGTGTAGCCTTCTCAACCAGGACAGACAGGTGAAAACCATAGGCTCCGTTCAGCTTGACCAAACCTCCAGGGAACTCAGAAGCGTCTAAACTGACAATCTCAGCAAGTGTAGCCAACTCAGGCTCAGCATCAACATGTATAAAGGGCATCTGGTCTAACACATGAACTCCCAACATAGCAGAATACTCCTCCAAAGTGGGTGCCAGAATATAGTCGGGGAACAGGAAGCATCTCAACTGAGGCTCATAAAACTGCATCAAAGTATACACCCTAGTCGTCTCAAATGCTGAAGGTCTGTACAAAAAACTAAACAATCTCCCATAAGATACTCTGAACTCAGCCCTCACTCTCTCATCTGCTAGAGCAACTAACCCCAGCAAGGAACTGATATCTGGCGAGTGCAACCGGTAAGCCACTGTCCTCTTCATGGACTCCATGTCTGGCCAGAAGATACACTAGAATTAGAGAGGAATGATCACACCTGCAATATAAATACACGTTAATGAAATGCAAACATGAAAATGCACATACATATGCAAACAGGAGATCAAGTGCAATGCTGATGAACTGTGCTGCTCTGTACTGAAGCCTGAGAACCATCAAATCTTCGCCTCAAACCAAACCAACCACTCAAAAGAAACCTGTAACCACATCTCACTGACAGAGATAAACCAGGTACTCTAAGGTCAAAGGTTTCCTGCAAACAGACCTACCTACCCCTCACAGGTATGTACTTAACTCGCAGACGAGGTACAACATCCTATGCGGGTTCAACGTCACAGACTTTCAAGAGCGATGATACAATACCCAGAAGGTGTCGCATCATCATCCCTTGAAGCGGCCTCACTTAGTCGAATCCCAATTGAGGTCCTCAGAGTCGACAATCCTCGGGTCAGACAACTTGTCGAGCCCTAAGGGCCAGGCAAGAAGCATCAAAGAGAATCTCGTCCGAGCGCAGATTTCGCGGCTAGCTGGTGCGAGCTAAGCAAGCAGGCTAACCACTACTCTCTACTTCTAAGTCTATGTGCAAACTCAAGCCCAGGTCCGGCTTATCTCTCAATCTAACCCTCTACCCAACATAACAACAATAATAGAGTAATGAAAGTAAAGGCAGAAAGGTAAATACATACAAAACCTCAGACGGGAAAACAAGCGCTAGGATTGACTCACATAAGGAACCGTTGGAGTCCCCAGCAGAGTCGCCAGCTGTCGCTACTACGAAAATCGGCGCCGGCTATGACAGAAGAGTCCCCACCGTGCGTTATTTATTCCACTAGAGGGAAAGGAAACGCTCAGAGTAAACCTAACGCAAAGAGGGAAAGGAATGGTCGTCGCAACCAAATCCTGGATTCGGGAGTCGGTTACGCAAGGGGAAGGTATTAGCACCCCTCACGTCCGTCGTACTCGACGGGATCCACGCTTGTTTTCTATCTAAGGGTGTGTTATTCTATCTACTCTACAAGTCTGGGTTAAAAAGAAAAGAAAATGACTCGGCAAAGTATCGCACTTTATGCCTACGTATTCCCGTCTGGAACGAGAAATCAGAGTCAACGTAGTTCGCCTACCTACGGGAAAGGAGGGGAAGGTTGCTCGCCGAGATATCGCATCTCGGGCCTACGTACTTTCATACAGCCTGAAAGATCAGAGCAAAGGTAGTTCAGGCTACGGAAGACACAAGCTTGTGTGACAGTTTTTATCTCCTTCTGAAAAGGGTTTTCCTGATTAAAGGTCCAAGAGGACAAAAGCAGAGTTTGAATGTTTGTTTGAGTTTTTTACGAAAGAAATGTTTTTTTAGTCTGTTTGCAACTTGTACTGCACTAAAGACATGTGATCTGAGAGTGACTACGTCGCATGTCACCCTAAGGGTACCATACTAAGCAGCCAGATTACTGAAGAGTGACCCTCCAGCAACCTTTTATCAAATAGCTTAAGGCTCGTAACGTACAGCATGCGTTATCCTTATTACTGTGTTTTTGAATTGTTTTGAGATGAGAGGAGAAAGACGCTCTAAAAAGCCTATAGTTGAAAGGGAAACTAACCTAATGTTATCATGCATGGGTCAAAACCTAATGTCTATCATAATTTCCTCTTGCACAGAGGAAATCAGAGATCCTAGGGGATAAACAACAAAAGACAACAAGCCATTACAGTAAACAGTAGAATGCATGCAATGCAACAGTACAAGCAAGGCAAGGGAGAAAACAACAGGCAAGAGGAGACAAGCTCCACCTCAAACCTAAAGTTAATCAACACAAGCAAAAGACAATACAGAGAAAAACAAAAGACACAGAGGAGGCAGCCCAAGCAGCAACAACTTCTGCAGACAGCAATTTCAAGCTCTAAACAGCACAGTTGAAAAGACAACAAAGTTGACAGCAAGACTTCATCTTCAAACAAGTTTCTAACTTCAAGCTTCATCAATCTTCAAGCTACAACAAGCACACTCCAAGAAGAGGATCAATCATCAAGATCACGTTATAATGTTAGGGAACTTAATGACAACCAAAGGAAATCACTAAGAACTCAACATTGCAAATGAAAGGTATCCTCAAAGTTCTACTCACTTGGGCATACCACTCATCCCTCCTAAGGAGATACGGAGCATCCCAAGGAGGACCTTATGTCATTGGATAGAATAGAGGCAAACAATGCACTCTATGTTTGAAGAAATAATCAAAACTAGGTCTAAGGCACTTCCTAAAACCCTAATTTCCTAAGCTCCTAAAAAACTACTCCACAAGAGGAAAAGCCTTCAACTACAAGAACCAATCTTCAATCCCAAGCATCTTCAATGAATCCAGAAGCTCCAACAAAAAGAAATCAAGCCTAAACCCACTCCAAAGCAACCAACCAAACCAAACAATCCAAAGCACTCAAGAGAGGAAACCACAAATACAATCCACTTGAAAAATACAACTAAAATAGGAAATGAAGTTGCAAAATTCTAATAAAATTCCTAGGGGAACATACATGTTAGAAAAACCTAGTGTAAAAAGATTGAAGCCTAAATCAACTTCTAAGTTATCTAAACAATTCCTACATTGAGATAGGTCAAGGGGATCCACAAGTTTGGGAGGGTCCTAATCTCAATACCTAAAACAGAACCTAATGTTGTTCTAAAAATCCACCAAAAATTATAAGGGAACATGAATATCTACCCTAAAACATAGCAAAAGATCTAAGCCAGAAAGATTACCAGATGGAAGAACAAAAATAGACAAGGCAGATGAAGAATTATGCAAAAATAAAGAACAAAATAAAATATGAAAAATCATATTAAATTGAAAAATGCATGGAATTGCATTTTGTTAATCCCAGAAAATCATAAATTCCATCAGGATCATGAGGATATTTTTAAAATAATTTTTGGATCAAAAATGGAATTAATATGAATTTAGGAACTAACAAAGCAATTAAAATAACAAAATGAAATAAAAATTGAATTAAAGCTGCAAAATAATGAGAGCCATAGGATCAGTCAACTAGTCAATCCATCCAAGCGCGCTGGTGATGCCACGCCATTTATTTAAACGGCTGCGTTTTGCTATCAGAAATTCAAAAACCAACATTAAGTCGTGGCCATTGGATTGAGGCTGTGGTCAAGAGTCAAGCAATGATCCAACGATGATGAAGTCGTCTCCTTCACAAAACAGGTCATCAGAGTGGATACACAGGGCGGTGGTTGGTAGTGGCCGGAGAAGACTCGAGTTGTCTTCTCCGGTGAAGGTTCAAGCTCAGGCATCCAGAAATGACAAACTATATATCAATCTTGACCAGAATTTCACGTACACTCCACATATCTCATCAAAATCCTCTAGATCGTGCTAGGTTTCAAAATACGAATCCATTTTCAGAAATCATGTCAACTTTGATCATCACTAAAATCCAAACTATTGGTATAGAAATCATCCTCATGTTGCCTACATCATCCTGATCTAAACATCTAGCATTAACTCCTCATGAATCAAGAGATTCAGGTCCAAATAGATCTTACATGTCATCTTCGATCATCATCAATTACTTCCAGATCAAGCCTAAAACGATCTATGTCTTGTGTAGATCCTAACCACAGGTCTAAATCTAATCATCTCATGCTAAATCATGCTAGAAGTTGAATGTTACTAACCTGGTATAGATCTTGAAACAAAGGTACTTAGAGCTCGTGGCTTGCTTCTAAATGCTCTAGATAGCTTCAATGATCCACAAGGAAGACATTGCACAATTCAATTTTGCTTGAATTGGCTCCAAACTCAGAATCCAATTTGAACTTGCAGTTGAGAAAATTCACTTGCTCTTGCTTGCTCTGGTGCGAAATAATGCTCCACCTTGATATGAACACACTCTAATCAATATATAGAATCATTTCATGGGCTTTTGGATCCAAATTGAAGCCCAAAACAGTAGTTTGCATTTTCTGGTTTTTCATTCAAGTTCACTATGACAGTCGTGCATTGCAAGATTTGCATTGGTTCTAGAAGCTTCCAACCAGTTACAAAATCCCTTGTGAATGTTTCTGGACCAACAAGGAGTGTTGAATTGCCTTGGTAATTGATTTTGATATGTGACTTGTTCATGAAGTAACAACATTGAAAGTCATGGAATTAAGCCTCAAATAAAAAATGTAAAAGTGGAAAAGTGTTCAAAATGAAATTTCCATTCAAAACAAGTACTCATATGGCATGTCTTGAACCTCTAACTCAAAAAAGTCAATTTTCTCTCCTTAATCCATTTGAAAAATTCCCTTTTTAGACCATTTTAAGTGACTTTTTGCTACAAGCCAAACAAATCCCACATGACCACTTGGCTAGCCTTAAAATCATATTTTAAGCAACTTTAATGTTGAACAAAAATCCATTTGACAAGTGCAAGTTGGAGATTTGGCCCTATGATTGAAAATGACCTATAATCTCACTTTCCCGAAATACCCCTGACTTGTAAACCTTATAACTTGAGTTCTACAAATCAGATGGAGGACTTCTAGTACAATTTAGAAAGATAAGATCATGAGGAACAACTTTCATGTTTACTAAAAGTTCAGGTGAAACATCCTTCTAGGTCAAAAATAGCTTTGAAGTCAGATGATTTTCACAGACAAATTTCAGTGGCATCTGAGGACTTGTAACTTGTCTGGACCATAACTTGAGTTCTATAAATCCAATGGAGGACTTCTAGTACTCAAATTAAAGGTATTGATATGTTCTACATGTTTCATGTTTGCCAAAGATCCATTTGAAACTTGTATCTTGACTTATATGGCCTTGATGTTAGGCACTAAACAGGGTAATTTGCACTGAAACCCTAATTTAGCAACTTCCCACATTCTTGATTCTTCTTGATTTGATCTTCGCACAACACCACAAATGTCTTATCACATAATTCCATGAACTCCATGACCTCAAAGTGGGCTTTGATACTCTTCAATTGCATAATTGACCTAGGGTTGATCCAGATGAAACCCTAATTGTCTGCACTTCAACTGCGGCTCTTGCATTTGACACAATGACTTGATTAAACTCTCCAAGGGCCCTCTAGGAATTCTATGAGCTCCATACACATCCTCTTCTCACATTCAACACTTCACAACCCTCTGATGGTCTTCAGTTGATCCTCAAATTAGAGAAGATTCATACTCAAACATCTAAACCCTTAGGCACTCAAACCACCTTCTGATGACTTTGACCATTCCTCAATCTTGAGTGAGACCTCTTTGCTAGGCTTCTCTTGACAAAAACACACTTGATCCCCTGTTGGATGAATGATATCATGATATGAAAATGATATAACTATGCAAATGCTAATGCAATGAAACATAAACCAGGTAAAAGATGTTGAGCAAATTTTGGGGTGTAACACCATCAGAGCAGAATATTCTTCCAAGGTTGGCAGCAACTGGTAATCTGGAAACTTGAAACAATGATAAGTTGAATCGTAAAACTGCACGAGCTCTTACAACATCTCTTCATCCACTTGAACTTCTAGTAAAGACAGCATATTCCCATACTTCTCTCTGAACGCCTCGGGGTCTTCTACTAAACTTCCCAGTTTCTTCAGGTTCTCCAAATTTGGGCTTTGGAACACAATCTTTTCTTTCTTTCCAAAATCCATCCTATAATATCTGCAAAACAATCTTTATTTCCTTGAATGATTAATAAATGTGGATGCAAATGCACAAAGTATCATGGAACTCAGACTTAGTAAACATCAAAAACATCGTTGATTTAATTTCATTGGATTACAAAATTTTAGTACATCTTACAAAATTCTTAAACAGAAAGCTAAATAAAAGCTAACAAAATTCCTATGAAGGTTCTCCTAGCAGTCTCAAGTTGAGCTTCTCAATCTCCTTCTCCATCTGCGCCTTCTCAAGAATGAGCTTATCTACGATTAACTTCCATGGAGTCGACTGAGGGCTAGAAGAAAATAAATCTTCTTGCGCCTTTCTCTTCTTGCAGGAGAGTACTTCTTCATTCTTCAACTCTAATTGCTTCTGGAGCTCTGCGTTCTCTTCAACAACCACTTGGTACTTGTGCTTCCAAGCGTCTTCGGTTTGTCGTGCCTTGCTCAAAGAAATCCTTAGCTTCTCCTCTTCAGACATGAAGATCAAGGTGGGCTCCTCTTTTAAAGCTATAGGTTCTTGTCGAGAATAGGGCATCTTCAACTCTATGGCTCTCTTTTGGACCTATTGGAGATAAGGTTCCAAGGAGAAGCAATTAGGTTTTCCCAAGTCTTTCTTTCCTTTTTTGTGCAAATGACCCCAGGCTTTTAAAATCTTCTCTTTTTGCTCCTGATTATTACCTTCTTCTTTAAAGAAAATACTTTCCACGTGAGCACTGTTGGGTTTGTCTCTCAAACGATATCCCAACTGTCGACGAGCAAGGACCGGGCTGTAACTGATTCCTCCATTGGTACCAAGAAGAGGTACATTACCAAAATTTCCACAGCTGTCAATGATCATTACCCCATCATATTCACGATTATACAAATCAATATTAGAGTGCGTGAGAGCCATAATCTTTTGTGACCACCACCCTTTCTTCGGATCCCAAAAGGCATGAGCTTTAGGCAAGTGTGAAATAAACCACTTGTACAATAAAGGAGCACAGCAAGTGATCATCCCTCCCTTATGGAAATTCCTGAGGTGAACAGAATGGTATGCGTCTGCTAGCAGAGTAGGTATAGGGTTTTTCTTCAAGAAAATCTTAATAGCATTGAGGTCTACAAAGTTCTCAAAGCTGGGGAACAGGAAGATGCCATAAATGAGCAAGGCAAGGATAGCCTCGAATGCATTCATGCTTAAATGATCTGCGTAGTACTGAGCTTTTTCAACCAAGAATTCTGCATTCAACCCAAAAATTCCTCCTTTTGTGGTCATGTTCTTTTGAATATCAACTAATCCCAAACGTGTGGCTTTGGCAATATCTTGTTCTTTGGGGTCCTTCTCCATGATCGGAAAAGGAGAATCTTCAAGAATGGGCAACCCAACCAACTGAGAGTATTCTTCTAGTGTGGGCACTAGCTGATAATCGGGGAAAGTGAAACAGTGGTAGAGCGGATCATAAAACTGGAGGAGCGTAGAAAGGAGTCCACTGTCCACTTTTATCTTCAATAGTAACAATAGCTTCCCATATCTAGTCTGAAAACCCTCTGGATCTGTCACCAAGGTACCCAACCTCCTTAGGTCACCTAGTTTAAAACCTTTGTAAGTGTACTTCAATGTTTACTTTCTTCCACTATCCATAGCGATCTCTGTTGTTTAAAACAAAAAGAATCTGAGTTCCGTGAAACTTCTATGATATGATGTTTATGAATGCAGGAATGCACAAACACAGGTAAATGCAAAGATCACACACATGCACAAACACAAGCCTAGGTTAAAAGGACGAGCGTGGATCCAAGGTCTACCCATCCCCAAAAGATATGTACTAGGGATTTCAAACCTATAGAACAGGGTTCTAAATGGTTCCCAGAGTCATCAACCCATCTTTCAGATATTATCAACTTCCCAGATTACTTGGTAATCGATAATATTCTCAAGAGAGTCTCGTCTAAGTGTAGTATCGCGTATCAACTATTTCGGAAATACTTCCTTATAGCCATCGCACTACCTCCTAGTAAGGCCAAAGTGGGGTAGAATGTAATCTAAAAGTCCACAGTGTCATGGGCTCCTTCACCGAAAGTAGCATTGTTTTCACGAATACTCGATCAACAATACTAAACTCTCAAGAGGGCCTACACTGAGCGGTGGTTTCTCAAGTTAGCTTGGTCGGGAATCAACTCCCTATAAACCTCCTTGAATATACCACCATCCTATCATAATTGCACTCAAGTTCGGGTATAGGACTGTCTCACCACTCAAAAGGTCCCAAGATCCAACAATCAAACAAATATATACACAAATATACATGTAAAGCAAATATATCACATAAACAAACAAAATAGGCTAAACCCTCAAGCCTAAGCAAGTCCCCAGTGAAGTCTCCACTTCTGTTGCAGTGAGAATCGTGATATCAAGCTATTGATTAACTTGAATCTTTAATTCTTAAATTCACAACCGGACTTTAATTTATCTAAAGGAAAGGTCTAAAGAGAGAAAGAACCTTTTGCGCGATGTAACAACAATGCTAAGAGATTCGGGGATCGGGGGTTAGTTATGCATAGGGTAGGTATTTCACATCCTAAACATCTGTAGTACTCTATAGGAACCTTTTGTTTGTTTGTATGCTAAGGTGCTAAGGGTTTGCTAGGGTTTGGAATAGGTATAGGTCAAAACCTAAAGATATATACTCTAAGTTTGCTCGCAAAGATATCGCATCTTCTGCCTACGTATCCTAACAAGGATAGAATCAGAGCAATCGTAGTTCACCTCACTAGGTTTGAAGAACACTTGATTATGATCAAGGTTCAAAAGGGGAACAAACATTACAATGCTTGTGTAGAGTTTAAGGAAACTCTCTAGATTTAAGTTGAAAAATCAAGAAAGGGGAGTAAGTAATCATGACGATGATTCTTACATAGAGTTAACAAACTCTATCCTAAGTTCTAAATGAAAGAGCACTCCTAACAAGTGGTGGCTTTGTAGACTTAAGCAAAGTCTAAAGGACAGGTTCCACTTAACTAAGTGTATGAATGACTTAACGAAGTCGAGGGAGAGATGAGCTATCTATGACCCAAAGGTCAACAGAGAGATTTTCCTTTGGAAGGATAAAAGAGGAGGCAATTGGGATGAGAACTAAAGAGTTCCATCACCTGGGGAAACTAAACTTAACAAGACATTAAATATCAGACCAGAGAAATACTAGAAACATGGTTACGACCAAACACACACAAGCATGTTACAACAAGCAAGTATGTCAAAATAGGAGGAAAATATATAACTTCATGGTGACAACCAAAAGAGGACAAAGCCTTAACATGTTAACAAACACAAAGGAATCAATCATGGACAAATCTTACAAGATACAATTAAGCATGGTTTAAGAGAAATTCAACAAGATGCAAGGTAACGACCCTAACAAGTAAACAAACTTCCAAGTAGGAAAAAGGCATTATTAACATGAACAACTTGAAATCTCCTTTCATTAAATTAAAATAGACAATATTATGAACAATTTGCAAAAAGAATGGATTGAAAATAGTAAAATATGAGCAAGTTATGAAATATTGAATTTTCATGAAGAAAAAGAAATAATCAAGCAAATAATAAAGGAAAGAAAAAAAAATGGCCATGGGAGGAGTTGAACTCACACCCTCATATTCACAAACACAAGGCCTAACCACTCAGCCACTACACGCGTGTGCTAAAAGGGTGGAAAAGAAGAAGAAAATGATGAAAGAACAAGAAAATCAAAAAAATGCCAAAAAGGGTCATCACTGAGGATCGAACCCAGGCATATGGCATGATATGCGCATGTGATAACCACTGGGGTGGCGATACATCCAAGTATTTAGCCACCCCAAATAACATATGAGGGTTCCTTGGTTAAAATTTCTGGGCCAGGGCAAGGCAAACACAAGTGAAATTGCAAAATACGTTTTCAATCAAACTTTGCCGAAACTGAACCAAATTAAGTGAAATTTAAGTCAATCATGCTTGATTTTTGATAAGGAATGCAATGGTATCAACCATATTGTGACATGAAGCTCCTAACTAAAAACACGATGGCAAGTGCAAATGAAGTTTTTGAAATGCATAATGGAAGGTCATGGCAGAATAAAGCAGGTTCAGATCAAATAATCATCACACACAATCTTCAAATGTGTCAACAGATGCTTCTACACTCAGAGATCAAACTTAAATCAAGCAAAACAGAAAATGGCTCATTGTTGCAATTATGGCAAATGAAATGCATAAAGGAGATCAAAACATTAATTGAGTAAGTTCAGGCCTAGCAAACACCACACACAATCCTCAAATATGCTAACTGAAGCTTTCATGTTCAAGGATTAGTTCAAATCACTCCAAAACAGAAAAAAGGTTTGTTGTTTGCAATTATGACATGAAGGTGCGAGACTGTCAAAGCTCGAATTAAGTAGGTTCTGTTTGCATATACATCACATACAAACTTTAATCATGTTGACAAATGATCTCATGTTCATTAACTAATCCCAAATGCTTTAAACAAAACAAATGTATGGTGTGTGCAACTGTGGTTTGCAAAAAAAAACAGTTTTGACAGCAAGATGATGATGCAAGTTGGTTCAGTAAAAAATGAGTAGTTTCATGTCATGTAAATGATACACACACATTACAATCATGATAACAGATGATTTCACACTCAGGGATCAGACTTAAATCAAGCAAAAATGAAAATGGTTCATTGGTTGTAATTATAGCATGAATGTGAGCAAGCTGTCAAAGTTCAAGAGAGTAGGTTTAGTTCACATACACACATGCCTACAAATTCTAAACATGTTGACAGATGATTTCATGTTCATGAATCAATCAAAAAGCTTCAAACATGAAAAAGGTATGTTGTGTGTGGCTGTGAATACAAAAAACTGTTGAATGTAAAGAGCTGTAGGTTGTCATAGTTCAAATTGGGTGGATCTATGTCATGAAATTAACACACACACATTTCAATCATGCTAGCTGAAACTTTCATGCTCAAAACTCATTCACACATCATTCAAAACAGGATTTGGCATGTTGGCAGCTATGAAATGCAAGACAAGTTTGATTATGCAGCAAGATAGGTCATGGCATATTCAAGGCAATTAAACATCACACACAAGTCTAAAACATGCTAGCTAATGATTCTATGCTCAAAGATCAGATTGAGTTGTTTAAAAAGGGCAAAGTTGTTTGTTGATGGCAAGTACAGTTGAAATGGGCAAAGCTGTTTGAAAAAAACGGAGAAGCTTAAGATGCAGCATGACATGATTCTAAATGATTCACAAACAAACAAGACATGTATTTCAAGGCAAAGTTGAATTAAGCAAAACCAAATCATCACATCAAGAACTTAGTGCAAAATGGGTTAATCACTTATGAATTGTAACACAAAAACCTGTCAGCCAGAAAAATGCAATTGAGGGGCTGTTAAGCTAAAGCAGTTGGCATGCTGTGGTGAATAGATGGAACCAATGTTCTATGATGCTAGCAAGAAAATCCTTGGCAGACTATCACACATAACTTACAAGTCAAGGCAGAGCACATGGACATAATCAAAACAAATAATGACAGCTAAACTGAAATGAGCAGACCAAATATCATGCTTCTAACACCCAACCAACAGAAATCTCATTTGACAAACTCAAGGCAGAAATTGGTTGCAGGCACAGGCAACATCATGACCTCCAAAAGTTTCAGTAGCAATACAAATGCATACATCACATATTTACAACAAATAGCACATAATCTAACCAGCTAGTCATATTGAAATCAGCCTGAAGATATAGGTCATGTAATCAACACACACACATCACATATATGCTAACTGATGATTTTATGCTCAAAAACAAATGAGAAACAACCTAGAATAGAATTTGGTATGCTGTTGGAAAATGCATAGCTGTTTTGATAATGGAAAGCATGCTTGATCATGTAAGGTACAGGTTATGTGATAACAATCAACAACAACTCATGGCAGAAAATAACTCAAACACTACACTATCATCAAGATATAACCATATCAAAGCAATGGTAATCCAAAGTAATTATATACTAAAAACAGTTGGCAAGAACAAATTGGCAGATTTTGACATGAACTTCATTTTTAATTTAAACACCAATCATACCATGGAATGCTTATGACAGAAAATGGAAAAGATGGTAACCACCAACCTGTTGTAGACCTTCACACTAACTTGTTGTAGTATGGAATACCTTGAAAATGCTTCAGCTGCTGTCCAACCAAAATTTGATGAAAACAACTTCCTTGTGCTTGAAGAAACTTCTGACAAAATTTGTGGATTATGTTGTTTTATGTCATGGACAGTTGATATATCATATATCAAGGGTGTGTGGATGTCTAGAATGAGGAGAACAGCTCTGGTTAATGGTTTGGCAGATTTTGAGCATATGGTCAAACTTGCTTGGTTTGAGAGTTGACTTTTGGGAGAATGGTGTTTTTGGGTGGTTTAAGAGTATGAACACCTTCTACATAACATTTATGGATTGTGCAGATGGTTTTTCATGGTTTGGAATGGGTGGAAATGAGTTTGGACAACCAACAGTCCAAGACAGATTTTGGTGAAAACTTGGAAATTTGAGAAATGAGGTAAGTGGGAAATGAGTGAGATCTGTGATTTCCTCTTGGTTCTAAGAGTGCTCTCATGTGAAAATGACATAGGGGGAGCCTCTATTTATAGGAAAATGAGGGATGAGGACAGATTTGTAAACTTGGCATTTTGGAGGGATTTTGAAAAGAAAACCATTGGCTTGAGGTTTGGTACAGCTACAAGATTCAAATCCTTGCTTCAACTGATAAATTTTTCAAGTGGAAATGAATGACATGAGATTATTAGTGTGGCTAGGCAGATAGGGGGTTGTTTGCTGCAAGTGGCAAAAAGTTTCTCTTTCTTCCTTCTTTAATTGATTATTATATTGTCAACTTGCCTCCAAGTTGCAAAATCCATCAATCCCTTCTTTCTTCTGGTTTTCCATTCATATAAGCCTTATATTATCAGAATAAAACATAATCCAATGACTGAGGATTATCCAAGTTGTCAAAGGATGAGTTTGTGAAAAATTGACAATGTGGGACTCAAGTGTTAAAAGCTTATCTTGCCAAATTCATAACTCTCAGCTCATAAGGGCTATGGAGGAGTTCTACCACAATTTGGAAAGCCCTCATGTAGCTCTACAACTTTCATGTATTCATGAGTTTCAGATTCCCAAAGGAACTTGGCCAACTGATCTCTCAAAGTTGTTGAAAAACAAGCCTAAAAGTGAAATTTCTCTCTGTTATTTTCCCTTCTTGTAATGAATTTGATCATAACTCCAAATATATGCATTTTCTGATCATGGACCACTTTGGGAATTTTGTAGGACATGTCAAGAGCTTTCCAATGAGCTTTGAACCAACTCAATTGGATGTGTGGTTAAGGAATTATGGTCTTGCACCTTTCAAAACCCTAATTCCCGACTTTTGTGATTACTCCTTAACCCTTGATCCAATGGTCATGAAATTTTATGGGTAGATGCAATATGTCATTAGGAACATTTTTTATTCACATCTTGAGGTTTTGAAACTTCTTGAATAGACTTTACCAAACCATATGAACACTATGGACCATGATCCCATAATTGTAACACCTTTTAGAACAAAATTCAAACCACAGTTGACTTTTCCTGCTCGAAAACCCTAATCGGGTATCCTGAACTTCGCTGTTTTTGATTCCTGGGTGACAACCTCAAATTGGATTCATACTTGATCCAATGGAATACATTTGATGATGTGGAGACTCAATTCAAGGAGAACCAATCCAAAACGTTGACTGATTAACTCTTGAAACCTCGATTTCGGCTGTGCGGAACCCTGATTCCTGTATCTTAACAAAGACAAACTTGAAACGGGTTAAGGTTAGATAATCATATGAACATGCTCCTAAAATGATGATGAAGATCTAAGGGGTCAAAATTTGGGGTGTGACAGAAAGTATCGACATCTGGTAGATTCACCACAATGGATGAAAATTGATAATGAGTGTCCTGATTTTGGAGAAGAAGCGAGAAACCTTCGCTTGGCACTATCTACTGATGGAACGAACCCGCATGGTCTGCAAAGTATCTCACATTCCACATGGCCTGTAATTATTATGATTTATAACCTACCTCTATGGCTATGTATGAAGCGTAAGTACATGATGTTATCTATGTTAATTTTTGGCCCTAAACAACCAGGGAATGATATAGATGTATACTTGACACCTTTAATCGAAGACTTAAAGAGTTTGTGGGAGAACGGTGTGGAGGTTTATAATGGATATAGGAAATAAAAATTTTCAATTTGAGGGTGATGTTGTTTGGCACAATTAATGATTTTCCAGCATACGGAAATCTATCGGGGGTATAGCATTAAAGATCAATGTGCGTGTCCTATCCGTGAAGAAAACACAGATTGGACGCAATTAGAATTTGGTTAGAAGAATGTATTTCTTGGTCATCATAGATTCTTAAATTCTAATCATCACTACGTGGGTGGAGAAAAGCATTCAATGGAAATTCAGAACAAGGTAGAGCTCCACCTACATTGACATGTGAATAAATTTTTGAAAAGGTGAAAGATGTGAGTACTAAGTCTCACATCGCTGCAAAGAGGGGCTGGCAAGGACAGAAGAGTCACCATCGTTCATTATTTATCCCAAAGAGAGGGAAAGGAAACGATTAGAGAAAACCTACGAAAAAGGGAAAAGACAGGTCATCGCAATCAAATCTTGGGTGCGGGAGTCGGTTACGCAAGGGGAAGGTATTAGCACCCCTCACGTCCGTCGTACTCGACGGGATCCACGCTTTGTTGTCTATCTAAAGGGTGTTGAACTATCTAACTACAGGCTCAGGGTCAAAAGAAAAGAAACGAGACTCCATAGAGCATCACCGCTCAAAGCCTACGTACTCCCTCGTGCAATGGGAAAGTCAGAGTCAATGTAGTTCGGAAAACTACGGGTGAAGGTAGGGGAAGGTTGTTCGCTAAGATATCGCCGTCTTGTGCCTAAGTATTCTCGTCTGGTACAAGAAATCAGAGCAAATGTAGTTCGGGCTAACAAGAACACAGGTTGGTTCAACTATTTTTAGGCCCGAGTAGGGTTTAAACTTAGTTCTAGCAGTTAGGTGTATGCAGCTCGACCATTAGAGACCTAGGCGTTACCTGTTTGCAGTAGAACCAAGAGTTAACAAAACTCTCCTTATGCAAAGGTTTTCCAAATTAAGATCCCGAAAGATAACAAGATTTGAAGTTTGTTTTTGTGTTTTTTAGACAAAGAAGTGAATTAAGTTATGATTTGAAACTCATGTTGCACTAAAGACTATGAACTAGGAGCGAATGCGTCGCATATCGTCCAAAAGAACATATGCTAAACACAAATTATCATTCCACAAGTACTTAAGGCTCATAGCGTACAACACAAATTAGTCTTTATTAGATGATTTGAAGTGTTTGAAGATAAGAAGAGAGATACACAGAAGGTCTAAGGGAAACTTGGCTCTAATGTTGTCATGCAAAGTGGACCTAAAGTTGGGATGAAGAGGGAAAGCTACCCTAATGTTATCATGCAAAGTGGACCTAAAGTTGGGATGAAGAGGGAAAGCTACCCTAATGTTATCATGCATGGTTTCAATCCTAATGTCTATCATAATCCATCTTGAACAAGAAGGATTAAAGGTCCTAAGGGAATATGGCAAAGGAAGACAAAAGAAGAAGAAGAAGAAGAAAGCATAAGTGAAAGAAGAATGCAACCATGTAATGCACAAACAAACATGAAGAAGAGAGGGAGGAACAAAGTGTAGGGCAGTAGCCGCCACAAGCACATCTCAACCTCAAGCAATGCAAGCAAAGGCAACAATGCAAATGATTACCACTTTTAACTACATCCATAAGCATGCATTCATGTGGAAATCGAACACGCGTGTCGAAGAAATCATAATTAAACAATCAAGAACATCGACATATATCCAAAACAATTCACTCCTAATGCGTCATATTCATCCATGAAGATTCGAAGTGAGTGAGCACGAAAACAAGCATGAAAAACAGCAAAACAGGCCTGTTGGCACAATGTTAATTGATTAACACCAGGGGTTAATCGATTAACCACTTAAAAATGTTGGAAAATTTGAATATTTGCATTGGTTAATCGATTAACCAATTGGTTAACCGATTAACACTGTGTCAATCGCAGAAAATAGCAGTTCAGAAGCACTTTTCAACAACTTATACAATGTGCAATCATTCCAATGATCATACAATCAATTAAGCACGAAATTAAACCAGAAATCAGTGATCTAATCAATATGTAAACACATTTAAACAACAGGATCACAAATCACATGGATCGAATCAACCAAAAGTCAATAAAAAATGAAGATCCACATCGAATATGCAAAATAAGCTCGAAATAGAAACGGATCTAGAATTCCAACCTACGAAGCGGAGAATTGCTTCGGTAATTGTTGATTCAACTTCAATTGATTAGATCCAAGCAAGAAATTCGGAAATCCTTCAAGATCCAATTGAGTTCATGTAGTAATAATGGAGATCCACCAAAATTAAGCCGAAATAATCCAAATAATCACTTCTAGATCCACTTCAAAATTCAGATCCAAGCTTGCACAAAAATTGGATGAAGAAATTGATTCAGTGAGGATGATGGATGAATGTTCTAGCTCTAGAACTCAATGATTCCAATGGAGAATCAATGAATTCAATGTGAGAAGAGCTTTAATGGAGTTTGGGAATGGAAAAGTTGAGAGAAAGTTGAGAGAGTGAGAGTGAATTTTGAAATGAAATGGAAATTATGAAAGTTGTGTTAGTGAGGTTTGGAGTAAATCAATTAAATACCCCTTAGGTTTGGATCCAAATGAGGTTTGGAATGTGGTTTGTGAAAAAATGGAATGGGATTATGAGTGGGAATTTGGAGGGAAAATGAAATTAACCAAAATTTGAAGTGGTTCTAGATCCTTCCTAAGTGTAAAATATACTTCTCATGTGATCAAATTTGGACCCCAAAATGACTTCTCTTGAAAATTCACGTGCAGAGCTGAAATTTGCACTAGTTAATCGGTTAACCATATGGTTAATCGATTAAGACCCTCAAAACTTCAAATTTGACCTGATTTTGCTTTGGCTAATCGGTTAACCAATAAGGTTAATCGATTAACACCTTCAAAAATTTGAATTTGGCGCCTTTTGGAGGGAAATCTGCACATTTGCTTGTGTTCAACTGTTCTAGGTCCTGATAAGCCTCTGAAACTTGCCTTTGAATGCTATAACCCTAAGAATGCTCGAGATAGCTTGAGTGTCTCCTGCTGATCTGAAAATTTCCTGTAAAATAAAATTGACCGCTCGATCGTCGGGCAAAATAAATACCGGAGCCTCCGATGCTCGTTGTTCAGTCTTTTGCGCTAAAAAGAGCCCTGAGGCACATGAAAACCTTGATCCCCTACCTCAAGAACAAATGATATGATATGCAAAAATGAAATGAAACACAAGCCAAGTACGAGAAACAGTTGGTCAAATTTTGGGGTGCAACAACTGCCCCTATTCAAACGACTTGGACCTGAAGGGATGAAAAGCGAACGGCTTTCAAACATTCAAGGTAAAAGACGGTTGAATACCAAAAAACCCAGAAATTTGCTAACCGCAAAAAGAAACTGTAGAAATTCTGTTGGGGATATAATTGGAAACAAGAGGTAACAACCTGGCTTATATTTCAAATGCACATGTTTGAATATGGCGTAATGCTCCATACGAAATGGAAATGCTACGCGTTTGGGAGGATGTTATGCACAATGCCCATGCAAAGGAACCACTTTAGCAAAATAAATGCTGAAGAGACGAAACCAACTCCGCTGGGGATGACTGGGACATGCCATTTATGATTAGACTTTTGCTGGGGAAAACAAACCCTAGATCTGAATTAGATAGGTCAGGCGAGAACTGACAACCAGGCGAGAATTGGATTCCGCAAAATAAGTCAGGCGAGAATTGACTACCAGACGATAAATGGGTTCTTCAAAAACAAATCAGGCGAGAACAAACTACCAGACATGAACTGGGTTCTTCAAAAAAGATTCAGGAGAGAACTGACTACCAGACGTGAACTGGGTTCTTCAAAATCATTTCTGGCGAGAACTGACTACCAGATGAGAACTGGGTTCTTCAAGAACAAGTCAGGCGAGAACTGACTACCAGACGAGAACTGGGTTCTTCAAAACAAGTCAGGCAAGAACTGACTACCAGATGAGAACTGGGTTCTTCAAAATCATTTCTGGCGAGAACTGACTACCAAATGAGAACTGGGTTCTTCAAGAACAAGTCAGGCGAGAACTGACTACCAGACGAGAACTGGGTTCTTCAAAACAAGTCAGGCGAGAACTAACTACCAGACATGAACTGGGTTCTTCAAAAACAAGTCAGGCGAGAACTGACTACCAGACGAGAACTGGGTTCTTCAAAAACAAGTCAGGCGAGAACTGACTACCAGACGTGAAATAGGTCTCAAAGAAAGGTCAGACGAGAACTGGGTCTTGCAAAGAGGGTCAGACGAGAACTGACTACCAGGCAAGAATTAGGTTCTGCAAAGAACGGGTCAGACGAGAACTAACTACCAGGCGAGAACTGGGTTTGAAGAAAGTTCAGATGAGAACTGACTACCAGACGAGAGTTGGGTCTTGTAAACAGGGTCAGACGAGAACTGACTACCAGGCGAGAACTGGTTTTACCAAAAACGGGTCAGACTAGAACTGACTACCAAACAGGATAGACGAGAATTGACTACCAGACGAGAACTGGAGTATCATGGAGACTTATCAGACGGGGACTGATTTTGGTTTTGGACGTCAGACAGACACTGATTTCTGGTTTGCCAGACAAGAACTGGACTTTGAAACTATTTTTTCCAAGCAAGGACTGGTTAAACAGGAGGCTAGAGGATGGGCGACCAAGTGGGAACCGGTTTAAAAACTGACATGTACCAGGCGAGAACTGGTGTTTACTGAAGGATTGACCAGACAAGGACTGGCTTGAAGGTTTGCCAATAACGGGTCAGACGAGAACTGACTTGGAAACTGGTCAGAGGAGAACTGACTCCCAGGCGAGAACTGGGTTTACCAAAAATGGGTTAGACGAGAACTGACTACAAAACAGGTCAGACGAGAACTGACTCCTGGTTTCGGGTATTAGACGAGAACTGATTTTGTAGTTTGGGATATCATACGGGAACTGATTTTTGGTTTGCCAGACAAGAACTGGGCTTTGGAAATGATTTTGGTTACACAGTTTTGACAGGTAACGGGCTCAGGTTATTTGGTGGGGTGACGACACGATTCCCCGACACTCAACTCTAGCTGAGGAGAATAAACTTGCTTGAGTAACTGCCCTAGTGTAATTCCCCTTGCCCCAGTCTGATCTCTAGGACAATTCATCTTGAAAAGAAAAGCTTTCCATGAGACGACCTCGAGATGGCTCGCCCCAGAATCTGTACCATGAAAGGATTTGTCCCTGTTTGACCAACTCGGATACGCTCTGAAGATATGGATAAGAATAATTCCTTTTTTCCAATTTTGCCCCAGCCTGTGGGATCTTTGTAAACCCTCCTCACGAGAAACCTGAAATTTATGTACCCTGATGGTTTGATATGAACTGCCTCAGCGTTCTGAACTTCGAAGAGGTGTTGGCTTCTGGAGAAGGATATCCTCTAGGCTCTTAGGGTGGCCTGCCCTAGCCTTGCAACGACCTTTGCCCCTGATTGGTTGACTTGGGAAGACATGTCCCTGACTTCGAGAGATTTATAGAATCTCGACCTGATTTCCTTCAGATCAACTGACTTTTGGATGGCTGACTCTCATTATATGATCTTTTGATGTGACTTGACCCTGATCCACGGAGTACTCAGGCGCTCTGCATCTTATCCTGATCAAACTTTCCATTGTGGAAACTTTCCTGATGTCAAGTGCTTACTCACAAGTAAAACAAATTATTCTGCACAAAAAATAAATTAATGCAATGCATATGACAGTTTTGAAATCCAACTCTGTTCACTGGAAAAAAGAGTTGTGACATAAAGCGAACGAATCACTTATCAGAATTTCAACCTTAGAACCAACATGGTAAGAGGAATCCTTTTAGGAGTCAGTTTCGACGTGATCTTTACCGAAGTACGCCTTCGAAACAAACCTGCTTCAATTAGGACTTTTGAAGGTTGTAACGTGGTCAGGTTCACAGTTTGAAAGAAAGGATATAAGGCTCAAAGTTCTGTTTAACCCACCCATTCTCCTTGATGTTCTTCAATCCTATATTCAGCTAATTCGACACAAGCGCTCACCTTTAAAAGGTTGAATGACCGGAGCGATGGTTCAAGAAACCACAAGTTCTTGGTGTGACAGTCACTCGCTTTTCGTCTTTGGTGCCTAGAGTCACACAACTTGCTTTTCATCATTTTTTCGATTTCCCTATTTTTGCCTGGACTGGCTCTTTTGAGCTTCTTTTGATTCCAAAGTCCAGCGGGATGCCCTAACTTTTGCCTAAGCCGTTTGTTCTCAAGTTATCGGCTTAGCGGGCTTCTTCTTTTGATTTTCTCCCTTTTTTTATTTGAAAAAATCGTGTGACACCGACTTGTCCGACTTATTGAAGAGATTGTGACTGTTTCACTCCTTGGTCGATGATGGATAACTACCATAGGTTTTTTTTAGGCGCGACCTCTAGAGGTGTGATTGATCCTCGAACGAGAACACTCCTTTTGTGATTCGGACACTCGGTCAAATTAACTGACACCTACCTTACCCCAGGTTATGATTGAGGGTTTTTCCATTTTCAGAAAGAAACTCCTACTACTAGGCTCAAAGGGGTTGACAAGGGATTATTATCCTTATATCTCCGGTGTTTAGGGATTTGAAACAATGCATGTACATCATCAGCAGGTTTTATTCAAAAGCATACAATCAGAAGCTTGCACGTCTTTCAATTTCGTCATCCTCCCTCGCGTTCCGCTTAAACAAGCGTTTGACATCAATAAAAGCATAGAGTGAACACAAATGGACTTAATTAAAAACATGCATATTCATTTCATTATCATTATCAATCGAAAACAACAAGTTGTACAAATGAAATTTGCTCTTAAACAGGAAAGAAACTACAAATGCAAAGAAATGACATGATAAAAAAGATTGCCAGCTTCGGGGAACCGGGCTTTCACATCTGGACTTTCTGCTGGAGGACGTGACCCATGAAGTCTTCAAACTCAAACAGATGAGAGGTCGACATGCACAACCAAATTTCCTTCAGGAAAGGATATGTACTCTTTGTCAATCAACTGTTGCACTTTGGCTTGAAAGGCTTTGCAATCTTCAGTTGAGTGTACCATGGATCCTCCATGATATCCACATTGCACACTGGGATCATACCCAGGAGGGTATGGCTCTGGCACCGGCTTGAGAGTCTTGGGCTCCACCAATGAATTCTGAATCAGATGTGGCAGAAGCTGGCTGTACAGCACATGAACTGGATGAAAAGCAGCATTCCTTCTTTCCAAATTATTGCGAGGCCTATTCTGATTCTGGCACCGATAGTTCTGTTGCTGAGAAACATAAGGTTGTTGGTACAGGGATGACTATTGAGCAGCAGTTGGAGCAGATACAACATTAGTTTCTCCTTCCTTCCCAACATAAGGCTTCTTTGCATTTTTGGAAGAATTAAGAGCAACTTGGATCTTTCCCATTTTGATACCGCTTTCGACTCTTTCCCCCGCCCTTACCAGATCTGAAAAACTCGCAGACATGCAGCCTACCAGCTTCTCATAATACACTCCCGGCAGTGTAGCCATGAACATATCATTCAGTTCTCTCTCCATCATGGGAGGTTGTACTCTCGCTGCTAAGTCTCACCATCTCTGGGTGTACTCCTTGAAGCTCTCAGTACTCTTCTGCGACAAACTCTGCAATTGTACCCTGTTCGGTGCCAGATCACTATTATATTGATAGTGACGCACAAAAGCTTCGGCCAATTCTCTCCAGCTGCGGATATGAGTTCTCTCGAGTCCCATATACCATTCCAAAGACACTCATGCCAGACTATCTTGGAAGCAATGCATTAACAACTTTTCATCATTGGAGTAGGCAGAAATTTTCCGAAAGTATGCTCGGAGGTGTACTCTAAGATAGGTTGTCCCTTTGTACTTTTCAAAATCTGGTACCTTGAACTTGGGAGGAATCTTGACCCCAGGAACTAGACCAAGATCTGACATATCGAGACCTAGAGAGTTCTGACTCTCATAAGACTTCATCTTCTCCTCGATCAGTTTAAACCTCTTATCAGCTTTAGTCGGTAAACCACCCTCCATATCTCTCATGGAAAAGACATCATCCTGGTTATCTTCCCAATGAGGGCCAGCAACCCCGTGCACAACGCACACACTTCCACCAGCAACACTACCATTTCTGTTCGCAGCGCCTCCGTCCGGAGGTATGGCAATAGTAGGAATACCCTGTGGAACAGATCCACCACCTGGTGCTATCAACGGCTGGACCATAGTTCTTAATTGTTCCTGCCCGCTGGCAACATTCTGCATCAACTCCATGAATTGTGACATGTGAGCTCGGACTTCCTGCAATTCAGCTTGAACCTTATTCATTACTTTTTGCCGATTCCCGCGTGTTGGATCCTTGGGAAAACTTAACTCCTCAATCCTGTTACTGCAAAGCGGAGCGGACATAAGAACATGAGGCCACTGAGAACAACCTGCGATGCCCGTGAGAATGCAAGATGCAAAATGCAAACATGTTATGATGATGCAAATGCAAAGACAAGGGATCAAGGCTGCTGCGTTGTTGACTGAACTGAACCAGAGCTTCGTTTCGGTGAGAAAATACCAACACATCAGAATACCAAAGTATAGGAGCCTCATAACATCCGAGATCAAAGGTTCGCACTGATGAGAAATCCGGGTAGGTTGGAGGTCAAGTTTCCTGCATAACCCTTCCCACTCACACATATGAACCTATCTCTGACAAGGTTTGGCATCCTATGCGGTAGTCAGCGTCACAGACTTTCGGAAAATGATGATACGTTCACCATTTCTTGTTTGGCATCATAGTTTAACAAAGCGGCCTCACTTAGCTGACTACCAAGTGATTGGTCTCCAGAGTCGACAGTTTTCAAATCCAACATCCCGTTCCTGACCAGCAGGATGAGATGTCCTCAAAGAAAACCTCATCTGAACATGAATTTCATGGAAACTAGTGCATGCCAAACATATAGGTTCATCACTACTTTCCACTTATAATGTTATGGTTGTACTCAAGCCTGGGTTTGGCTTCTCACTCAATGGAACATTCCCCACCCAACAGCTCAACAAAACTGATATATACAATGCTGAAAGTAAAATGCAAATAAAGTACAACACATATATACACACCCAAAGATAAACAAACAAGCTCTAGGATTGACTCACATAGGGAACCAGAGGTTCCCATCAGAGTCGCCAGCTGTTGCATCACTGCAAAGAGGGGCCGGCAAGGACAGAAGAGTCGCAACCGTTCGTTATTTATCCCAAAGAGAGGGAAATGAAAAGATAAGAGAAAACCTACGAAAAAGAGAAAAGATAGGTCATCGCAACCAAATCTTGACGCAAGGGGAAGGTATTAGCACCCCTCACGTCCTTCGTACTCGACGGGATCCACGCTTTGTTGTCTATCTAAAGGGTGTTGAACTATCTAACTACAGGCTCAGGGTCAAAAGAAAAGAAAAGAGACTCGATAGAGCACCGCCGCTCTATGCCTACGTACTCCCTCGTGCAATAGAAAAGTAAGAGTCAACGTAGTTCGGAAAACTATGGGTGAAGGTGGCGGTAGGTCGCTCACCAAGACATCGTTGTCTTGTGCCGACGCATTCTCGTCTGGTACGAGAAATCAGAGAAAACGTAGTTCAGGCTAACAAGAACACAGGTTGGTTCAACTGTTTTTAGGCCCGAGTAGGGTTAAAACTTGGTTCTAGCAGTTAGGTGTATGTAGCTCGACCATTGGAGACTTAGGCATTACCTGTTTGCGGTAGAACCAAGAGTTAACAAAAGTCTCCTTATGAAAAGGTTTTCCAAATTAAGATCTCGAAGGATAAAAAGATTTGAAGTTTGTTTTTGTGTTTTTTAGACAAAGAAGTGAATTAAGTTATGATTTGAAACTCATGTTGCACTAAAGACTATGACCTAGGAGCGAATGCGTCGCATATTGTCCAAAGGACATACACTAAACACTCTAGACAATTGAGAGGAGGCCCCCCAATCATCATTCCCCGAGTACTTAAGGATCGTAGCGTACAATACAAATTAGTCTTTATTAGATGATTTGAAGTGTTTGAAGATAAGAAGAGAGGCGCACGGAAGGTCTAAGGGAAACTTGGCCCTAATGTTGTCATGCAAAGTGGACCTAAAGTTGGGATGAAGAGGGAAAGCCACCCTAATGTTATGATGTATGGTTTCAATCCTAATGTCTATCATAATCAATCTTGAACAAGAAGGATTAGAGGTCCTAAGGGTACATGGCAAAGGAAGACAAAAGAAGAAGAAGAAGAAAGCATAAGTGAAAGAAGAATGCAAACATGTAATGCACAAACAAACATGAAGAAGAGAGGGAGGAACAAAGTGTAGGGCAGTAGCCGCCACAAGAACATCTCAACCTCAAGCAATGCAAGCAAAGGCAACAATGCAAATGATTATCACTTTGAACTACATCCATAAGCATGCATTCAAGTGGAAATCGAACACGCGTGTCGAAGAAATCATAATTAAACAATCAAGAACATCGACATATATCCAGAACAATTCACTCCTAATGCGTCATATTCATCCATGAAGATTCGAAGTGAGTGAGCACCAAAACAAGCATGAAAAACAACAAAACAGGCTTGTTGGCACAATGTTAATCGATTAACACCAGGGGTAATTGTTGATTCAACTTCAATTGATTAGATCCAAGCAAGAAATCCGGAAATCCTTCAAGATCCAATTGAGTTCATGTAGTAATAATGGATATCCACCAAAATTAAGCCGAAATAATCCAAATAATCACTTCTAGATCCACTTCAAAATTCAGATCCAAGCTTGCACAAAAATTGGATGAAGAAATTGATTCAGTGAGGATGATGGATGAAGGTTCTAGCTCTAGAACTCAATGATTCCAATGGAGAATCAATGAATTCAATGTGAGAAGTTCTTTAATGGAGTTTGGGAATGGAAAAGTTGAGAGAAAATTGAGAGAGTGAGAGTGAATTTTGAAATGAAATGGAAATTATGAGAGTTTTGTTAGTTAGGTTTGGAGTAAATCAATTAAATACCCCTTAGGTTTGGATCCAAATGAGGTTTGGAATGTGGTTTGTGAAAAAATGGAATGGGATTAGGAGTGGGAATTTGGAGGGAAAATAAAATTAACCAAAATTTGAAGTGGTTCTAGATCCTTCCTAAGTGTAAAATCAACTTCTCATGTGATCAAATTTGGACCCCAATATGACTTCTCTTGAAAATTCACGTGCACAGCTGAAATTTGCACTGGTTAATCGGTTAACCATACGGTTAATTGATTAAGACCCTCAAAACTTCAAATTTGACCTGATTTTGCTTTGGTTAATCGGTTAATCAATAAGGTTAATCGATTAACACCTTCAAAATTTTGAATTTGGCGCCTTTTGGAGGGAAATCTACACATTTGCCCGTTTTCAACTGTTCTAGGTCCTGATAAGCCTCTAAAACTTGCCTTTGAATGCTATAACCCTGAGAATGCTCGAGATAGCATGAGTGTCGCCTGCTGATATGAAAATGTCCTGCAAAATAAAATCGACCGCTCGATCGTCGGGCAAAATAAATACCGGAGCCTCTGATGCTCGTTGTTCAGTCTTTTGCGCTAAAAAAAGCCCTGAGCCACATGAAAACTTTGATCCCCGACCTCAAGAAAAAATGCTATGATATGCAAAAATGAAATGAAACACAAGCCAAGTACGAGAAATGGTTGGTCAAATTTTGGGGTGCAACACTAAGTTTGGCAAGCCTTTTGCTCATACGCTTGTCACACGTTGGTGGAAGAAGAGGTCAATTTTTTTTAATTGTCGTATTGGAAGTCGTTGTATGTAAGACACTTTCTTGATGTTATGCTTATTGAAAAAAATGTATTTGAAAGTGTTATTGGTACGTCACTCAATATACAAGGAAATTCTAAGGATGGTCTTAAAGCAAGAAAGAACTTGGTAGAGATGGGAATAAGAAATGAATTAGAACCCTTGAAGAAAGGAAACCAAACATATCTACCACCTGCTGCTTATACTTTATCTAGAAAGGAGAAAACGATATTGTGTAAGTTTCTAAGTGAAGTTAAAGTTCCAGAAGGATACACTTCAGATATTAGAAGACTTGTATCTATGAAAGAACTCAAGTTAAAGGGTTTAAAGACACATGATTGCCACGTTATAATGGAACACTTTCTACCAATAGGTATACATTTTACTTTGCCAAAAAAAGTAAGAAGTGGAATAACTAAATTGTGTTTTTTCTTCAGGTCAATTTTAGTAAGGTGACTGATCTTGTGATCTTACCAACATTGCAAAAAGAAATAGTTATTATTTTGTGTGAGCTTGAAATGTAATTTCCTCCATCATTTTTTGACATAATGGTACACCTAGTTGTTCATCTTGTGAAAGAGACACAATTGTGTGGACCAACTTATATGAGATGAATGTACCCTATTGAACGTTATATGAAAATATTGAAAGGGTATATGAAAAACCGAAGTCAGCCAAAGGGATGTATTGTTGAACAATATAGTGTTGATGAAGCGATTGAGTTTTGTACTGAATATTTGCCCAATGTTCAATCCATTGGCCTCCCAAAATCTCATGTTATTGAAAAAAAAGTAGGAAAACAGTTAATTGGAAATAAAGTTGTGACAGTTTCAAGGGATGAAACAGGAGCAAGTGCATTTGTATGTTCTGTACAATGACATTGAGGTTGAGTCGTATGTTGAAATGCACAAGGACATTCTTCGAGGTTTAAATCTGAATTGAAATGAAAATTGGATAGTACGAGAGCACAATCGAAGTGTTCAAAGTTTTATTCTTATCCCGCTTCAATAACAGAAAGGTTGAGATGTTTAGCATATGGTCCAAGTTTTCATGTGTTTTCTTATAGCGCATATGCAATTAATGGATACACATTTTATACCAAAGAGCAAGATGATAAAAGTACAATGCAAAATAGTGGTGTCACCATGCTAGCTGAAGCAATGCACATTTCAAGTGTGAAGGACAAAAACCCCAAAATAGTGGTGTCACCATGCTAGCTGAAGCAATGCACATTTCAAGTAACAGATAGGAATCTGAAACTTCTCATAATCATAATATGTCATTATATATTATGTCATTCAATAAAATTATATAATATGTCATTCAATAAAATTATATATGTTTTTCTTTTCATATATATTTGTCATTCATTTTATAAGTTTGTTTTTCTGAATTACAGGTATTATGGCTAGCAACGAGGAAAAATCACATGATACTTCTAAACATGATGGAAACGAACCAGCACAAGATGTGGAATGAGATATTACAAGAGGAATAAATATCATGAAAGGAATCATTCATGCGAGAGATAAAGGTATAAAATATGATGTGCATTGGAATGAAACAGGCCAATTAATTGAGCCTAACGGTGCGATGTTGGCAAGTTACATTGGGGCACTTGTTCGTTCGCAAATTCCAATCACTTATGATAATTGGAGAATTACTTCGTTGAATCCCACTAAAGAAAAAATATGGAGTGAGATGCAGGTATCATATCTGATATTTTTTTAATCATGTTGACGGTTATGTCTTTAAATTACTTATACTAACATACTATATGTATGTTAATTTGTTTGCAAAGGTGTTTTAATATTGGTAATGACCGAAAAAAATATTGTCTTTAATTGGCCAAAGAAAGACTCAGAGGATTTCGAGCGTTTTTAGAAAACAAGTTTCTTAAGGATTTTGATGGAAAATTTGTTGAATCAGAGCGTCCAAATAAGTATGCTGATTTGGTTTCACTTGAAGAATGGGAAACATTTGTTGCCAAACGAAGAACCCAAGAATTCTATGTAATTCTAACTTATCATGAACATTGTATAATATATATACTTCTTCCACATGAGTTCTGATATGAATTAAACTTGTTTTTTCAGGCTGTGAGTGACATAAATCGACAATGAGCATCAAAACTCGCGTATCCATACAAAAAAGGGTATTTGGGATATGCACGCTTACAACAAATAATAGTAAGTATATATAAATGCTTTAATATGATATAGTTAGAATACGAGAAAAGTGAAGCTTATTATATGTCTTAATGTGTAGTTAGAAGAGGAGAAAAGTGATGCAACATCTCTTCCGGGCCATGTTTTATGGAAGGCTACTCGTGTGGGTAGAGATGGAGTCGTTCAGGAAGATGCTTTTAACAAGTTTTTGAGCAATGTGTAAGTATAACATTAGTTCTGTCATAAACTCAAAATTTTAGTAACATATAATATATTTATGCTTTTTAATCCCCACTAATCTTTATCTATATTTCAGGAGAGTCTATCTCAGTCTATAACTGCAGCTGAAGACGATGATTGTAGGAGCGTACTATGTCGAGTGTTAAATGTTCCTGAGTATTCTGGTCGTGTGAGGGGTAATGGATTTGGTGCCACTCCAACAACATTGTATAAGCATCCAGAGAATAAAAATCCTAGTAATAAATAATTGATTGATTCGTTGGAAGAATTGAAAGCTCAAATTCATGAATTACAAAAGGACAAAGAGAGATACATGTCAGAAAGGCGTGGTCTAGAGTTTAAAGATACTAGTGACAAAGATAGTATCAATTGTAATTTTCATCAGAAACTTCCCGAGGTAACCATATATATATTACATTGAAATTAATTTAGCACAATTTTATTAATTGACATATATACACATTAATAATATTCATTATTGGTTTAGGGCATTTCACCATGTCAGCTC